>VCAZ01000074.1:1427500-1662500 GCA_005784505.1 Bagarius yarrelli | reverse complement strand
GCAGTCGGAAAAATAAATGGTATGAGGAAACTTTAGAAGGAAAAATCCCTTTTTTTAAAAATTCTTTTCATCACATCCTATAAGGAAGTCTCTGATACCGTTAACAATAAGTTGGATAACCTTGTCTTCTAGACAAGCTCACGGAAACTTTTGCGTTTTTACACGCCACTCCACCAATGCACTTCCTCCACTGGCTCCCAGTAGCTGCATCCATCAGATTTAAAACACTGATGCTCACCTACAAACCCGAAAACGGAGCAGCACCATCCTACCTCCAAGCACCCATCACTCCTCACATAGCCCCACACCGCGTCCCTCAGATCCACAAATACTGCTCGACTTGTCCCACCATCCCCTAGGACACAAGGTCGGTCTGCCTCAAGTCTTTTCTCTGTTCTGGCACCAAGATAGTGGAATAAACTGTCTTTAACAGCAAAGTTACTGGCCGTCTTTAGGAGACGATTAAAAACCCACCTCTTTCTTAAATACCTGCTCTTGACATTAAAAAAAAAATTCTATGCTACTCTTTCAACAGTTTTTTTGTGGTTGTTACACTGATTTGTGATGTATTGTATCAGTATTGAGCTGTTCAATGATGTAACTCGAAGCACTTTTTTTACGTCGCTCTGGACAAGAACGTCTGCTAAATGCTGTAAATGTGACCCCCCCCCCGTCTGAGACTGATGATTTCTGTCAAGGTTTTTTTTGTCCACTTTTGTCACAGATTGAAGTTTTGATTTATTTGCCCCTGGTTGGTTTGCTTAATTGGTGACTGTTAATTTACAGATGTTAATTAAACTGAACTTGAGGTGACTCGACTATTATGATGATGGATCACTGGTCTTTGTAGCACCAAATTTTCTGTTAAAGTTCCTTTGAAACGATCCATAAACTTTGATATCGTCATCCTGTTTGTACCTGTTGGAAAATGCAAATAGGCATAATTTCTTTTCTGTTTGCGTTCTCACCTCCCAGCATATGCCACATTTGTACTAAGCGTATATTTATACACCTGCCCAGTACAACCATCTGTGTCTGAGGGATGTGTTCTTTTACTCTATCACTATGGTTGGCAATTTAAACTTATCTCTATCATCACTAAACAGTCTCTAAACCACTTAGGGTTGTGTTTGTAATACTTAGCATGAACTTGCTAAATTTTAAAAAAGACACAGATAAATGCAACCTGAAAAGATTTCTGCAACAAATAAAGATTAAAAACCTTTAATGTCTACCATGATCAGTCTGATGAGTAGGCAGATTAACAAGATTATTTGTACTGCTTGATCCGGGGGTTTCAGGGCATAAGAATGGACTGTGATCCCTGACTCCGTTCAGACCCCGACTGTGACGCCTGACTCCGTTCAGACCCCGACTGTGACGCCTGACTCCGTTCAGACCCCGACTGTGACGCCTGACTCCGTTCAGACCCCGACTGTGACGCCTGACTCCGTTCAGACCCCGACTGTGATGTCCGACTCGGTTCAGACCCCGACTGTAACCTCTGACTTCGTTCAAACAGTGACAGTGACCCCTGGTTATTTTCAGACCCAGACTGAACCCCTGAACTCGGACCCAGAGCCTGTTCCTGACTCTTAATTCAGTCTAAGACCTGCCTATAGCTTCTGGCTCAGTCCAGGTACAGACCTTGCCCTCTGGCTCCACAAGAGATGTTGCTGTGTCCTCTGGCCCCGTCCAGGACCCTGTCTCCATTGCCTTCTGAAACTATTTGGAATCAAAAAGGTTTTAAAAATCATGTCCACCAGAATTTACACAAATTATTATTAAAACCTTCTTGATTCCAAACATTTGGTTTAGTTTTTAGAAATGCATCATTAATTTTCTTACATTTACAGCATTCGGAGGACACCCTTGTCCAGAGCATCTATACAACTGTTATGGGCCACGCTCAGGGGCCCAACATTGGTAGTTTGGTGGAGCTGGGAATCGAACCCACAGTTTTCAGATTGGTAGTCCAACACCTTAAACATGAGCCACCACTTCCATCAATTCCTTTGGATTAAAATTGAACATGTTGAATTCAGTATTTTTACAATACTACTAAAAATACTTCCAGCTGAAATATAGGTAATACTGTACAAGCATTCACACACACACACAACCACACATTTCGTAGACTTGTTGCATGGCACCTCCTGAGACCGAACTCAGTGACGTCATCGGCTTCTAAATAACATACAATAATTTGATTATGATGACAGATAATTTAATAACAGGTTAATGATGCAGTGCAGATAATCCGATTGTTTTATTCGGAATGATCTGCGCGGACTGACAGAGAAAACCAGACAAGCGACTGGAACGAGCTGGCCCATTGACGTCACATTAGTGACGTCACCTTTTCCGCCCGCGTTTTTTCCCTTAAAAGGATTTCCGTTGGTATTTAACTATGTAACTGAAACGAGCAGTCGGATTCATTGAATTACAGTTTTACTATCCGAACCTGCGGTCGGCGCCTTATACAAACTCCGTCGCTGTTCTTTTTCTCTGTCTGGACGTACCGGTGGAGTGTTAAACACACTCAAACACACACACACACGCAGGTAATTATATCCTTCTTCGTACTTTGAATATTTATGTCAGAAATGTGAGCTAGGAAATACTTTATTACGGCGCTTATAAGTGATATTAAAGCAGCCAGATGTTGTGGTGTGGTGTTAGTAAACTAGTTAATAGACTAATTAACCGAATGTTGAATTTTGTTTAGAAATGAATGAACGAATGAATAAAGGAATAAAGAAAGAAAAGACAGGATGCGGTGATGCGACCACAACATCATCTAATTTAAGTTGGGATCTGATGACAAACTAATACAGAAAATAACCAGACGATGTATAAAAACTATTCTACGTGATGTTCAGTGTATTATATAATATTATAATTACTATGTAAATATAAATTTAATTCTTTAGGTGCTGCTTTTGCGTTTAAAATGCTGTTGGTTTGATTTACCGCGCAAATAATTAAAAAAAACACATTCATCACATTTACACTAATGAAAAGTGACGTCTTTTATTCATTTTTTTCGTAAAAATCCTGGGTTTTTTTTAAAGTTATATAATTTATAGTTATAATTCTTTTATACCACATGATGTTAGTAGTTAATGCGGTTGAACACGTGGACTAAAAAGCATCCTGTTCTTAGAACTAGTTTAAAACATTCTGTAATACATTAAAGACTTTGTGGAATATTTTTATTGCTCATTTTACAGCCAACAAATTAATTTTTCTATTTGTGCAATTATATGTTACATGTCTTACAGCAGCAAGTAAAAATAAAACTACAAAATTAAGCCAATCATACAGAATTATTTAGTAGTAGAATCTGTCTGTCTGTCTGTCTATCTGTCTGTCTGTCTGTCTGATTATCTGTCTGTTTTTTGGGCTACGAATGTTTAGACTCACTTTTTCTATATCCTTTCCCTAGTTTCAGACGTAATCAGGCCCGCTTCTTGCCAGTCATAGACGGGTGGGCAGACAGTTATCCCAGGTGGGTGGACAGATATCCCAGGTGGGTGGACAGTTATCCCAGGTGGGTGGACAGATATCCCAGGTGGGTGGACAGTTATCCCAGGTGGGTGGACAGATATCCCAGGTGGGTGGACAGTTATCCCAGGTGGGTGAACAGTTATCCCAGGTAGGCAGACAGATATCCCAGGTGGGCAGTTTTTGGGGGTGGGGTTGAGGAGATTGATATTCTGTAAAATTCAACTAATGAAATGATGGAATAGCAGAAATATTGTTGTATTAATATTCTTGATTGGGTTTGATTAAGAAGACATTATATTAAAGTCAATATAAGCACAAATATGTTTTTAAAATGTTAAACGAAGGTTTATTTTTAACGTTCAGAATGAATGAGGAAATATTCTAATCTTCATAAAGTTAGAGTAAAACTTAAGTTAAATGAAAATCGAATATGTATGAACTATTTTGAGGACAGAAATTGAGTAAAATTCTTTTTTTAATTAAATCTGTGGAACTAGTGTAGTCTACGTCATTACTTACACCCAAATCAAAAACGGGAAAATGATGTTGGTCAGGACTTTCTACATCTCTTCTTCAAATTTCTCAACACACAGACCGCTTCAGACTGCTTTTATCAAATCAGAAAGAAAATTAAAAACGTAGTTGTTTACCGCTGTCTTTACCAAATTTTGATTGGTTGACAGATGACAGATGTTTGGGTGGGCACAGCCCACCCCTGCCCATGCCTAAAGCTGGCCCTGGACGTAAATGCTGCCTATAAATTCATTAAAACTATTTATTCCCACACAGCAGGTTATGTTCTGATGTTAAACCCAATTTTTGTGTTAGAATTAGATTAGAACTCATTTGATCCGTAGTACAAGTACAAATTTGCTGTGCTTATAAAAAGGCAGGATTGTTTTTACTGATTATACAACACGCTGAACTTAATCTTGGACAGTCCTACTTGTGGGAGTGATTTTCACCCTCATCTGTTTCTGGCATAGATCACCTCAGGTGTACAATGACATGTGACCTTCTAGAGTATACAGAGCAGGGACGATGCTGTCTGTCCTAAAATCCATTGTCCATGCTGGGAAGAACATGTGATTCAATCTTCCAGGCAGAGATAGAGATATTATTTTTCTATTTATTTAATTTGCTATGGTATAAATTTGACTCTGTGTCCGTCACCAGGGTTTGCACAAAACCGATATAAAAATATAAGATTTAACAACGACAGGTAAGATTTTGGTCATGATCATAAGCAGCTATGTGCATGAGATCTTTATATCCTAATCTACTATAAAAACGAGCAGCAATTCTGGTTGAATTTATTGTTGTCACCGCTTTATTTAAGATGGTGTGTTTTCTTATTAAAAGTATAAACCTGGTATTTGTCGGAATAAACAGGTTTGCTATATTAGCTCTCTATAAAAAGATGCTCGTTGATGGTTAATGAAGCTAATTGCAGTAGATAAAATAACAATAATAAAGTGAATAATTTGAAATTCTGTTGCTGATAGAATTTCTGTCGTGTCTCTTGTCTTGACCAACATTATTTTTTTTTTTTTGGAAGCAATCATTTTATTGTTATTCATAAAATTCACATATTTTCTAACTAGAATTTGGGCGACTCATTTGCTGCTTGTACATCATTACCAAGCGTGATGTTGCTGAAATGATGTAAGAGTAATTTATTATCTTCATAGCGAAACATGAAGCCACATCTAAACCGGCTTGTCCCAGCTCCCTGCTGTCCCATTAGATGTATAATTGTGGGTTAGTGCTTGGACAAACATGCGCGGCTGCTCAGGTTGCTGCGCAAGACAAGAACCTGACTCGAAAATTAGTTCACTAAAATGGAAAAAAAAATCTGTTTGATGTTCTTTCCTAAAAAGGTGACAGCACAGTATGTTCTACAGGGAACAGCATTTGAATGCCTCCTAGTCCATCTAAAAGAACGCTAGACACAAGTGCTCATCTGTTGATGTATTGTTATTCCTTTCCTAACTCATTATTCATTCACACGGGATTAGATTAAAATTTTAATAAGCCATGACGTCCTTGGCTAGACTCGCTCCTCCAGGCCAAATGCACATGTTGGTCTCCGTTATTTCCTTATATTCTGGTTTAAAGGAATCTCCAGATGAAATGAATACATTAATCAGCTCGGGTTTTTCCCCCTCAGTGCTCAATAAGGAAACTTTCTTCTGTTTCCTCGTGATAGCAATCAGTGTATGTACATATTTATTTTGCTAGTATTCTAAATTAATTAGTCTACATGGACACGTTAGGCAGACCCACATCATGTCCCTTTGGAATTATCAACCCGTCTGGAGGGGTTTTGTTGGTTCCCTGGATGGAGATGTTTATATTGTGTAATGGGATAATAGTATTTGCAGTGTTTGTTGTTGCAAAACTTTTGCTTTGTATTTTTTTTCAATGACAGACAGCAAAAGGACATATTGTCACATGTCACACAGGGAATCGAAGCAGAAAAGTTACAATTTTACAAACATCCATGACTGTTGTTCAAATGATCTTTATATGATGTAATATTTTACCGTCTCACGATGACAAATCCCCTGTGCACAAAACCCCTGAGCTTCATGAAGAGGTTTGTTGTGGTTGGCGTGTGTCCTGCACAAAACCCTGAGTTTAAACACTCTACAACTTTAGGATGAACTAGAGTTCTGTCTGCGTCCCATACCTCCTCAAGGAGTGAAGTTACCTCCTCAGCCAACTTCACTCCTTGATCCCAATAATGCTATCGTAGAAGAATGGAAAACTCCCCTCAGCCGTGCTTGATAATCTGGTGAAAAGTCTTTCCAGATGTTTGGGGGTTAATATAGAATTAGGATTGAGACTAAATGTGCAATGGGATGTTTAAAAACAACACCTATTGACGGGATGGTCAGCTGTCCCAGTGGGTTTGTCCATATATTGTATCAGAGCCTAAAATATGGTGCTGGACAAAAGGACTAAATGCAGTTGGTATACAAATGCACAGATGTTTTTTTGTTTTCTGCTTTATATAAATACAACCAGATTAAGTGTTCAATATATATTCAACCCCTTAATGCTTTTTTTTTTCTTTCTTTCTTTTTTCAGACTTTTTGTCCAAGAATCTTCACTTCGTGCTGCTTTGTAACTAATTTACCACCATAATGCACTCAAAATTGATTGCGTTCGGGAAAATGCTGGTGCGTAGGCGTGTGCTGGACACAAACGAAATGGAGACTCGCTTTGCTCGCTGTCTCTCTACGCTGGACCTCATTGCTCTGGGGGTTGGTGCCACACTAGGAGCTGGAGTGTATATTCTGGCTGGAGAAGTGGCCCGGGAAAAAGCTGGCCCGGCCATCGTGATTTGTTTCCTGATTGCAGCTCTGTCCTCAGTCCTTGCCGGTCTGTGCTACGCCGAATTCGGTGCACGAGTTCCAAAAACGGGTTCCGCCTACCTCTACAGCTATGTGACAGTGGGTGAAATCTGGGCCTTTATCACTGGATGGAACCTCATTCTATCCTACGTAATAGGTGAGCTGATGAAGTATCTTTCAGTAAATAGAGACGGTGCAACTGGGAATGATGGAACACAGTGCAGAGGCGCTTATTAGTTAGTGAGCACTTGACCTTAAAATAAGATTGGTAACATTTGTGTTGAATCCTAATAGATAAATTAGCTGTCGGCTCATGAGAACTGATAAATAACAGTGCAAAACACTAGAACTCGTTACAGCCAGCTGAAACAAACTGTAAAATGTTCTTTTGCTTATATCTAGAGGTCCTGAGAGCGTGCTGAGGTTCTGACTACGGTACATTCATACTTTCTTTATCTTTTCCTTTCTTTAGGCACAGCCAGCGTGGCCCGAGGCTGGAGCTCTACTTTCGATTCCTTAGTGAATCAGAGCATCTCAAACTTTTTCAGCCAATACATGTCTTTTCCACACACCGGGAACGTCCTGGCGGCTTATCCGGATCTGTTTGCACTTTGTCTTGTCATGCTGCTTACCTGTAAGTGTAATTTTTTTTCAATGTAGGTTTAGATCGTAATCCTTTTTACAGCATGGTTTATAGATGCTAGTCGGGGCAGTGGTGGTTCAAAAGGTTGCAGCACTGAGTTGTTGTTTGGTAGACCAGGAAGACCTAGGTTCGAGCCCCATCACCGGCATTCAGCCTCTGTTGTGTCCTTGAGCAAGACCCTTAACCCTTCCTGCTCCAGGGGCGCTGTATCATAGCTGACCCTGCGCTCTGACCCCAAACTTACTATGCTGGTATATGCAAAGAAACAAATTTCACTCTGCTGTAGAGTCTATGTGACGAATAAAGACATTTAATGATGTAATTATCTACCGGTTAACAAGCTTATATTACAGACCACCAAATAAAAATAATATTTTTTGCAGTGGGTGAAGTGTATAACACTAAGTTAGCAGTTGCATACAGAAATTGTAAATACATAAAGCCCAACTTTGGCAGCGATGGCAGTAAACTTGTTATCCTCACCTCCCACTCTGCAGGCCTGCTGGCGTTTGGTGTGAGTGAGTCAGCACTGGTGAACAAGATCTTCACAGGCATCAACCTCGTGGTGTTGACTTTTGTTATCATTGCTGGCTTTGTGAAAGGAGACACTGCCAACTGGAACATCACTGAGGAGGACATTAAAAACAACAAAAGCCCTCCAGTACCCAGGTGAGTCAACCATGCGCACCTCTGACGTGGCAGAAGGTATTGTTTCTATGACTTGCATCACGAAATAAGGTCACATGCAAATCTTATATCCCACTACGAGTCTTGGACAACCTGGATATTGTATTAGAAAGAAACTTTCTAATTAATATTTCTATTTTGTGAATATCCTATATAATGTAATTAAGAATACAGCAGTACGTTGACTTACTCCATTTCAATGGGGAAAACTGATTTAATATATGAGTAATTTAAGTTACGAGCTCCGTCACAGAACCAATTAAACTTGTAAGTCAAATCACAGCTGTATATACATATATTAACAACATTGTGTGCAATATCTTAAAGGTTATTTTACCTTTTTTAACGTCTCCAGCACAGAATTAATGTATGTATCTCGTGTTTTTCAGTATGACAGACTTTGGCGTAGGAGGTTTCGCACCTTTTGGTATTTCTGGGATTTTGTCTGGTGCAGCGACTTGCTTCTATGCGTTTGTGGGTTTTGACTGCATTGCCACCACAAGTAGGTCACATGTCATTTTGAGTGTTATATGTATGGAAAGTATACCCACTAACTGATTTCCTCCTTTTTTTTGTAGGTGAAGAAGCTAAGAACCCTCAGCGCTCGATTCCAATCAGCATAGTGGCTTCACTGCTTATCTGCTTTGTTGCTTACTTTGGCGTGTCTGCAGCTCTCACTCTGATGATGCCTTACTACCTCCTTGACACGGACAGCCCGTTGCCCAAGGCCTTCGACTACGTAAGCTGGATGCCTGCCAGCTACATTGTGACTGTTGGCTCCCTCTGTGCCCTTTCCACCAGGTGGGTGTATTTTTAATCATTATTAATACAATAGATATGATAAAGATATAATCATTTTAAATCTTATTTATTACGTGGTTCTATGGCATGAAAGTACAGCTCTTTGGTTTTCGTGTTAGTGTTGCATGTTGATTAGTATTTTCTTTGCCTGGCTCTAGCTTGCTGGGTTCCATGTTCCCGATGCCCCGTGTAATCTTTGCTATGGCTGAGGACGGCCTGCTCTTCCGTTTCCTCTCCCGCATGCACAAGAAAACAAAGACCCCCCTGATTGCCACCATTGTGTCTGGTGTTGTTGCAGGTAAACATGGAGTGTCATTCAGAAATAAGCTTACGTGATATATAGGGGTGTGACGAGATCTCGACTGGTCTCATGAGAATGTAATGGAATGTGTTGGAAATAAGCGTAAGCGAGCGTTCGTTACAGGTCGGCTGAATAAAATAAGAAGTGAAAGCAGTCCAAACGTGTATATACAACTTTTTCTCCTGTCTCACACCACTGTGCGCTTGCAAACTACAGCAAGCCCAGAGGGAAAAAAGATTCACCCACAAACACAGAATGAACGCTGACACAAAATCACCACGTCCAAACTTAAACAGTGTTTAGTGTGTTACATAAGAAACGGTGAAAGAATGATAGACAAGACAAAGACAATATGCAAACATAGTAAGAAATGAATAGCGCACACCTTTGCTAACACCGTCTGCATCGCTATTGTAACAGACGATGTGTGTAATATGGATGTGGCTGTGCGCGAGACAGGATTTGAGCCGCACATTAAATGCTTCACACACAATAAACCTCGTTACACAGTCTGGACTTGGTGTTGAGAGTGTCGCTTGTTTGCTCAGCCGGTTGAGATGCAGGGCTGTTTTTTTTTTTTTTTCCACTGGAGTTCAACAGCTGTGGTGGTATTGACGTCCGAGCAGAAGCTGCTACAACTGCCACCAACACAAATTAATAACAGGCGGGGCAATAAAAAAAAACATTTTGCACAGCGTTTATTTGATGTTAATTACCGCATATAATTCATTAAAATAGAAGTTAGATTTTATAAAGTACAAATTAATTTCAAACTGCATTTCGTGTTTTTGAGTTAAATTAAAGATTAAAAATTTGTTTAAAAAAGTCTAAAAATCTCGTCTCGTTCTCGTGAACCCAGTCTCGTGTCTCGTCTCGTGGGATAAGTCTCTCGTCACACCCCTAGTGATATAGATTTTTCCCTTTCTACTATTTTCTTGTATTTAAAGAATATAATGTCTTATAACACTGATATAACAATCTATGTAATAAACTATAGAGATGTGATTATAGTGTCGAGATTTCTATGCTTGAACCCACTTTTTTGTCCTCTGTTGTAGCTCTGATGGCTTTCTTCTTTGATCTGGCCGCCTTGGTGGATCTGATGTCTATTGGGACCCTGCTGGCTTACACGCTCGTGGCAGTGTGTGTGCTCATTCTAAGGTTGGTTTCCTTTTCATACGACACACATACACGTACGAAGACCCCAACAAATAACCTGAATATTTTAGTAGAAAGGATGATATTTACCACCATGATTTAAATGTAATGCATGATAACACATTTTTATGAGCAATGAGTTAACATTTTTTGGGTTGATCATATGATCCGTCAGATGACAGTCGTTTATGCCAGATTTTATTGTTCAGATTGTTTTCCACTGCTTTGCTATGATTACCGCTGCATGACTCATGTTTATCATTCTGATCGCAGGTACCAGCCAGGCAGCCTGAATTCCAGTGAAAAAAAGCCGATGGAGCTTCAGATGCTGACAGAACGAGAGACGGTGTGCGAACAGGAGAAAAAGATGCTTAATGACACGTTCTCCCCCAGACATCTGCTGCTGCCCCGCTCTGACTCACCCACCAGAACCTCGGGCCTCATCGTCTATGTCACAACCGCTGCTATCTGTAAGAGTCCCTTTACTATCGAGCTCTGTCTATCAGCAGATAACACATTTCTGTAATATTTAAACAACTTTTTTTTATTAAACATTAAACTTTTTTATTTTATATGGCCAGATTTAAATATATTTTTTGGGCATTTTGCCTTCATTGATAGGACAGAGAGATGAAATAGGGAGATAGAGAGAGGACCAGAAAGGACACGAGTCAGAATCGAACCCGGGTTGCGGAAGCACAACCCCCGTTTGGGTGCTGACGCCTTTTTTCCACTACACAAATTTTTATCAAATTTTTACTGGTTATTTAGAAACAGACGTTGTTGCTAAAAACTACACAAAAACTGCAATTATGGGTTAAAATTGTGGCTAGAATCGTGCAATACACTGTGAAGACATCTTTCTATTTTTTTCTCCAACGTGGCACAACTGGGATGTGATATACGACCGTGTAAACTGTCGAAAAGCACATGGATTCTGATATTTTTAGATCGGATTCAGGCCTCATTCCTATGTGGTAATAAATCGGATATGAATCGGATACGTGCATTAGTGTCTGTCAGACAGAGATCAGATTTTGTTATTGCGAGTCGAACGTCACTGAATAAACGACGATGGCGCATGACATCGACTCAGAAATATAATAACTTACAATAACTGTGATATAAAATAAATGTTTTAATATTTATTAATTTTGTTCACCTAAAGTCTGTTTTTAATGTAAACAAATGAAAAAATTAACACGATCAAAATTCGTCCAGGCTGCAAAAAGAGCGCCCCTTTTTTTTCTCCTCATAAAAAGATTGTTGTTTTGCCGACCCTTAAATATGATGCGAAAGCAAAATACTGAATAATTATTTCGTCCTCGTCCGTTGCGCTGTTTTTACTTTCTTTTCTGGTCAGTACGTCTTCACTGGGTTGTTTTGCTGTGTATAGTGTAAATGCAGATATCAGATACGGGTCAGTTTTAAAAGGTGATGTAAGCAGATCATCAAAAAAAAAAAAGGATATAGTCACCAAATCGGAATTGGGCATCAAGATGTGCAGGTACAGAAGAACATTCTGTAAACAGATCACCAACGAATTATAAATTAGCCCATCATCAGTGTTGAAAACATGTGTGGTTTCTAAATTGTCTTTTCTCTCTGTCGCTCTCTTTATCTCTCTTTCTCTAGGTTTGTTTTTCACTTTGCTGTGTATAGTGCTGGCGGTGTGGGGTGAAAAGATCATAAAGGGAGAGCCAGTATGGGTGACTGTAGTAACTGTGCTCAGCATCGTCTCCGTTATCTGCGTGGTCATCATCTGGAGACAACCGCAGAGCAAAGAGACCATCAGCTTCAAGGTACACGTAGATTCTTTCTTCGGTATAGATTTGACTGCACAGTCCACCATAGTCCAACATAGTCTGCATAGTCCACACTTGACATGCCATGTATGTTTAACGATCTTCTTCTTTCATTTTCCAGGTGCCTCTGCTTCCCATCCTGCCTTTGGTCAGTATCTTTGTTAACATCTACCTCATGATGCAGCTGGATGGAGCGACATGGATTCGTTTTGCAGTATGGATGGTTGTCGGTAAGAGAAACAATTAAATTCTAATTTTAGTTGTCGTCTACATGAAACGTGATTTCAGCATCCTAAATTATCTGTAGTGTCTATAAGTAATATGTGTGTAGGATTTTGCCCTACACTAAGACACCCCGTCCAAGGTGTCCCTCTGCCATGTGCCATAGATTCAGGCTCCAGTGTAGGTTCCGCAGAACAGAACAAAAAAACAATTAAACATAATTACAGCGATGCATTGACTTACCAGTTTAACTGGTTCTGTAACGTAACTCAATTTACTCGTATGACAAATACATTTTTCCCATTAAAATAAATTGAAATGACATTAATTAGTTTCAGGTCCCCAAAAAAACACCGCAATTTTTTTTTGTTACATGTTTTTAATAAGAAAAATAAACTTATAAATAATGAATATTGTATAAAAACACTACAATAGGATGTACTGGAATAAACTGGTTTTATTAAGTATAATGTGCAGCGTTTACCTTGGAGATCAGACGACTCCACTTGCTAACGCGCATGTCTGACTAGCTATCGAGTGACACACGGGATGCTGGGCGGATGTTACGGCATTCACTGTGGCGCTCACTGTGGCGCTCACTACTGCCAACTAGCGGTTGGGTGTCTAAAACTGCCTCATAAATTAAATTTAACCTTTTAACTCAAAGCAAAAAATTCGGCCGAGAGACAACTCGTATCTTGAAAAATTCGTTAGTTGGGACACTCGTTAAGTCAAGCTACCCACGGTATATCTAAAACAATTATAACATTCTTGATGATTTTACCCTTTAACCCTTTCCCCCTGCACTGGTTTCTTATCATCGCTTGTTGTTTCTTGTAGGCTTTTTGATTTACTTCAGTTATGGAGTCAGAAACAGTTCCGAAGCCCAACAGAACTCGGAGGCTGTTTTGGAAGGAAAGAAGCCGATATATTCCTGCAAAAATATTAGCGAAGCTGAAGGAAGCGCAGCCTAAAAAGTTTCCAACAGGGTTTATGGAACCTTTCACACCTGCACAGTGGTTTGATTCTTGGCGTAAAGGTTGCCTTATTTCTTAGATTCATTCATGTGCTGTTTTTCATTTCATAAGATTTTATTTTTTCAACAAAAACAACTGAAAAACATCACCAGGACCAGTGTCTTTTATCGATATTTATTACGATATGTAATGTCTTTATTTTATTTATTTTAAAAATTACTCTGAAAAAAGGAACAAAATCTAAATGTTTGTAATCTAATAATTCTGTTTTCTATGTTTTTTTTATTGCCCTTGTTCGGTACTATTGCGAATTCAGACACACATGCACTAAATTCCCAAAGGACTGATGACAATACAGCACCATGTCACATATCGGCACCCGAATCCCTAAAACACTACACACAAATATTTTAGTATAGACACACACTATATGGCCAAAAGTTTGTGGACACCCTCTGTCTTTTCTATTGCCACAAAGATAAAGCACATATACTGCAGCGTTAGGATGACCTTTACTGGCACTATAAGAGGACCAAATAGTCATCCAGCACGACAAAACGTGGGTGACCTGCACGGGTCCTGCTATAGGCTGTTCACAAAACATGTTTCTGAGGGTCAGGCAATCAAATACTTTAGGTAATATGGGGTATTTATTGTGTTTTGGACTGGAGTTTAAGTTTTATTTGTAATTAAGCAGTTTTTTAAACATTTTAATCTGCATTTTGATTTGATGTTTGGGCAAGTTTGGATACCTGTCTGTCTATCTGCCTGTCTGTATGTCTGTCTATCTATCTATCTATCTATCTATCTATCTATCTATCTATCTATCTATCTATCTATCTATCTGTCTGTCTGTCTGTCTATCTATCCATCCATTTTTCTGGTTCTTTACCTATCTATCTATCTATCTATCTATCTATCTATCTATCTATCTATCTATCTATCTATCTATCTATCTATCTATCTATCTATCTATCTATCTATCTGTCTATCTATCTGTTTCTCTGTCTATCTATCTGTTGAATGGATGGTCCGGTTGGAGGTTTTATGGTCAATGATTTATTGATTGGAGAAATGAGATTCATTCGTTCTTTTGCTTTATAGACTCGAACGAAGAGTCATTTTGCATTCATTAATGGGATTCAAGTGTTTGTTTTATTTGTTTTTAATGATCACATGACTGCTGTGAAGGGCTGTACCTTAAAGGTAGTTTCTATATAATTAAAAAAATGAGTGTTTAAGTAACTGCTTAGGAATTACATATTGTTTTGTTTATACAAATTAGATATCACACAAATATCTGTGTGTAGATATATATATATATTATATGTAAGTATAAGTACCCGAGTCATGTGTCAGTGGCTTCGAATATTAATCAGTTTATTGTGTAATGTTTACACAGTATTTCTTTGTATTATAATGTTGTTGTGTTTTATGTATAGTTTATTTATGTTGTGTTGCCGTTACAGCTGTACTGCGCTTTATTACTGTATTCATTCCCTGTTTTTTTATTTCAATGGAAATCTCAGCTGTCTGTTGTTGCTTATTTGATTGTTCTATTGTTATAAAAATAATTAATTCTGTAAATAGTCAATTTTCTGTACAATGCAATTTAATGCAATAAAACATTTTATAAAAAAAACAAAAAACTTTTCACAACATGTAATGACTGCAGGGCAAAAATCACTACACGCCACAAAATCATTTAGTTGATAATTTGTGTATCAGTTTGTCATCGTATTAACTCAATCAATCCTAATGTAACTATAAGTACATTCAGTGGCGGGCGGTGTATTTGGTAGCTGGTCCTTCAGTGTGGATTCACCCGACTGATCCACCTCTTATTACCCCCACTATCACATCCCAATTATAGAAACACATCAATACTAAACAAACACACAATATAACACGGCGTGGAGTGTCCCCTTCCTGCCTTTCACCCTTTCAGAGACGGCTGGAATAAAGAACGAAAGCAGTCCAAAATGTACTGAACTGGTTTATTAGATACAGACACGTATTCACAACTTTATCTTCTGTCTCACACCCCTGTGCGCATGCGCTCTCACCAAACTAAACAAAAATGGACATCAAATCAACATCAAATGTAAAATCGACTGTGTGGAAACACTTTGCAAAACTTCCACCAGATTCTAAAATAAATCTGGAGTGAATCACTCGGTCAGTGGCGGTTTTAGCGTAAAGGATTTGTGCCGGTTCTCCGTGGTGGATAACACAGGGTTTCACACACACCGTTACAGGTGCTTGAGTGGAGGTACAGTGTGTCCTTACAGCGTTATTTAAGTGTTCTTCATAAACGTTCTAATAATCTGACGTTTCCATGTTTCACTCAGAGCTTCAGTTCCTCCTGAACACGACTTTATTAATCAAAGAACATTTATAAAAACCAAATCATCTTTTTTAAGATGGATGATGATGTCATACAGAAATTCACTATAAACTAAAAGCATAGAAACTCCAATTCGGGTTAAAATGTAAAAATGTGAACATGTAATTACAGCAGAGGAATTAGAAAATAAGTCTAGATTAAGAATCGATTCTGGAATCGGATCAGCTCGGATCGTAAAGTACTTAAAGATTCGAACCCGAAATCAAAATGGAGTCGTGTTTTGGGGTTAGTGGCGTGATGTGTAAACTACAACTCCCAGTGGCTGAGCGTTGACGTCATTTTGTGTACAGCTCCAGCTGCTTTCCGGTGTCTTTAAATGCTCAGCCATTAAATCAGTACTCGACACCGATGGTGTTGTTTTTTTTAACCGAAACGATTATTAATACATTATGGCTGTAGATCGTTAATTAAATAGGAGGATAATTTATTCGTTGTGTGTTTTGTTTCATAGTTTTTAGAGCCGTCGTGTCGTGTTTTTAGGTCCGTTCGTGCGCCGTGTTCGCTCTCGGTTCCTGTTCCTTTCTGCCGCAGTCAGTCACTGTTGCAGTTCCCCGCGAGCGGCTAACGGTTAGCCTCCTGCTGCCGCTACTGAAGGCCAGCTAACGGGAGCCGTCGCGGTTTCAGCCGAAACCGTTGATTTCGTTCGACTGTCTGACTTTCCCAAATGTTCCGTCAGCAAACAGAACCCTAATGATATTATTGTTCTTACCTTTGCGCTGAATCAGTTTGACCTTGTGGAAATTGCTGCGTTTGTTCGCGCAGTTAGGCCGTCTGTAGCTGGTTTGCTAGCGCCAGTGACGGCTAGCTGGCTAACTTGTCCCTCGGCGAGATAATGCAGTTTCAGTAGGAGATTTTCACACGGAATCTAATCTAATCTAATCGTTTAAAGGTATGTGATTATTTATCTGTGTTATTATAATCGGATCTGAAGTTACTGACAGGGAAACAGAAAGGAAATCGGAATAATGGCTTCATTAGCTATAGCCGGTGAGCTAATTAGCTGTTGATGCTTCAGTTTAGTGCCTGTTCTTTGATTTATCTTGATATAAAACTTTATTTCGATAAATTTTGCGGGATTTAAAGTTTTAATCAGTGCAAACGTTGACCTGTAGTTTGATTAGATGTTTGTGCAGGGTTGGGTTCAACATCAAAATGTCAAAACAGAGTCTGAAATCCTGTCTGTCGGTCTGTATATCTATCTAATACGTCTGTCTGATGTATTTCTGTCTGTCTAATGTATGTGTGTCTGTTTATTTAATGTATGTATGTCTCTGTATCCATCTGTCTATCTTTGTATCTTCGTCTGTCCGTTTCTGCTTTTCTGTCTATCTATCTATCTATCTATCTATCTATCTGTCTATTTATCTATCTATCTATCTATCTATCTATCTATCTATCTCTATCTATCTATCTATCTATCTATCTGTCTGTCTCTGTCCAGCTATGTCTCTGTGTGTTTCTGTCTATCTGTCTATTTATCTATCTATTTGTCTGTCTCTGTCCAGCTATGTCTCTGTGTGTCTCTGTCCTTCTGTCTCTCTCTCTCTCGCGCGCTCTCTGTGATGTTGTGGGATGGGGTAATTGTGATGGCAGTAATATTGGTGTCCTGCATTGACATTCTGTAGTATATTTTAAGCAGTATAGTATCCGGAGTTTGGACATGCTGTGACTGTATGTTTTGGTGTCAGGCGGTGTAAAGCGGAGAGACGATTGAGAGAGCGAGCGAGCGAGAGAGAAAAGCACATACAGGCTCTTTGTGCCAGGCTTTGCCAGCGCTAACACACCACTTCCTGTGTGCCTTCCTCTTCAACAACAGCCATGAGCTCAGCCAGAGACAGAGAAACACAGGACACAGTGAGTATTTTGTTTCCTGCTGTCCGATTCTCCTTTACCTCATATTCCGCTGAGCAGTTAAACACACGTGACCCACACACCAAACCACCAGGGATACACACGGGCGTCTGAGAGAACGGCTGGATTCAAAGTGTGTGTTAACATTCGCTCTCTCTCTCTCTGTCTCTCTCTCTCTATCTCTCTCGCTCTTTGTCTCTCTGTTCGACACACGTGACCCACACACCTAACCACCACTGATACACACGGGCATCTAAGAGAACAGATGGATTCAAAGTGTGTGATAACATTCGCTCTCTCTCTCTCTTTCTGTGTCTGTGTCTCTCCCTCTCTGTCTCTCTCTCTCTCTCCCCTCTCTGTGTCTCTCTCTCTGTGTCTCTCTCTCACTTCCTGCGTGTCTCTCTTACTGTCTCTGTGTGTCTCTGTCTGTCTCTCTCAGTTCGACACACGTGACCCACACACCAAACCACCACTGATGCACACGAGCGTCTAAGAGAACAGATGAATTCAAAGTGTTTAATAACATTCGCTCCCTCTCTGCGTCTCTCTCTCTCACTCTGTCTCTCTCTCTCTCTCTCTCTCTCTCTCTCTCTCTCTCTCTCTCTCTCTCTCTCTCTCTCTCACTCTCTCTCTCTCTCACTCTCTGCGTGTCTCTCGCTTACTCTGTCTGTGTGTCTCTCTCTCTCTCTCTCTCTCTCTCTCACTCTGTCTCTCTCTCTCTCTCTCACTCTGTCTCTCTCTCTCTCTCTCTCTCTCTCTCTCTCTCACTCTGTCTCTCTCTCACTCTGTCTCTCTCTCTCTCACTCTGTCTCTCTCTCTCTCTCACTCTGTCTCTCTCTCTCTCACTCTGTCTCTCTCTCTCTCACTCTGTCTCTCACTCTCTCTCTCTGTCTCACTCTCTGCGTGTCTCTCTCTTACTCTGTCTCTGTGTGTCTCTGTCTGTCTCTCTCAGTTCGACACACGTGACCCACACACCAAACCACCACTGATGCACACGGGCGTCTGAGACAACGGCTGGTTTCAAAGTGTGTGATAACATTCGGTTTTATTGTAATGAACAGACCAACACTCTTATTCAGTTTTTGGGCTTTAACGATTTATTGTTTGTGAAAAATAATTAAGCATTCAAAAAAAGCAGCCTAAAGTATTTAATCATCTCTTTAATTTGTGTCTTATTAACGCTCGACTGTAAATATTTTAGTAGAGATAAACACACGGACACGACACCAAATATGGATTTCCTTAAATACAATTTATCTGTTCAGCAACATATAAATTAATTCCTGTTCTCTGCAGTTGCATTATGGGATGTTAACATGAGTTGCGCTGGTGATGTTGCGTTATTGAAGCGGCATTTGGAGTGTCAGAAATTCCTGACGCTCCGACTTTCAGCTTTTCTGGTTGAAAGTATGGGGCTGCGGGTACTACAGCTCCCCCTAGTGGATAATAAAAGTGTGCAATTATTGCAGTTGGATTCAACGATCGCAGTACAGCTGTTTAGTATGTATGTTTTTTGACATTTGTCGTTACTTACACCTCAGTAAAGATTCCCCTACTTGGTATTAACCAATATCAGGGGTGGGCAAACTCGGTCCTGGAGGGCTGCAGAGTTTAGCTCCAACCCTAATCACACACACCTGAACCAACTTATCAAGATCTTGCTAGGTTTACCTAAAACTTACAGGTAAGTTTGTTGAGGCTAGTTGGAGCTAAACTCTGCCCGACTCTGGCCCTCCAGGGCTGAGATTGCCCACCCCTGACCAATACAGAGCATCAGGGGAACATCATGAACGTTCGAACAGAAAGAAATTCCGTATAAGCTCAAGGGTTTCTCTTTACGTGGCCGGGTTCCTTCCTGTTTGTGTCTGTTCTGTATCCGTTTAATGAATAATGTTGTTTAAAATAGCTTGCATATTTTTATGGTGGCCACACCATTATGGACTCTGTCCGGGGGTGGGGTGTTTCTCAGGTTATTTCTACCCCAGAGTTTCACACAGCGGTCTGCTTTGCTGTGATAGCCGTCAGTAATCATTCAAATGCATTCAGATTCCCATGTTATTCGTTGGTATTAAAACTTTTTTGTTTAAAACTTGTAGTTCAGTGGATGAAGCGCTGGAGGAATCTTTTATTCCAGATAATATTTAGGAATTCGTGTATGTACGTAATGATGTAATGCTGCTTGTTAATTGCGGCGTTCAGCTCTGAAACGTTGTTTGGTGATGTAAGTGTTGCTAAGGGTAATACCGCAGTTTCAGTATGCGGTTTGTTTAATGTGTTCCACCAGTGGGTACATGACACATGGTGGATGGTGGTGTGAAAAATAATGCCCAGAACTACCCATTATTGACCAAGGATTGGGTAAAGATTAGTGGTCAAGCTCTCCACCAGCTTTGTGAGGAGCTAAGTGTTGGTAAACAGATTGAAGGTGTGAGGTCATGGTTTGCCTCATTGCTAGCTATGTTTCCATCCAAAGGTTCGACTTAAACTTATGCGCATGAACTGGAATATCGCGTAAAACATTTGTAAAGAAAGCATCAAAGTTAACATTAATTTGTGTGTTCCGTTGATGTTTTCTACCAACAGTTCTTTCTATCTCCTATACATTACGATTGAAAATCTCATCGTCCACATACCGTCACTTTCCGGTCACCATTTTTGCTATCACGTGATCTTTTAAAGCAGAACTTGTGCAAATATTGGCGTTTCCGTTCCAGTTTTTTAAAGCGAAAGACCAAAATGTGCATAATAATAGATGGAAAACCTGCTACTGTCTGCTGGCCAAAAGCCGTCATCTGAAAAAAAGTCAATAGTCCTCATGAAGACAGTCAAGATGTTATGAGATCACTGTCTCTTAATTATCATTATCTTGCAATAGTTGTCTGTGCAACGACCTAAAGAACTTGAGTGATAATCCAAAGATGACTTTCTGACATTATATGTTATTTAGTATTAGCTCTAGTGCACCAGTTCTATATTTTATTAGAATTTCATGTTTTGTTTTATTAGTGGCATAGCAACCTTGCGATGTCTTTAGTGCTGCCTGCCTCGTTAAACGCGTTAAGAATGCAATGGCTTCTACGTTTTTAGGTGTGAATTATTGCCCACAAAGCCTTAAATTGTTTTTATAAATGCGATTTACAGGAAAGGTTTATAAAACTAAACGTATGATTCTGGGAATTTCAGGGGAAACCGGGAAATCCTGAAAAAATTAACGACCAACTTTCCACTCCTGGAAAACAAACACATGAGATAAAACATGGTTGAGGTGTTGGACTACTAACTCGAAGATTGTGGGTTCGATTCCCAGTTCAGTTACGGTTAAGGCCCTTAACCCCCAATTTCTCAGTTTATTGTACGTCGCTCTGGATAAGGAAGCTGTTAATGTAATGAAATGCTATGACACGAGCAATACGGCTATGACGTAGGGACCCTATTGTGTGTTGGGGGTTACAGATGCTAGGAATCAAGCGCTTTAATGTTTTTAGCACGACTAACCCTTTGCAATAGTGGTTAAATTTACAGCATTTATCTCATTTATACAACTGAGCAATTGGGCATTAAGGGCCTTACTCGGGGACCCAACAGTGGTGTCTTGGTGGAGCTGGGAATCGAAGCCACAATCTTCAGGTTGGTAGTCCAGCACCTTAACCATAAGCCACCACTTCTCTTTAACGAATGGTTACTGATCTGCGATCAGTACGGATTAGTCCGCTTCAGTTCATCACACATTTACAGTAATTCACAGATCAGTTATAAAATGTAGCCATCACAGAGTGATTCCATCTCTTGGGTTGGGGAGGAGCTCAAAGCTTTAGAGCCAGTTTGAAAGTTTATCGGAGCTTCTTAAATAAAGTTACGGACAGACATTTTTATGTTGTTTAGGCTGTTTTAGAATGTTCTTCTTATTTCATGGAGACTATAATAAGCAAAGGGACATCCTAGGCAGTCAATGTAATTTGTTTGTCATAATAAAATGGAGAGTTCCTCATCGGTAGCTTTGTGTGAATTCAGTGCATTTCTGCTTTTATTGTTAAGTCATATTGTGTCCTTTTTTTTAATAACTTCTAGAGGGAGGAATATATTACTTCAGGCTGTAAAACTCCATGTCTTTGTTCTCGTCATCTTGGACATCTTGGCTTTTCCCGAAGCACTTAACAATTTTAATTAATTAATTCTTGAACTGTTACCTATACATTACTGCACAGTAAATTTATTTTCTTCAGATACCCCGGCTCAAAAATGTTGGGTTGATGGCACAGGGTCAGCCATGATAGAGCACCCCTGGATCAAGGAGTGTTAGGGAGCTTGAGCTTCAATCCTATGTTGTGTTTGGACCAGAATCAGTATTTAACACCGCTGCCATGGACCCCCTGGGCATGTTTAGTTAAATGTGCCAGAAATAAATAGATTGTAAGCTGCATAAGAGGTTTTGTGATTATCGACAGCTGAAATTGTCTGGATAATTCAACCCAAAACCAGGTCACCTTGTGTCTCAAACACTGTCTGGGGTTTAATAGCTGATTTTTAGAAAACGTTTTGAGCTCATGTAAACATCTCAAAGAAGAAATGAGGAAATTATGTCTCTGAGTCGACAGAAAGAACAGACCATAATATTCTAGCTTAATGAATCATTTATGCATTTGATATGCATGTATTCGTCTTCGAAGACCTATTTCATCTTATCAAGGTCAGGGTGAGGTTTGATGTTGCTTCCTTTAATCGAACCAGGAAATAAACTGTTAATTAAATTGCGTTTTTTTTTTTTTTCTTTAAAATCTGTGTGTTGCGTCACTTGTGACTTCCTGCTGTTCTTTCTATTAACTACTTTCTATCTCTCATTCCTTTCTGATCCCTGATTCCTTATTAATTGCAAAAAAAGCATCTAGATCAACTAGGGGTTTAAAACTGAACAAGGGTTCTTCTTAAAGCTCCTCCAAAAATCTGCATGAGCTTAGAACCCTGTTTAGAACACCAGTCCATCACCGTGTAAATGCACATTCACACTTAACACCTAGTGGCGGTTTTTAGTAGCCATTCCACCTGCCATCACGCTTATAAAGCCCCAGATGATGCCGCATGCGTAAAAACACGCGGCTTTTATTTACATAATCTCGTGTGGTTTGGAGGAGATTCAGTAATTTCGAGGAACATCCTTTGATTTGTTGCAGCCAGTAAGTTCACTTGACATCATTGCATGTATTTTGCGTGGAGGCCAAAATATTAGCGGAAAAAATAGTCAGATTTTTCAATTATCAGACTTAATCATGTCATAACACCTGTGTGTGTGTGTGTGTGTATAAGGGTGTGTTTTTAAGGGTGTATTCAAAAGTAAATTAAGGTATGTCGATTGCACATGCCATGTTACCGGAGGACCAGTGTAGCAGGAGCTTATGTCCATAAAACCGAAGCTGAGTCATGGCTACCTCTTATTGTAATGTTGTACAAGACATTTTATGATCAAGGCCCAATCCCATTTCTACCCCTCTTTGGTGTACCTGAAAACACCTTTGAACTGTGACGGTGATTAGTTTGCATTATAGACTTGTATTCTATTGCCGAAAGATTGCGCACACCTGACCATTACTTCAGCGACGCCCAATACCATTTCCACCCAATAAGCCCTACTTCTTTCCTGTACCCCTCGCTTTTCCCGCACGACGTGGTGGCTTAGTGGTTAAGGTATTTGGACTGATTGACCAGAAACACCAGGGTTCGATTCCCAGCACTACCAAGACACCACTGTGAGTTCCCGAGCAAGGCCCTTAACCCCCAGTTGCTTAATTGAAACATAGATAAATGTAGGTCGCTCTGGATAAGGGTGAGTGTGATTATTCATGTGAAGGGGTAGGGGTGTCTTGACTGTCTTTGGGTTAAAGGTGTAGGAGCAGATATTCTTCCAAACGTGGGTGTATGAGAAATCTCCCAAAATACATTCGGTGCATTGGCAACTAATAGAATTAGGATTGAGCCTCTGAAACAGATTTGGTTGTACACTGTACCCTGTTTGAATGCTTGATTAAGACTATTATGACTAAAGTGTAGTTATATATGTAAAGGTCATGACTGAAACTCCTTTTAATACTAAATACAGAAGTAATCATGGAAATTATTTGGAAGTTCTGTTTGTACAAGTTGTTGTAAGTCTGAGAGACAATCAAAACAGGAAACACTCAGTTTTCTCACTTCTGCTTTCAGAAACTAAGCCTACATATAAAAAAAAGAGACAGACAAACAGTCAGAACCAAAATGATGAGTTGCCTTTTTGTGCGTCTTGATGACTTTGTTGTTGTGTGCCATGACCCTCTTCTGTCTCTTGGGGCTAAAACCTGAAAGCAGTGCCAAGACCAACTGACTTTTTTTCTTCTTTTTTTTTTTTTTCACCCTTTTCCATCCCTCTTTCTCCACCTGATTCTGAACGGGTGCATTTAGTCCCAGCCAACCACTGCATACAGCATGCGGGTGACGTAATGCTTAAACCAAAAAGTCATTCAAAACAAGAAATGGCAGAAAAAGTGCCTTTTTAAGCTCTCGGGGAAAATTAAAGAGCTGAATAAGAGGACTCTTTTTGCATTTTGCCAGCCTCGAATAAGCTAAGACACTGCTGCTTGTTTCATTTTATTTTGGAAGTGGTTATAAGGTCTGGTGGTACGTAACTTTAATTCACAGTTCAACTGAGCTGCTAACCGTGCTTCACCTTCGGGGCAGGGTGTTTAAAAAAAACTAAAAAACAAAAAACCCCTGAAAAAACAAGTCAGGCCATCTGTATATAATATGCAAATTACAATGATGCTGCAAAAATGGCAACTTTTTACTTCCTTCTTTTACGTGTGTTTTATTAGAATCCAGCAAGCACACTGGTAGTTATCAGAAAATAACTCGGAGTGAAACATATGTCTGTAATTACACAAGCGGACAATCACTGACCTCAGTCCCTCAGGCATGTCCTGACTATCTGTTGTTTATGGGTGGCCAAATGGCTTTCAAAGCCTGCTGATTCAAACAATTACCAGCATTTTTCCTCTTTTTTGGCTCTCAGTTGAGCAACATTCTCTCTGCCGATGTTTTTTGCTTTGAGATGTGAGCTAAAATTCGGGTTACCAGGCAGCTTCAGACACCCGACCGCTAGTTGGCTTAGCGAACGCCACAGTGAACTCCATAACATCCGCCCAGCGTCCCGTGTGTCACTCGATAGCTAGTCAGACATGCGCGTTAGCAAGTGGAGTCGTCTGATCTCCAAGGTAAACGCTGTACATTATACTTAATAAAACCAGTTTATTCCAGTACATCCTATTGTAGTGTTTTTATACAATATCTGTTATTTATAAGTTTATTTTTATTATTTAAAAACATGTAGAAAAAAAAATGCAGTGTTTTTTTTGGGGAACCGGAACAAATTAATAGCATTTCAATTTATTTAGATGGGAAAATTGTTTTGTCATTCGAGTAATTTGAGTTACGAACTAATTAAACTCGTAAGTCAAGTTACCGCTGTGTATATATAATGATACCTAACTCACATTTGAGTTGCTTTATATGGTTCATGGTAATATGATGCATTGTGTTGGACTACCAACCCAAAGATTGTGGGTTCGATTTTCAGCTCCACCATGCCACCACTGCTGTGTCCCTGATCAAGGCCCTTAACCCCTAATTGCTCAGTTGTAAAAATGAGAAATGTAAATCGCTCTGGATAAGGACGTCTGCCAAATGCTGTAACAAACAATATACAGAATAGTGGTTAAGGTTTTGGACTGCTAATTAGACAATCGGGGTTCAGTTCTCGGCACCAGCAAGTTGCCACCGCTGGGCACCTGAGCAAGGCCCTTAACTCCTGTTAGTTCAGTCGTGTAAAATGGATGAATTGTAAGTCGCTCCGGATCAGCCTGTCTGCCAAAAACGTGTAATGTAAAATGGTGTAGCTCCATAATGGTACATAACTAACAGGTGTTTGAAAGGCTACCGTGTTTTTAACAGAACATTGTCATTGGTATAAATGTCTCTTGATGTTCGGCGGTATTTTGACTTCTGCCTGGTTGCGTTTCTACCAGCTTGTAGAGGCAGACGGCGTTTTCGTTCATTGACTTGCTGTCTGCTGTACGGGCGTGTGCTGCAGTTGGCTTTTAATAGGACCTACTTTTCATACAAATCAATTGTATTGCTTTCACCTCCAGTGACCGAGGTTATGAAAATTTAATAGGTCTGTGCTGGGATGTCTGGAACACCTAGTGTTACCACATTAGTACAGTGAGTGAGCAGAAACGAGGGTGGGTTGTCCGGTTTCATAGCACCAGAGAGTGCAGGAATGCATCTTTTGCCCCACCTTGTCTGTCTGGCCACTCATGTTTATTTGAATTATAGGAAATGGTGATTTTTAAGAGACGAGCGGTCCAATTTGTTTAGTCGTGTTTTTTTTTTTGTTTGTTTGTTTGTTTGTTTTTAGGTTTGGTGTTTGGAAAGAAATGCGTCATGTGTAACTTAATAATTGATTTGTTGACTGTGTTGGTGGTTTTAGGTCACCTTAAACAGATGGTCATTACCAGGTCTTTTGTTGTTTTTCAGGTGAACCTGCGTCTGATCCTTGTGAGTGGTAAGACCCAGGACTTCACCTTCTCACCTAATGATTCAGCCACAGACATTGCTCGGCATGTCTTCGAAAACTGGCCTGCAGGTAAGTGTTGCAGCTTGGACTAGATCTTATTGTCGTGTCAGCGGACATTGTAATTGTTTTATTTAAGGAGATGCTAACCTTCTTAATCTTTATTAACTGGCTTTGCAATTTCATAGGTTTAGATAAATAAGAACATGAGTAGTGACTGATTTTTGTTTTAAGGATGGGAAGAGGAGCAGGTGAGCAGCCCCAGTATCCTTAGACTCATTTTTCAGGGCCGGTTCCTCCATGGCAACGTCACACTAGGAGGTAAGAGTCACGTTATGCCTGACCAGCTGTAGGACAGTATTTTAGCTTGCTGTGTCTGTGTTTTGTATGTATTTTTACATTTGGAAAAAAATGGCCTGTTTACTGTATATTGTTTCCTGTAAAATTATATTGGACTTCAATAGAGAGCACTGAAATGTTGGTTATTCTTTATCGAATAGCCTTGAAGTTGCCTCCTGGCCGAACAACTGTTATGCACTTGGTTGCCAGAGAGACACTGCCAGAGCCCAACTCCCATGGTAAGAGCTGAATTGTCCCTTTGGCAGTCCCTTTACACACATTCAAAGCATGTTTGATTTGCGTGGGTTCTTTTTTTGGCTCGGCTCTTTAGGCTTTTAATCTCGATCGAAATATTCATTTACACTTCAAACCCATCGCATAGTGTTTTTTTTTTTTTTCTTATGTGTTTAAAATTATATATTAAAAAAGACAAATTTTTATTAGTATGATCTTTGCCAGTATAGTACATTTCCAAGACTTATCAAAATATCTTTTCATAACACTAGTAATCTGATCAAACATCTGAAACTAAAACCTCAAAGTGAGCACAAAAATAGCAGTAACGTCAACACTTCACGAGAGCCATACAATTAATCCCACATCCCAAAAATGTAAAAGTATCGGTATTGGCACGTACCTGCGGAAAGAAATATTGCTTCTAGGTTAGACTGTCACAATTATAAAATAATCATACGATCAAATTATTTGGTTTAACCGCGATCGTTGAATGCAACCGCAATTATTGCACACTTTTATTAGCCACAAGGGGGAGCCGTAGTGCCCGCAGCACCATACTTTTAACCAGAGTAAGCGAGTGAAGCGGCGTGATTCGAAAGTCGGGGTTTTTCTAACACTAAAAATAACTCTGATAAAAGTAGAAGTACTGACCGCACTTTTTACTCAAGTTAAAGTAAAGACGTCTGACACGTACTTGAGTAAAAAAAAGTAAAAGTAAATCAACTACCGGAAAATTACTCGGTTGTATAAAAGAGAAAATGTAAGTCGCTCTGGATTAGGGCGTCTTCCAAATGCTATAAATATAAAAGATAAAAGTTAATCAACTACCAGAAATGACCTTACAGTTCTGTAAAAATAAACATTATGCACTGTTCTGAACGGATCGTAAATTAAGTTAGCCACGTTAGCCATTTTTGCTGTCTTCAGCCTGACTGTCCTGCTAGTTGTTAGCTTCATGAACTAGCCTATGCTTACTGTGTGTGTGATAGCCAGGAAAACGCAGATGATTGGTTAAAAAAAAAGCTGCGCAACAACAAAGGTAGATTGATTGATTGGTTAAATCAGAAGAAATAATATCAAACTGATTAAAAGTAAAATAACGAGTCCGGTTTTAAAATGTAAGAAGTAGAAAGTACAGATATTTGTGTAACGAGTATTAGTAAAAAATAAATAGTGAAGTAAAATCACTGATACCAGAAAAAAGTACAATAATGAAAGTATTTGTACTTCGTTACTTCACGTCTCCCGCTTTTGTTAGCAGAAAACGGTAATATTTTTAGGTTATATGTTTAAAACAGATTTAAGACCTCCAGGTGTGTGTGTGTGTGTGTGTGCGCTGATATATTACCTGATAAAACAAAATACTTTTGCTAAGTTACATTCTAAAGTGTTTAAAGAAGCACTTAAAGGTTAAACGATTAGTTATATATTATGCAAGAGTAAAAGTTTTTTTTGTTTTTTTTTTTAACTTTGCCTCATAGCAACGTCTTATTTTTAACTTAATGGTGAGACACGTCATAAAACCGCAACCAAAAGCTAAAGAAGTGTGTGTGTGTGGGGGTGGGGGGAATCCCATGACCAGTTTTGGTATTTTTGAAGGTATCTATGTTTATATTATGGTTGTATGTTACGGTCTGAATTTTTTTTATGGAACGTTCCATGGAAACATATAAAGCGATTTGGCAAATTTTTGCATATCTTGTTAGAACGGTGATTTTTTTTTTTTTTTTTTTTTTTTTCCTGCTGTTTATATGTTTGCTTTTATCTCCATTTAAGGCCAAAGAAACCGGGAGAAGACCACAGAAAGCAGCTGCTGCTTACTGCTGTAAAAACAGAAGAGTAAACACCTTCCTGATCCCTAGAACATGCCTTTTATTCCTCTGTCCCCGCTCTCTCTTTCTGCTCGCCAACCCGTGATGCGTTCTGAATGATTCTAGAATGGCTCAGAGGGTCAGATCAATTTTTTTTTTCTTTCACTTTATTCCTGTATAGTAACTGGAAACCTTCTGTGCCAAGTACTCGATTGCATTCTTTTTATTTCTTGCCAAATGACCTTTTGCTTAGTAAAACCATCAATCTTTGTACATAGATCTCTATAAAAAAAATATCCAAATATTCAGCCATCTAAAAGGAAATTGTTTAATAGAAACTGCGTAGAGAGTTTCTTGTGCTCTAGAAAGAATCTCGAGGTCCTTTTCCTTCACATGCAGTACACGAGCTTTATTTTTTAACTGGAAATGTGGTTCTGGAAATGGCTCAGCTCTTAAGGGCAAGCAGGCACATAAACTCGCTCATCTTATCATCACTATTGATGTGCTTTACTCAGCATCGCATCCCGAAGCCTACAATAGTTAACAGAGCATCATTTCATCATTACTTCCTAGCTGACATCACAACCCGTTCGGAAAGCTCTTGCTTTGTGAAAGTAGGACATAAGAGTGATAGGACATGCCATGACCACCCTATATGCCTTTGACGCAGGACCAAGCAAGAGGTTTTTTTCTCCCCCTCCCCTACGATGTGACGGCTGTGTCGACACTTTGTGCATGCCCTAGTCTACTGTTTTTCTTACTCTGGGTGTGGACCTGTCTTCTCGAAGAACTGTTCATCTCTTGTGTGCTTGAAAGTCTGTCTGCCTGAAAAGAAAGTGAAAAGGTTGCCAAATGTGCTTTTTTTTTTTTTTTTTTTTTTTTCTTTTTTTTTTTTTTTTTTTTTTTTTTTTTTTTTTTTTTTTTTTTTTTTTTTAAAGAAAATGGTCATCGTCTTTGCCACATAGACGCACTTTGTCCTGGGGTGTCCTGAAAGACACACCACAGTCTGATGCAAAGAATAATAAAAAGGGAATCAACAGTGGGCACCTGCCTGAAAGCCTTAGCCATAAAGGCTGCATTGTAAGTATGGTGGATTCCTGAAGCACCGACAAGCTCCACTGGCATCAGAGGAGACTGCAAGTGAACAGGGGATATGGCGTCCCTAAGCAGGCCCCACTTATGGGGTTGGAAAGAAAAAAAATGGTTGTTTTATTTCCTAATGTTTGTTTGCTGTCTGCTTTTCTTTTTGACTTAAAAATCGTGGAGAATTAATATTAATATTAATAACAATGAAATTCTAAACAAAGTTCTTTGTAATCTTGTCTGTGTATTTCAGCTTTTAATTGCTACACATTTAAAAGTATGACTGGTGTGTGTGAGGGGTTTTTAAGTAAGCATGGCCCAAATGATACGGAAGATCAGATCAGTTATGGACTGCAATGTCCAGTTCTTGTCATTCTTCTTTTGAGTGGTCATCCTTCAGTGAGTGTGAATTAAAAATTGTCTCTGCTATAAAATTAGCTTCAGATTAATAAATGTAAAAAAAAAACATTATGCCTAAAATCCTGTATTATAAATTAATAATAAAAAAAATCTTTCAACTAATTTTATCAGCTGTTGATCTTTTACTGAATCTCAAGTAAGGAAGCATTTATAAAAAAAATCTATCCTGTACTTACAGTTATTGGGCTGTAGGGGGCAGTGTTGCTTTGAGTCTTTTAGGATCTCAGTAGATGATGCTCATAGCTTCCAGCTTGAAAATTCTTACTGGCACTGTATCATAACTTATAACTGTAATGTGAAGACCAGGGGGGGGCTGGGTTCAAGCCCCACCACCACCACCAGCCAGCCACTGTTGGGTCCTTGGTTAAGGGTTAAGACCCTTAACCCTTCCTTCTCCAGGTGCTGCATCATAGCTGACCCCGTGCTCTGATCCCAAAGGTACTAAAGATGGAATATGCAAAGAAAGAATTTTTGCTGTAAAAGTTACTGTGACAAAAACTTTTACTTTATTTGGAGCCTTAAATTGGCTTACCTACAATCTGAGTCATATAACAGTTCATGTAACATGTCTTCCCCCCCCCCTAAGTAGTGTTTCCTTCCTTCTGGAGAAAGAAGTCTGTATGATGTATAGCTGATTGAGATCCAGCGTTCCAGTTGACACTGGCAGAAAGTGAAGCCAAAGGAATGAACCAAATAGTCCCGGCAGCCTAAGCACACATTCTTCTGGTAGTAAAGTTTAAGCTTTTGTCCCGTTTCGTCCATTAGGTTTTACTATGGAAAAACACATTCCAGCTATTTCTATCCATATCTAGCCAGAACAATGTTAGTCATAACATTATACTATATTAAAACTATGTTTCTTCTTTACTAACTCGAATTCGGGGGAAAAAAGCTTTGTGTACAGCATGTGCTGTTGGAGTGATGGGGCAGCTGCATCACAATTCCATTTCCTCTCTGCATCTGTGGTTTGGCTTTAGTGGAAAAAAACCCCACTATGTAAAGCAGGGGTTTATTGGCAAAGCCGGGCTGTTATGTTAGAATGTGTTTAACTCTTAGGCACCATTTTAAAACCACATTTTAGAGTAATATTTGTTTTGGGTCGTCTCTAATGTTAGTTTAATTTTTATAGAGATTTTTTGCCTTTATAAAAATTAAACAATAACATTAGAGACGACCCAAAACAAGTATTACTTTAAAATGGGGGGGGGGGGTCTGGATGGGGGGGGGGGGGTCTGGAGTGGAGAGAGACGGAGAGATATAGAGATGGATAGCCCCTTAACCTCTAGTTGCTTAGTAGGAGAAATAAGGGGCAGTGGTGGCTCAAATGGTTAAGGTGCTGAGTTGTTATTCTGAAGACCAGAAGAAACACCTGGGTTCAAGCCCCACCTCCGGCAAGTCAACCACTGTTGGGTCCTTGAGCAAGACCCTTAACCCTTCCTGCTCCAGGAGTGCTGTATCATAGCTGACCCTGCGCTCTGACCCCCAACTTACTAAGATGGGATATGCGAAAAATGCATTTCATTGGCTCTGTACACGTACCCTACACAATGACAATGAAGTTGAATATTATTATTATTATTATTATTAAACGGCGGTCCAGACCCACAAGGGGGCCTCAGTGATCTCTGTGGGGGGTCGCGTCATATTTTAAACAGTGTTGAGCAGTAAAGCGTAAGGAGTCCTCCATAAAAACGAGTGTCACTGATTCACCTTCAGCAGCTGATAGTAATGACCCAGACATACTGGACCCAGCAGGTGAGTAAGAGCCCACCAACTCTACCTATCCCCCACCCATCACATTGAACAGGTAATAATGCGTTGCTAAAAATGCTGTATATCATAACAGTACACAGGCTTTATGTCTGGTTTTTTCCTATTCCGTCTCGGAGTTTTTCCTTACCACCGTCGCCCCCGGCTTGCTCATCAGGGACTAAGTGATTTCTGGTGCATTTTCTTCTTTATTTTCATAAAATTTAATTAAATTGAATTATTATTCTTTTACTGTCTCTGGACAGGCTGAGTAACATCACTGACGATTCTTGTGTTCTCTAAACCAGCTGGCCACAAAAAAAAAAATATCCAGACTAATAAAGAATCAAAGTCTCTGTTGATCAATTTCTAATTCTGTTGACTTTCTGCAGCTGCTTACGTTCGAGTCTAAAGTCTTCATTAGTCTTTTGAAAAGATACTAAGCGCCAGAACGAACTGAATTATGAAAGCTTTGACCCTTTTGGTGAGGATGTGGGAGAGTTCAGCAGGATCACGTGCCTACAGATGTGTGAGTTCTTTCTGCATGTGCGCTAAGGGTCACCATGTCAGCAGACTGTGACTGCTTTATGTTTTGCCTCAAATCCTTTGAAAGTCATGAAAAAGTCCACAAGTCTGTTTCCTGGGTCCGATTTTTTTTTTTGTTGTTTGTTAGTGGTTTCTAGTATTTGATAAGTTTGACGAGTTCTGTAGCTTGTAAAAGAAGAGAATAGGGCAAACCCCCCCCCCCTGTTGGATGAACGGGCTTCCCAGGAGCCACATGCTGTGGATGTTCCAAAGGGTTCTAGGTAAAAGAATTTCTCACACAGTTTGGAAATGAAGTGTGTAAACAAAATTATAGGTTGTTGAAGCTTCTTTGTCTCCGTAAACAGCAGGTCATTTCTGTTCAATGGTAAAGGAAACAATTTATCAAACAAAGAGCTTTAGATTAGACACTGACCCAATTTTGGTGTTGATCTGATTAATTCTCTAGGAGTTTAATATACAACGCCCGGAAATGCCCCAGATGTGTAAGGCAGATGTGCACAAATTTGTCCAGACTTCCTGTTTGGTTTAAAATGTTACTGTTGTGGAAATATTTTTTGTTCTATGTGTGTACCAAATTTTATAATTTATTTCAGCTGCACTTTATTGAATGCCAATAGATGGCGCTATCAAGCCATTTTGCCACACCCAGCTCCAAACTACATTCATCTTCATCTTCTATACCCACCTATTCCCTAATTCGGATCACGGGGATCTGCTGGAGTCTATCCCAGCCGTCTCTGAAAGGGCGAAAGGCAGGAGGGGGACACCCTGGACAGGTCACCAGTCCATCACAGGGCCACACTCACTCACTCACTCCTATGGGCAAGTTAGAATCATCAATCAACCAAACACGCGTGTATTTGGACTGGCAGGAAACCGGAGAACCTGGAGTAAACCCACACAAGCACAGGGAGAACATGCAAACTCCACACAGAAAGACCCCTGCAGGGGAATCGAACCCGGGACCTTCTTATTGTGAGGCAACAGTGCTAAACGCTAAGCCACCGTGCTGCCCTCCAAACTTTTTTTGCCACTTTTGATGTGTGTGCAAAGTTTTGTGGGTTTTCAAGAATGTTTAGGCCGTCAAAAATTTTAATAAGGTTTGAAGAAGAAGAAACAGCAGTTCCAGTACGGTCCTCGCTGGTGATCAGGTCCTAACGAGTTCCTGCAGGCTTTTTGCATGAATGTATTAGGCAGCAATACTTTCACTCAGTAATGTAATTACAGCTCATTCATGCGCTTTGCCAAACAAGTCTTGATCTGCCAGCAGCCAGAACAGAATTCATTGGTTTACTTTTACTGGCTATTTTCCTCCCGAATTCTCGGTTCCTTGTCTTGATCGCTGGTTGCCAGTGCAGATCTGTGTGTAGAGAAAAGTGCTCCATGCCAGTTTAACGTCTTGACATTGTGCTAGAAATGCAACGAATACAACACAAACTGAGTATGAAAAATAATAATAAAGCTCCTGATTTGTCTCGCGTACCTTGTGTGTGTGTGCATCTCTTAAAGTCGCGTCCATTCTTCTGTTTGACCTGCAGCTGTCATGATAAAAACACAAAGTATGCGGATGTTAGATTTTTTTCTCCAATCAGATTTCAGTTTCTATGGGCTGCCATGTTAATCTAATCTGCCAAAGCCTTCAGAATCAGTAGTGCTGCCCATTAAGAGGTGTATCAGTCGGGTAAGTCCCCACTGAAGGCCCAGGTACCAAATGCACCGCCACTGTAATATACACACACACACACTGTCTGGAAAAAAAAAGTCCTACACTTTGATATTTTGTTGGTTCAACTTTGACCTCATTCTTTTAAACAGATAACGTTGCTGAACCTGATTAACTGCAGCAACCCCGGATCACAGTACTGCCCCTACAGGCTTGTACAGGTGGCACTAGGAATGACTGCAGCATCACTTCATCCACCTCTGTTTTGATCCTGATGTGCCCATCACTCTGGAACAGGTTAAATCTGGACTCCTCAGACCACATGACCTCCTTCCATTGCTTTAGATCCCAATCTTTATGCTTCCTAGCAAACTGAAGCCTTTTTTTTCCAGTAAGTGATTTTCTTAACGCTACACACAGATGTTTAGTCCCAGTCCTTTGAGTTCTCTTCGCTAATACGTGTGGAAACACTTACTTTTTCTGTTAAACTTAGCCGTGAGTTCTACTGTTTCTACTGTTACGATCTGGTTTTGAAAAGTTTAAGTGATGGACGATCATGATTATTCAAGATTTTTTTTTCCGACCACATTTCTTCCTCAGTTATGGATGCTGGTTCCCCACTGTCCTTCCATTGTTTAATAATGTGTTGGACTGTTCAGAACCCAGTTTTAGTAGTTTCAGCAATCTTCTCAGATGTTTTCTTTGCTTGATGCATGCCAATAATTTGACCCTCCTGAAACAGATTAACATCTTCTGCACGACTACAGGATGTGTCTTCTGACATGGTTGTTTGAGAAGCTTCTCACTGCATCAGTTCGGGTTAAATAACTTGTTGCCATCTGAAACATAATCATCCATGCTGTAATTATTCAATGAAAGACTCTTACCTATTTGCTTAGTTCAATCCAGGTGGTGACCTGTTTTTAAGGGTGTACTACCAAATATTAATGATATATATTTTTTAGGTGTTTTAGTGAGTGTGGATGAATGTAAAACTGACTCAAGAAGGAGGTATAACATCAGGCCCGGTTCTTGCCAACATAGAAGGGTGGGCAGACAGATATCCCAGGTGGGCAGTTTGGGGGTGGGGTTAAGGAGATAGATACTAATATTCTTGCTTGGGTTTGATTAAGAAGACATTATATTAAAGTCAATATAAACATGAATATGTTTTTAAAATGTTAAATGAAGGTTTATTTTTTAACCTTCGGAATGAATAATGACTGGACTAATAAACACAAATTCAGGAAATATTATAATCTTTAAAAAGTTAAATATTCAGTGGAGGGAGTGGAAATATTTTCTGACACGGGAGCTGAGGATGATGGATTTTTGGATGATGGAGCAGCATTGTGATTGGTTGGAACTTTCTACACCCCTTTTTCAAACTTCTCAACACAGAGTCCACCTCAGACTGCTTTTATTAAATCCCAAATCGTTCAACAAAAAATGTATCTGTATACCGCTGTCTACCAAATTTCGATTGGGTGGGCAAGACACCTGTTTAGCCCACCCCTGCCCATGCCTAGCATTGCTAAACTTCTGGATAAAATCAAATCCCCCAAACCAAAAAGGTTTTATCTGGCTAACACAGTGTTTTTAGGTCAGAGTTCCTGCCAGTTGTGAATATTTTTGATATCACAATGTTGCCCTTAGCATTTTTAGTACAAGTTGAAATGTGATGCTTCAAACTCAGACACAGTAACAGAGAAGAAACGAAACTTACTTCTACCAGAATGGAGAACAACACGATAGACTGCATTCTTTAGAATCCAGAATGTGGTCAGAACTTTGTACAAAAATGTGGTATTTCTTACTAGTTCTTTATTCCATAGATGAAGCAACTGCGGCTGAGAAGAATAATGTTACTTTGGCACCAACCCTTTTTTTTTTTTTACCCTCTACCAGTTTGCTAAAATCCTGTTTGGTGTAGTAATTTTACAGATGTGTTTGGCACAACTGGAACAAATCATTTGCTACAGCAATCCTGTGGCCCTCTTAACCTTCTCCAGTTCACAGGCAACTAAACACGCTTTGTAGTGACATTTGCTTTGATTTCATAGTGACCTGCTTCCATCTTTCACATAAGGAAAAAATTCAGCTATGACCTTTTGTGTTGCTTCACCCCACTAGCTGCTAGAGGAATTCGCTGAATGCAACAACTCTTTCTAGACATGCACAAATGCATTTTTTTTTATTTGACAAAATAGTAGAACTTAAATATTTACATGGGTTCCGTTTTAAGTCTGAAGTTACACGTTTATACAATTTTTCCATTTACAGCATTTGGCAGACGTTCTTATCCAGAGCGACTTTCATTTATCTCATTTCTACAACTGAGCAATCAGGGGCCCAACAGTGGCAGCTTTGGTGGTGCTGGGATTAGAACCCCGTACTACCAATTAGCATTCCAACACCTTAACCACTGTGCATTTATACAATGTGTTAGAAAGTGGCATTTATATTAGGATGGCTAAGTGGGTGGCACATCTGCCTCCAACATCTGGGGTGGTTTAGGGTTTGATTCCTGATTCTGCCCTTTGTCTGAGCAGTTAAATATGTGTGTGTTGTACGCCGACTGGACGATTAGCATGTAAGCGTTTGTAAAGTTTTGCCCTGTAATAGGTCGGCACACCATCCAGGAGGTCTCCTGTCTTTAGTCACATGGAATGATTCTGTGACCCTGTGTAGAACAATGGAAAAACTACTTTCCATGCATTTACTTCTGATACATCCGAAAGGTGCAAGTTTTTTTTATTTATTTTTTTTTATCATCAGCGCCTCCTTATGTTCGCACGGTTTGGTTCAGTCTTTCACATTCATATTTAATATCATGATACAAAACTATTTAATATATAGGGTTAGGGTTATATATGGATGTATATCAGCCGGGGGTTGATGGAGGATTGTTCTGCTTGAGATGGTTTGGCTTGGATTCACAAAGTTTCCTAAAATTTGTGCCACAGAAGGACATGACTATAAAAAGAGCTCTTTTATGATGCATTCTTTATAATGCGAAGATAGCAAAGTCTGAAGAATGTCCATCATATGGTTCTGCATCACCATGAGCAGCAGTCTGGCAGTCAGTTTGTGGCAGAAAAGATTAAATTATACAGCTGTTAAATATTGCACAAAAGCCCAGTTAACGGGATTGTTGCAATTCTGAGAAAACGCCTGTGTTCGATTATTTCGCACAGAGAATTTATCCCAGTCGTGCCTTCAAAATCACTTCGGAACTGTTAAATGGTCACTCAGGACAGAAACCACTGGAATGTGCTGTTGTTGTTGTTGTTGTTGTTCTGTCTTTCTTCATACTTGTGTATAAGCAAAAACCACCAGTTATTTAAGGCTTCCAATAAACATTGTTTTATCTTTTTTTTTCCGGATGAAATCTTCGGAAATCCACAAATCCGAAATCGCATATTACTAAAATATACAAACTAATTCTAAACCTAATTTAAAAAACTTATATATTCTAGGGTTATGGGTTATACAGGGGTGCCTTGACTTACGAGTTCAATTCGTTTTGTGTCGAAGCTCGTAACTCAAATTACTCATATGTTAAATAAATTTTTCCCATTCAAATGAATTAAAATGGCATTAATTCGTTCCGGGTCCCCAAAAAACACTGCAATTTTTTTGTTACGTGTTTTTATATAATAAAAATAAACTTATAAATGATGAATATTGTATAAAAACACTACAATAGGATGTACTGGAATAAACTGGTTTTATTAAGTATAATGTACAGCATTTACCTTGGAGATCAGACGACTCCACTTGCTAACGCGCAGGTCTGACTAGCTATCGAGTGACACACGGGATGCTGGGCCGACGTTACGGCGTTCACTGTGGCGTTCGCTACGCTAACTAGCGGTTGGGTGTCTGATGCTGCCTCGAAACCCGAATTTTAGCTCGTAACTCAAAGCAACAACTCGCATCTCAAAAAACTTGTTAATATTAATAGTTTTTAAACACCCCCCCTTTTTTTTTTTTCACCGGTGATCCAAATATTCGTAGCTTAAAACAGAATAAAAGTTGATCGGCTTGTGCTGCATTTCGTAGATAATGTCTAACTTAAATGATGTTAAACAAATGCAACTTATCTACAAGGAACAATGTTTATTTAAGCACTTTTGTCTTGCAAAATTTATATTGATCTATATTAATATTAAGATAAATATTGATTCTGAACTGCTCCAGATGATGTACGTGGTACAGCTGCGGCTGTAGTGTAGAGGTTTGGAGTTTCCTTAACAGGGTTTCTTGCTTGCGTTTTATGTCTTTTTCTCTCTCTCTTTCTTTCTCTCTCTCTCTCTCTCTTTCTCTCTCTCTCTCTTTCTTTCATTCTCCCTCTCTCTCTCTGTAATGCCACATTGTGTTTTTGTATAGTATTGATGGACTCTATAATTGTAGTGGTATTGAGAAGTATCAGCCGGGTAAATCCACACTAAATGCCCGCCACTGCTAAACACAGATGTCATAAATTGTGTTGGTCTTTAAACAACGTTGTATAAAGATTGCCTATGGTGCAATTCCAGTGGTTTGATAATGGATTTTTGTTAAACCATGCATGTGTACCCATTTCTGTAAAAAAACAAATCTGTATATGGAAAGAGGCGCCATTTCCTGCTTAGTTGTTTAGAAAAGTCCGGTTTTATGCTTAGTTTATATACAGTTCCTGTGGGGTCCACGTCAAACACTAGCATCATCTTGTGAGTTTTTCTTGAGAGGGTTTGTGGAACTGAATTTCTATCCCAGTGGATGAGAACATATCCTTCTCACTAAAACTGCTTTGTATGGCCAGGACAGAGTGCTGAAATATTATATAGGTGTTAGACACGTAGGCTTCCCTTAGGCACTCTGTGGCCTCCTGGGATGTCATGTGCTTCAAGTTCCAACTAGAGAGTAAGGACCATTTGGAGGATTAAATGAAATAAAGGAAAAGGAAGAAAAAAAGAAGCTTTGAAGTCAAGTCAAGTCACCTTTATTTCTTAAACACTCACTAAAACACTCAATTTAATTGATATCTATAAATTTAAAGTCCCCGACTAAGTGAGCCAGAGGCGACGGCGGCAAGGAACCAAAACTCCAACATCTGTGACAGAATGGAGAAAAAACCTTGGGAGAAACCAGCCTCAGTCGGGGGGGGTCAGTTCTCCTCTGACCAGTTAAACCAGTGGGCTACCCCATGCTGCAGTAAAGTATCTGTGGTTTTGTCCAGATGGCCGTCTAGCAGACAAGAGATCACTGAGAAACTGTGTTATTGTCTCTAAGTGATGGTGGCGACGGTGAGCTCGGAAACAGATGTACAGTATGTTAGTGTAGATGCCATTCGACTTGTGATAAACAAATATATTGTGTGTTATTGGTGGTGTTTCCCGGTTCCGGTTGATTTGATTATTGCAGTTTAACGATCCTTTAACGGATTTGAATAATAAAAATGTGTGTATTATGTTTAATCCAGGTTAAAGAGTCTGTGTCTTTAATCTAGTGTTAAACTGGCAGTGTGTGTCTGCCTCCCGAACAGTGCAGGGGAAATTATTCCAAAGTTTAGGCGCTGGATAAGAAAAGGATCTGATTCTATGAAGCAAAGAAACAGAAGGATTATATCAGGTCAGAGGCAAAAATAGAGGCGTGCCACACACACCCATCTGAGATGATACATGAAGATTACTTCATTTAGACTTCGCCTGAAATTTAGTGTTCAGCACAAATCTGAACTCATCTGCATTTCATATGGCGCATAAACCATAAAAAGATCCTGATTGTCTTTCTGTCCAAGAAGCTTTCACCAAGATCGATGGTTTTTTTCAGTAAATTTACGAAAAACAGATTCCTTTGGAAAGTTATGAAGAATTTATTTGTTGCTTTTTGTACAACTATTTTAATAATGTTATAAAAATTTATCTGGCATTATACGTCAGTGCAAATAATTTAATAGTGTTAATCCGATTTCTGTCACCTCCTGGACACAGAAACTTGGTATTCACTTTAAAAGTTAAACAAACTCAAATACTTTTACCCTGTGCAATAGACAGATAGATAGACAGATAGATAGATAGACAGACAGATAGATAGATAGATAGATAGATAGATAGATAGATAGACAGACAGACAGATAGACAGATAGATAGATAGATAGACAGATAGATGGCAATAGATAGATAGATATAGCGATAGATAGATTAGTTTAATATATAGATAGACAGACAGACAGACCGGTCGATAGATACATGCATACATACATAGACATTGGTTGGGTTCTTAGATCAGTAGAAACACTGACTCGACACAGAGATCTGCATTAATCCCTACACTCCTCTGCTGCTCGTGTGTATGTGAGCTATGTGTAAAACATGTCAAGTCCAGGCTTGAGTACTGCAGGAAAAAATGAGCTGTCTTAAGCCTTTGCTGTCCGAACTGTCCTGATTCTCCTCCTTAAAGAACATTACAGAAAAACTTGCATCAATTCGGAATTAGGGACGAGTTTGCTGGCTGTTATTTTTTCAGTCTATCCCTCCTGTTGTCTGGTGATAGCGATACCCTATTGTATGTTTTGTAAATTTCATGTTTATAGGATTTATAGAACCCTTTCAAGTGTACAGAAAACACACCCATTTCTCACAATCAACCCTGAAGCGGTGTGCAACCTTAGACAGGTGTTCCTGCACAGCTGGTAGCTTGGAGGAAAAAAAAACCGAAGGAAGAAGCCACTCTGTTGTGTTTATACAAAAAGACTCTGGTTATAAATCTGTCTCAGGTCTCCACACCCATAAGCTCTAGTTTAGACGCTCAGTATTAAAACTATCAGTGGTGTTTAGTCCGGGTCAGTCAGTGGTTCTCTGCTGTTCTAAACACTATCAGAATCACTGATCTACATTTACACCCTAAATTCTAATATTAGTTCCATTAAATGGTATTAATTTATTCCAGCAGTTTATTCTCTTCATTTCGTAGTGTTTCTCTCGCTGCACTGCTTCCAGTACGTGGATGTGGATGTTAGATTTTTTGTCCAATCAGATTTCAGTTTCTATGTGCTGCCATGTTAATCTAATCTGCCTTCAGAATCAGTAGCGCTGCCCAGGGAACTTACACTATATTAGCAGTGGCAGATTGATCATTGGTTAAATTTGAATCTCTAGAGGGAGCAGCATGGTGGCTTAGTGTTTAGCATGGTTGCCTCACAGCAAGAAGGTCCCGGGTTTGATTCCCCTGCAGGGTTTACTCCGGGTTCTCCGGTTTCCTCCTACAGTCTAAAAAAATGTATGTTAGATTGATTGGTGATTCTAAATTGCCCATAGGAGTGAGTGTCGGTGTGTGAGTGGCCCTGTGATGGACTGGCGACCTGTTCAGGGGGTCCAGCATTTTTCCGTCCTCTGATTGTTTGATCAGATTAAAACTGTTACAACCCAGAACAGACTAGTAAAAAGTGTCTGTACAGCTGAATTATATTTTTACGGAGAAGAAGTTGTAGATGGTGATGAGAGTTCGGTATCCTGAAAATAACTAGCTTGTCTCAGCGCGGGAAAGAGTTTATTCCCCACTTCCAGCCCAGCACCGCCGAGCGGTAACACTGACTTACAGCCTTTAACTGTCTGATAGATTTGATTGATATCTGTAATGTTTTTGTGATGTTATATTAATATTAAGATAAATATTTATTCTGAACTGTTCCAGATGTTGTAGGTGGTACAGTTGTGGTTGTAGTGTAGAGGTTTGGAGTTGTGTGTTAACGGGTTTCTTGTCTCTCTGTGTGTAATTCCACGCCGTGTTATATTGTGTGTTTGTTTAGTATTGATGTGTTTCTATAATTGGGATGTGATCGTGGTGAGGAAGTGGGGCCGCCAATGCTATAAATTAAGTCAAGTCAAGAAGGTTAATGTCATTTTAACTATTTATAGCAGTGCAGTAAACAGGAAAATAAAACAATGTTACTCCATGTCTCTGGTACTACTTAAAGCGAGAGGTAGATAAGACAAATACTGTTGTAAAAAGTGCACGACAAAGATGACAGTTCAGGACACGCTACAAGCTTGTATGCTACAAATGTGCACTAGAAAGCAGTAATCTACATAACACAAAATAGCACCAAGCCTAATTGTGCAAGTATGAACATATTCGTAAACGTCATAAAAAGGAAGTGTGCAAATGATGCAGTGTGATGATACAGTAAACATCTGACATTAATGCGAAAAAATGCAGTTTAGTCCAGGTTTTTGTCCATAGCAGCAAAAGACTGGAGTGCAAATAATTCAAAATAAGGGCTCCAGCTTGCTTTATCTCCAAGAAATGCTAAAGAAGGAGTTTAGTTTGACAGTCTTACACCAGTTTGCCCCTTATAGCATTAAAAGCTCTGCAGGTACCGATAAGGTCAAGAGTTTCTCCTGGTTCAGCTTGTTTTCCCCTAAACCCTCCTAAATCTTCTTGATGTGGGCCATTTAGGAAGTATTGCATAATAAAGCAGATGGTTTGCGTTTAAGCCTCAGCAGACGATAACACGGCTCAGAGCTGGATGGACTCTATGGCTCCAGAGCTTCATCACAACTTATGACGCCTGTGTGGCTGTAGTCCAACATAAAGAGCCCAGGAACATCAGTTGTTCCCCCTCATTATTCATCCTAAAGGTGTAGGAGGATAAACTGCCAGTCTCGCAGAGGTTAAGGTTTTTTTTGGTTTTTTTTGAGAAAAGACTTTATCGAGCTTCTGTTCCAAGCGTGTTTGGTAGTCAGCTGTGAAAGAACTTGCCTTAATATCAGTGTTTGCTTGGCCAAAGTATTATAGAGAGAATGTCTCTGGAGAGGAAGGTTTTAAAGCTCAGCTGAAACTCGGTAGAAGCATGGCGGTTGAACGAAAGGCCAAGCAGCTGCGGTCCAGTCTTTATCTGATCCTTCAAAAACTCAAAAGAAAGTATTTCATATTTTTGCAATTAATATAAAGGAGTAACTTTTCTCAGAGTCTGCAGATCATCAACAGCTGGACCAGAAAACTCAAAACCATTTCAAAAAAAGTGAGACATTCGTTGCACATCTGTGTATTATGTAATCTGACGTATTTTAATAACGTGACATCATAACGGTTTCATTGGTCTGTGTTTTTTTTTTTCTGAGAGACATGTGAGGTTTCTAAAAGGCCATCGGTTCTTTGGTAAGCACCTCATCCTGGTTTGCTTGTGGAAGATCCAGGGCCTATCCCTAAACATGATGCAGGAGTAGATCCTATGCACTCATATATTCAGGGTATATATATATATATGGGGGAGGTGGTTGGGTTAAGGTGTTGGACTGCTATATGAAAGATTGGGGTTCGATTACCAGCTTGCTCAGGGGCCCAGCAGCAGTGGTTTGGTGAAGCTGGGAATCGAACCCACAGTCTTCGGGCTGGTAGTCCCACACCTTAACCATGAGCCACCACTTTCCCCAAGTTACCACTAAGCAAGGCCCTTAACCACCAATTACTCAGTTATATAAAAAGAGAAAAGTGTAGGGACGTCTGCCACATACTATGTACTGTAAATATATATTCAGATCCAGGGGCAATTTAGGATTGGCAATTTGCCTAATAGCATAATTTTGGGAGGGGAATAAAACCTCAACACAGGGACATGTGAGTATTGCTAACCTAAGCTCAAAATCAAAACACCATCCACTATTCATCCATCTATATATCCATATATCCATATCTATTCATCGTCTACACCCACTTATTTCTAATCAGGGTCACGGGTTACTCCAGCAGAGGATACCAGCTGTCATTGGGTAAACAGCAGGGGTCACCCTGGACAGGTCACCAGTCCATCGTAGGGCCACATACAGATAAACGTTCACACACACTGACACTCACTCCTACGGGCAATTTAGAATCCACAATCAGCTTAATATAACGCAAGCATGAGGAGAACATGCAAACTCCACACAGAAAGACCCCTGCTGGGGATCCGAACCAGAGACCTTCTTGCTGTGAGGAAACCGTGCTAACCACTAAGCCACAGTACTGCCCGACTATAAACGTTTCAACACTTTAATGGTGTGTTTTTGCAACAACCTTAGAATTCTGCAGTTATTTTGAGGACCATGAGTGACACACACTTAAGGTATTATTTTCTCAACTTATTTATTGAATGTAATCAAGGTTTAAAATTTTATTTAATTATTTATTCATTCATTTATTTCATTCATTCATCTTCTATTGCCGTTTATTCTCTAATTCAGGGTCACAAGGGTCTGCTGGAGTCTATCCCAGCTGTCTCTGAAAGGGTGAAAGACAGGAGGGGGACACCCTGGACAGGTCACCAGTCCATCACAGGGCCACACACACACCTACATTCACTCCTATGGGCAATTTAGAATCACCAATCAATCTAACATACATGTATTTGGACTGTGGGAGGAAACCGGAGAACCCAGAGTAAACCCGCACAAGCACATGGAGAACATGCAAACTCCACACAAAAAGACCCCTGCAGGGACCTTCTTACTGTGAGGCAACAGTACTAACCACCAAGCCAACGTACTGCCATTTTATTTAATTAAGTCTATGTAATATATATATATTAGGTACATCATCAAATTTTATGCAAAACTTTTCCTTGATTGTACAAACTTGATTTAATAAACAACTTTTTATTTTATTACAGAAGAAAGTACACGTCACATCATCTCTTTCTTTCTTTATTGGATTCAGCACAGCAAAATGATTAATTTGTATCTGAAACATTTTGTACGTTCGGGACATCTTGCATTTCTTCAGTTCTATTTGTCTGGAATGGATTGTTAATAATTTATCATGCGAGAGAAAAATAGAGTCTGCTATTGTCGACTAATATGGAGGCGAAAATATTTAAATTGATCCTTGTTATATAACCATTCAGAATTCAGTTATTAGTGGAATGATATTTAACGTACAACCTGATTGAAAACATTTTTCTGTCTCGTGTGTGGACCGATGTTAGGCAGGACCTCACTGGGCGGATTGGGACAAGCATGCAGTTTTGCGTTAGTGGCACAACATCAAAATTCACCCTTTAATAGAGCGCAGCTTGTTATTCTAAGCTTCTCTCAAATAGATTCCTGCTGTCAGGAACAGGAATGAGGGTTTCTCCACTGTGTTGTAGTTGGCAATGAACTAAATGTGTCAGACCAATCTAAGATCTCTTTATATATAACAGTAAGAATGGTCTTGCTCAGACCTGAAGCTGTGGTGCGTTAGGGGTGGCGGGAGACAGAGGGGTAGAAAGGGAAAACGCAGCAATTAGGGCACTTTTCCATGAGCTTGATTTCAAAGTGAAGCATTAATGCATTTTCTTACAGTACAAAAAGTTTTAACAGCTAATTGAGTGTAAAAAAAAAAAAGAAGCTATCCGTCCAATTGCGGCAGTTATTATTTAACTGTGAGGGGTAATAGTGGCACGGGGCTCCGTGTCTGGATCATTAACGGTGTTCTACTGTTATAACAGACGCCTCGTGCTTTGTCTACTGTGCCCTTAAGTGCCTCAAAGCCACTTCTAACAAGTGCTAGGTGATAGTGTACTTAGTCACAGTCTGGCCGCTGGTATGTACGACATTAAAGGGCCTTGGATCTTTTTAGGCTATGGAGACACACTGCTTTTCCACTGCTCAAGCACACTCCCTTGTCCCTCCAAAGGGAGCAGGAATAGAGGCCAGTAATAAAAGACGCCTGCCAAAACCTCAGTAAATTCTCGACGAAGGAAAGTATGCAGTAGGAAAAGAAGCCACGTTCTTCTATTTCTCTCTTTGTTTACATTTTGATAAACATGAAACAACCTTGTTCTCTCCTCTGCTCAGCCCACTTTACATCCTTTCACTTGTCTAACCACGGCACCCAAACCAATTTTAGTCTTTAAACAGGACTATAAAACTGCTCTGGCAAACTAACTTAATTCTGGCTGCGATCTTGTAAAAACGATCCAGCTTAACGAGTATGTACAGTAGATAGCTTCACCATCCATACCTTATAATTACTTTTATGTAAACATAAGCAGAGGTGGGACGAATATCCAACATCTGTAGTCAAGTGAAAATACAAGTAACTCACTTTCACTTAAATAAGAGTAAAAGTAACTGAATAGTAACTCAATTAAGAGTATAAAAGTATCCAATAAAAAACCCTAGTAATTAGTTACTAGTTTCCTCTGATCTGATTGACATGAAGCAAATAAATGTTCAAGATAAATATGTTTTGTAAATTAGTTAGAAATCTGCAATACATCAAAATTCTTAACAACAACATCAGGCCGTCTGCAGAGAAACTTGGCCTTGGGCACCAGTGGATATTTCAGCACGACAACGACCCAAAACACACAGTAAAAGTGGTGAAAAAACGGTTAGCAGACAAAAACATTAACGTTTTGCAGTGGCCCAGCCAGATTCCTGACTTAAATCCAATTGAGAATCTGTGGAGGAAGCTAAAGATCAGGGTGATGGCAAGGAGACCCTCCAACCTGAAAGAGTTGGAGCTCATCGCTGAAGATGAATGGGCAAAAATACCAGTGGAGACATGCAAAAAGCTGGTCAGCAGTTATAGGAAGCGTTTGATTGCTGTAATAAATGTTTTCTATTGATTGTTGAGGATAGGAATAATTTTGAACATTCCACTTTTTGTTCAAATGTGAATAAAAGCTGAGAAATATTTTTTCCACAATGAGGCCTCTTGTACATCGTCTGATTATCTTTTGGGAGAAGCCTGTGCTATTTCCGGTCAAAAAAACAACTAGCTGGTTAAATAAAAGTAACTTTAAGTAATTTTAAGAATTTGCCAGGGGGATGAATAATTTCGGGCTTGACTGTATATATATGTATATATGTACGTGTGTGTGTGTGTGTGTGTGTGTCTATGTGTGTGTGTCTATGTATATACTGTATTTATATGAGAACTGCGAACTTATGGACATTATTATTTCATCTCCCTGAGAAACTAAAGTTCTGTAAATAAATGAAACCAATCACAAAAGTTCATCCAGATGGATTTTTTTCCCAGTATTTAAAAAACACTTTTGCATAATTATCGATTAATCAAATGTTTTTGGACTGTTGAAGTGTTGGTGGGAAAAAGACCAATATGTGTCTTATGGGTGTGAGATTTTAATCAATAAACCTGTTTACAGCGATGCCTGCAGAGAAAAGCTGTTGAGAAGATTTCTTAGTATTTTTCCTTATTGTGTTATTATGATTCCTGCAGCTGTTTTTTTTCGTTTTTTGATATTTCCATATTTTAACCTGCACTAAAGGACAGGAACTCCCAGCTCGTCCTCAGCATGGCTCTGTACCACTGGTCATGTGTTTAAACCATAATCTCAGCTGATGACTTTTCAGCATCTGTTCAAGCTGGAAACTTTATTCTGTTTACGAATGCTTGAAATATTTGAAGTAAAGTTATTTAAATACAGAAGCCCATTTTATTGACAGTCTACATTCTTTTATTTTTGACAGATTATTTTAAGAATATATTTTTAATGTTTGCAGATGACAAAGTCAGAGCAGGAAGCAGGTGGAGGTTTGCTCCGGAGAGAAGACGAATGAAAGTCACCTATGATGAATGGTTTAGAGACAGTGGTGAGACAGCTATGATGTATGGTTTAGAGACAGTGGTGGTAGTATGTGAATGGTTTTAGAGACGTGGTGAGCCCAGTGGTGAGACCAGCTTGATTTATGGTTTAGACAGAACACTATGATGTATTTTAGAGACAGTGGTGAGACCAGCTATGATGTATGGTTTAGAGACAGTGGTGAGATCAGCTATGATGTATGGTTTAGAGACAGTGTTGAGACCAGCTATGATGTATCGGTTAGAGACAGTGTTAAGACCAGCTATGATGTATGGTTTAGAGACAGTGGCTAGAGACCAGCTAGGATTGATAGTTTAGACTTATGATGTGTTTGAGACAGTGAGACAGTGGTTGAGAGACAGTGGTTTGAGAAGTGAGACAGCTATGATGTATATAGAGACAGTTTACAGCTTAGTGTGAGACTATGATGTATGGTGTTAGAGAGACAGTGGTGAGACAGCTATGATGTATAGTTTAGAGACAGTGGTGAGACCAGCTATGATGTTTTATAGTTTAGACAGTGATATGAGCTGTGATGTATGGTTTAGAGACAGTGGTGAGACCCCAGCTATGTTTGACATGTATCAGATGGTTTAGAGACAGTGGTGCTAGAGACCAGCTATGATGTATAGTTTAGAGACAGTGGTGAGACAGCTGATGATGTAGATGAGAATATGTATTGTAATAGAGACAGTGGGTGAACAGCAATAATTTATGTTATAGAGACAGGTGAGACAGCTATATGTATTAGGTTTTAGAGACAGTGGTGAGAACAGCTATGATGTATGGTTTAGAGACAGTGGTGAGACAGCTATGTGTATGGTTATGGTATGAGAGACAGTGGGAGACAGCTATGATGTATGGTTTAGAGACAGTGGTGAGACAGCTATATGTTATGTTTGATGGTTGACAGTGTGAGACAGCTATGGTTTGATGTATGGTTTAGAGACAGTGGTGAGACCAGCTATGATGTATGGTTTAGAGACGTGGTGAGACCATCTATGATGCTATGAGAGTGGATGAGACCAGCTATGATGTATGGTTTAGAGACAGTGTGTGAGACGTTAAGAGACAGACTATGATGTATGGTTTAGAGACAGTGGTGAGACCCAGCTATGATGTATATGGTTTAGAGACAGTAGAGACAGTGGTGAGACAGCTATGATGTATGTATGGTTTAGAGACAGTGGTGAGACCAGCTTGTTATGACATGGTGATGGACAGCTTATGTTGTATGGTTTAGAGACAGTGGGTGAGACCAGCTATGATGTATGTATGGTTTAGAGACAGTGGTGAGACAGCTATGATGTATGGTTTTAGAGACAGTGGTGAGACCAGCTATGATGTTTAGAGACATGCCATGATGTATGGTTTAGAGACAGTGGTGAGACCAGCTATGATGTTTATGGTTTAGAGACAGTGGTGACAGCTATTATGGTTTAGAGACAGTGGTGAGACAGCTATGATGTACATTGTTGAGATGGCATTATGGTTTAGAGACAGTGGTGAGACCAGCTATGATGCTATGATGTATGGTTTTAGAGACATTGGTGAGCTATGATGTATGGTTTTAGAGACAGTGGTGAGACCAGCTATGATGGTTTGTATGTATGGTTTAGAGACAGTGGTGAGACCAGCTATGATGGGTATGGTTTAGAGACAGTGGTGAGACCAGCTATGATGTAGAGACATGATGAGACAGTATGGTTTAGAGACAGTGGTGAGACCAGCTATGATGTATGGTTTAGCTAGTTTAGAGACAGTGGTGGTGAGACCAGCTATGATGTATGGTTTAGAGAGTGGTGAGACAGCTATGATGTATGGTTTAGAGACAGTGGTGAGACCAGCTATGAGCTATGTATGGTTTAGAGACAGTGGTGAGATACCAGCTATGATGTATGGTATATGTTTTAGAGACAGTGGTGAGACCACAGCTATGATGTATGGTTTAGAGACATGATGTGGTTGAGACCAGCTATGATGTATGGTTTAGAGACAGTGGTGAGACCAGCTATGATGTATAGGTTTAGTGGTAGAGACAGTGGTTAGAGACCAGCTTATTAATGATGTATGGTTTAGAGACATTGGTGAGACCAGCTATGATGTATGGTTTAGAGACAGTGGTGAGACATGAGGTATGGTTTAGACAGCTATGTACGGTTTTAGAGACAGTGGTGACAGCTATGTATGGTTTAGAGACAGTGGTGAGACCAGCTATGATGTATGGTTTAGAGAGACAGTGGTTGAGACCAGCTATGATGTATGGTTTAGAGACAGTGGTGAGACCAGCTATGATGTATGGTTTTAGAGACAGTGGTGAGACAGCTATGATGTATGGTTTAGTTTAGAGACAGTGGTGAGAGACCAGCTATATTATGTATGGTTTTAGTTTAGAGACAGTGGTGAGACAGCTATGATGTATGGTTTAGAGACAGTGGTGAGACTATGATGTATGGTTTAGAGACAGTGGTGAGACCAGCTATGATGTATGGTTTAGAGACAGTGGTGAGACCACTATGATGTATGGTTTTAGAGACAGTGGTGAGACAGCTATGATGTTATGGTTTAGAGACAGTGGTGAGACCAGCTATGATGTATGGTTTAGAGACAGTGGTGAGACCAGCTATGATGTATATGTATGGTTTAGAGACAGAGACAGTGATTTATGGTGAGACCAGCTATGATGTATGGTTTAGAGACAGTGGTGAGACAGCTATGATGTATATGGTTTTAGAGACAGTGGTGAGACCAGCTATGATGTATGGTATGTGGTTTAGAGACAGTGGTGAGACCAGCTATGATGTATGGTTTTAGAGACAGTGAGGCTATGGTGAGACCAGCTATGAGAGACAGCTATTATTTATGGTTTAGAGATGCTATAGCTATGGTTTAGAGACAGTGGTGAGACAGCTATGATGTATGGTTTAGAGACAGTGGTGAGACCAGCTCTATGATGTATGGTTTAGTGGTTGGTAGAGACAGTGGTGAGACCAGCTATGATGTATGGTTTTAGAGACAGTGGTTTAGAGACAGACCCAGCTATGAGTGTGAGACAGCTATGATGTATGGTTTAGAGACCAGTGGTGAGACCAGCTATGATGTATGGTTTAGAGACAGTGTGAGACAGCTATGATGGTTTTTGTGAGACAGCTATGATGTATGGTTTAGAGACAGTGGTGAGACCAGCTATGATGTATGGTTTTAGAGACAGTGGTGAGACAGTGGTAGACCAGCTATGATGTATATGGTTTAGAGACAGTGGTGAGACAGCTATATGATGGTTTAGAGACAGTGGTAGAGACATGTATGGTTTAGAGACAGTGGTGAGAACAGCTATGATGTATGGTTTAGAGACAGTGGTGAGACCAGCTATGATGTATGGTTTAGAGACAGTTTGGTTTAGAGACAGTGGTGAGACCAGCTATGATGTATGGTTTAGAGACAGTGGTGTGAGACATGGTATATTTAGACATGAGCTATGATGAGGTATGGTTTTAGAGATGACCATGCTATGTATGGTTTAGAGACAGTGGTGAGACCAGCTATGATGTTATGGTTTAGAGACAGTGGTGAGACCAGCTATGATGTATGGTTTAGAGACAGTGGTGAGACCAGCTATGGTTTAGAGATGTATAGAGACAGTGGTATGGTTTAGAGACAGTGGTGAGACTATGATGTATGGTTTTAGAGACAGCTATGATGTATGGTTTTAGAGACAGTGGTGAGACCAGCTATGATGTATAGGTTTTAGAGACAGTGGTGAGACAGCTATGATGTGAGACAGCTATATGTATGGTTTAGAGACAGTGGTGAGAGACCAGCTATGATGTATAGAACGGTGGTTTAGAGACAGAGACAGTGGTTTTTGAGACCAGCTATGATGTATGGTTTAGAGAGACAGTGGTAGAGACGTGGTGAGACCAGCTATGATGTATGGTTTAGAGACAGCAGTGGTGAGACCAGCTATGATGTATGGTTTTAGAGACTATGATGTAATGTTTAGTGGTGAGACAGTGGTGAGACCAGCTATGATGTATGGTTTAGAGACAGTGGTGAGACCAGCTATGATGTATGACCATGGTTTTAGAGACAGTGGTGAGACCAGATGGTTCTATGATGTGAGATACAGCTGTGATGTATGGTTTAGAGACAGTGGTGAGACCAGCTATGATGTATGGTTTAGAGACAGTGGTGAGACCAGCTATGATGTATAGATGGTTGGTTAGAGACAGTGGTGAGAGTGGTGGAGACCAGCTATGATGTATGGTTTAGAGACAGTGGTGAGACAGCAGCTATGATGTATGGTTTAGAGACCGTGGTGAGACAGTGTATTGTTTTTGAGTGGTGAGACCAGCTATGATGTATGGTTTTAGAGACAGTGGTTGAGACCAGCTATGATGTATGGTTTAGAGACAGCTATGATGTATGGTTTAGAGACACAGTGGTGAGACAGCTATGATGTATGGTTTAGAGACAGTGGTGAGACCAGCTATGATGTATGGTTTAGTTTAGAGACAGTGGTGAGACAGCTATGATGTATGGTTTAGGTTTAGAGACAGTGGTGAGACCAGCTATGATGTATGGTTTAGAGACAGTGGTGAGACCAGCTATGATGAGCTATGATGTATGGTTTAGAGACAGTGGTGAGACCAGCTATGATGTATGGTTTAGTTTTAGAGACAGTGGTGAGACCAGCTATGTATGGTTTAGAGACAGTGGTGAGACAGCTATGATGCTATGATTTATGGTTTAGAGACAGTGGTGAGACCAGCTATGATGTATGGTTTAGAGACAGTGGTGAGACAGCTATGATGCTATATGTATGGTTTAGAGACAGTGGTGAGACCAGCTATGATGTATGATGTAGGTGGTTTAGAGACAGTTTGAGACCAAGTGGTGAGACCAGCTATGATGTATGATGGTTTTAGAGACAGTGGTGAGACACAGCTATGATGTATGGTTTAGAGACAGTGGTGAGACCAGCTATGAGACATGGTTTAGAGACAGCTATGATGTATATGTGGTATGGTTTAGAGACAGTGGTGAGACCAGCTATGATGTATGGTTTAGAGACAGTGGTGAGACCAGCTATGATGTATGATGTAGAGACAGTTTAGAGACAGTGGTGAGACCAGCTATGATGTATGGTTTAGAGAGACAGTGGTGAGACCAGCTATGATGTATGATGTTGGTTTAGAGACAGTGGTGCTGTATGGTTTTAGAGACCAGCTATGATGTATGGTTTAGAGACAGTGTGGTGAGACAGCTATGATGTGATGTGATAGCTAGATGGTTTAGAGACAGTGGTGAGACCAGCTATGATGTATGGTTTAGAGACAGTGGTGGTGAGCTATTTGAGCCAGTATGGCTATATGTATGGTTTAGTGGTGAGACAGTGGTGAGACCAGCTATGATGTATGGTTTAGAGACAGTGGTGAGACCACCGCTATGATGTATGGTTTAGAGACAGTGGTTGAGACCAGCTATGATGTATGGTTTTAGAGACAGTGGTGACAGTGGTGTTTAGAGACAGTGGTGAGACCAGCTATGATGTATGGTAGACAGCTTAGTACGGTTTGAGACAGTGGTGAGACCAGCTATGATGTATAGTGGTTTAGAGACAGAGACAGTGGTGAGACACTGTAGTGGTGAGACAGGGTGAGACAGCTATGATGTATGGTTTAGAGACAGAGACAGTGGTGAGACCAGCTAGTTTGACATGATGTAGGTAGAGACCAGTGATGACAGTATGGTTTAGTGGTTTAGAGACAGTGGTGAGACCAGCTATGTGATGTATGGTTTTTTAGAGACAGTGGTGAGACAGCTATGATGTATGGTTTTAGAGACAGTGGTGAGACCAGCTATGATGTATGGTTTAGTTTAGAGACAGTGGTGAGACCAGCTATGATGTATGGATGTATGGTTTAGAGACAGTGGTGAGACAGCTTATGGTTTGACATGTATGAGGTATGGTTTAGAGACAGTGGTGAGACCAGCTATGATGTATGATGGTTTAGAGACAGTGGTGAGACCAGCTATGATGTATGGTTTTAGAGACAGTGGATGTATTTGAGACAGTGGTGAGACAGCTATGATGTATGGTTTAGAGACAGTGGTGAGACAGCTATGATGTAGTATGACCAGTTTATGGTTTAGAGACAGTGGTGAGACCAGCTATGATGATGTATGGTTTAGAGACAGTGGTGAGACAGCTATGATGTATGGTTTAGAGACAGAGGACACATGATGTATGGTTTAGAGACAGAGACAGTAGAGACAGTGGTGAGACCAGCTATGATGATGTATGGTTTAGAGACAGTGGTGAGACCAGCTATGATGTATGGTTTTAGAGACAGTGGTGAGACCAGCTATGATGTATGGTTTTTAGAGACAGTGGTGAGACCAGCTATGATGTATGGTTTAGAGACAGTGGTGAGAGACAGCTATGACTATGATGTATGGTTTAGAGACAGTGGTGAGAGACCAGCTATGATGTATGGTTTAGAGACAGTGGTGAGACAGCTATGATGTATGTATGGTTTTTAGAGACAGTGGTGAGACCAGCTATGATGTATGGTTTAGAGACAGTGGTGAGACAGCTATGATGTATGCTATGAGTTTAGAGACAGTGGTGAGACCAGCTATGATGTATGGTTTAGAGACAGTGGTGAGACCAGCTATGATGTATGGTTTAGAGACAGTGGTGAGACCAGCTATGATGTATGGTTTAGACAGAGACAGTGGTGAGACCAGCTATGATGTATAGTATGGTTTAGAGACAGTGGTGAGACAGCTATGATGTATAGGTTTAGAGACAGTGGTGAGACAGCTATGATGTATGGTTTAGAGACAGTGGTGAGAGACCAGCTATGATATGGTTTAGAGACAGAGACAGTGTGGTGAGACCAGCTATGATGATGACAGTGGTTATGGTTTAGAGACAGTGGTGAGACCAGCTATGATGTATGGTTTGAGTTAGAGACAGTGGTGAGACCAGCTATGATGTATATGTTGTTTAGAGACAGTGGTGAGACAGCTATGATGCTATACCATATGGTTTAGTGGTGAGACAGTGGTGAGACAGCTATGATGTATGGTTTAGAGGACAGTGGTGAGACAGTGGTGAGACCAGCTATGATGTATGGTTTAGAGACAGTGGTGAGACCAGCTATGATGTATGGTTTAGAGACAGTGGTGAGACCAGCTATGATGTATGGTTTAGAGACAGTGGTGAGACCAGCTATGATGTATGAACAGCGAGGTTTTAGAGACAGTGGTGAGACCAGCTATGATGTATGGTTTAGAGACAGTGGTGAGACCAGCTATGATGTATGGTTTTAGAGACAGTGGTGAGACAGCTATGATGTATGGTTTAGAGACAGTGGTGAGACCAGCTATGATGTATGGTTTAGAGAGCAGAACAGTGGTGAGACCAGCTATGATGTATGATGGTTTAGAGACAGTGGTGAGACAGCTGTATGGTTAGAGCGGTGGTTGAGACAGCTATGATGTATGGTTTAGAGACAGAGACAGTGGTGAGACCAGCTATGATGTATGGTTTAGAGACAGTGGTGAGACCCAGCTATGATGTATACAGGGGTTTAGAGACAGTGGCTGGATTATGTTTGAGACCAGCTATGATGTATATGGTTTTAGAGACAGTGGTGAGACCAGCTATGATGTATGGTTGGTTTTAGAGACAGTGTGAGACAGTGAGAGAGACCCCAGCTATGATGATGTATGGTTTAGAGACAGTGGTGAGACAGCTATGATGTATGGTTTAGAGACAGTGGTTGAGACCAGCTAGAGAGCATGATGTATGGTTTAGAGACAGTGGTGAGACAGCTATGATGTATGGTTTTAGAGACAGTGGTGAGACAGCTATGATGTATGGTTTAGAGACAGAGACAGTGGTGAGACAGCTATGATGTATGGTTTAGAGACAGTGGTGAGACCAGCTATGATGTATGGTTTAGAGACAGTGGTGAGACCAGCTATGATGTATGGTTTAGAGACAGTGGTGAGACCAGCTATGATGTATGGTTTAGAGACAGTAGAGCAGTGTTGAGACCAGTGTTGAGAAGCTATGATGTATGGTTTAGAGACAGTGGTGAGACCAGCTATGATGTATGGTTTAGAGACAGTGGTGAGACCAGCTATGATGTATGGTTTAAGAGAAAGTGGTTGAGAGACCGATGTATGGTTTAAAGACAGCTATGAGTATGGATTTAGAGACAGTGGTGAGACAGCTATGATGTATAGTTTAGAGACAGTGGTGAGACCAGCTATGATGTTTGATTTAGAGACAGATATGATATATGGTTTAGAAACATTGGTGCTGAGAAAGAGACAGGTGGCAGACAGAAAGACCAAAGAGGAGGTATATGGATGTGATAAACAAGGACATGAAATTAGTGGGTGTGAGTGAAGAAGATGTAAAGAATAGGGTTAGAAGGGAGACAGCCGAAAGAAGAAGAAGAAGAGATATATTTTTAAACCTAGCTTTCCTCCTACTCTAGCTCTGCCTATCGTTTTTTTTTTTACTGCTATCTGCTCAGCAGAGCCCCGTCAGCATTGTTGTTTATAACAGAGTTGTAAAACAGAATTTTCCACTGTAGCCAAGGCAAAACAGGGTTGTGTGCCTGGTTTGCAATCTTAGTCTTATAGTCTTTAATTTTGGACTTGACCCATATAAATCGCAGCCTTGTCTTGAGCTCAGCTGGAAAGTATCTTGGTATTTTCCAGCTCCCACTCTGTTGCACTGCTACATAATCATTAGCTTCAGGCTTTTTTGGCTGAAACAGATTTGCATTTGGTGCCATACTATGATTTAGATTACCTGAATCAGATTACGGAAAAGGCTGTTGTTTCTTTATTGCCTCAACTCTGGGTGAATGTTGTATCTGGCACCATGAATAACTGCTTACTGCAGCATTATGATCTCTTGTATGTTCATTAATCTGCTTGTGTCATACTGTAATGACTGTTTATTCAGCTGCAGGTGATTGCATCATTCCTTACGGTGAAAACGTAGGGAATTGTTAGCCCAGTGATTAAGGTATCAAGATCAAGGTTCGATTCCCAGCACCACCAAGTTGCAACTGCTGGTGGTTAGCAGATGCCCCTTATCCAGATCGACTTATATTTATACAACTAAGCAGTAACAGGCCTCACTCAAGGGCCCAGCAGTGGTTCGATTCCCCTGCAGGGGTCTTTCTGTGTGGAGTTTGCATGTTCTCTCCGTGCTTGTGTGGGTTTACTCCGGGTTCTCCGGTTTCCTTCCATAGTCCAAAAACATATGTTAGGTTGATTGGTGATTCTAAATTGCCCATAGGAGTGAGTGTGTGTGTGTGTGTGTGTGTGGCCCTGTGATGGACTGGCGACCTGTCCAGGGTGTACCCCTCCTGCCTTTCACCCTTTCAGAGACGGCTGGGATAGACTCCAGCAGATCCCTGTGACCCCGAATTAGGGAATAAACTGAATGAATTAAAAAAAATTAATATATACAGCTTCACACCCCTAAACATGATGCTCAACAAAACATACTATGATTGGTTGCTTCTCATGATCAATCAATCAGTCGTATGCCTGTGTAGTCTTACTGTCTGATAACAGGGTTACAGCAGTATTGTATTACATAAGATGGAATCACATTATAGCAAAAGATTACAGACTAAAGCTAAAGCAGAGTGGAATAAATATAAAAGTTAATTTGTATGACAGAACTGTCCCGTAGCCGAGACAAAAAGTGCCTCATGGAAAAACTTGCTGTATATGCTGTTATGATGTCATGTCATGTCTGGCATAGCGGTTGGACAATAAAAATCTTTTCATGGTGAGTCACGCAGTAAAGCATGTGGTTTTTTATTCTATGGCTACTGTAGTCGAAAAAAAGGAACATTTATTATAGTTATGCATATTTTATTGATTATTAGACCGGAGGTTGAGACAATCTTGTGTTTTTGTAATTTTAATTATTAAAGTATAACTATTATTATTTCTATTGAATTTATTTTGATCTTTTAACAAGTATTTAACAAATATTTAGCCAGAGGTGTTCGGACACCTTAATAGTAAACCCATAACTTTGTCTTCCCCAAACTTTTCAGTGCACTCAATTGTTTAAAAAGTCCAAATGTCCTTTAATAAAACTAGAAATCCTGAACACACTCGAATGTCCTGCACAGAACCTGGACTCAACCCCACTAAACACCTTTTGGGGTAAACTGGAACCCCAGCGACTGAACCCCAGACGTCCTCACCTCAACATTAGATCTTGATCATACTAATTCATTTAGTTTAGAGGTTATTATCAAAGTAGAAGTAAGACTGAAATGAAATACAAAAAAAAAAAAAAATAACAACAACAAAAAAAAGTGGTGTCCCAGTACTTTTGACCATCGGGTGTAGAATGTCCAGAACGAATTTCATGGCTTGGGGCAACATTGCAATTACCTAACATCTGGACTAGTGCTGTTCTGCAGTGCCGAAAATCTTGCTGTTGTTCTGTAAACTAACTCGTGATGAAGTCTGACCACAGGAATCTGGACTTAAACAATGTGATTCACATGTTTACTAACGAGTTTTTCTTATAATCTTTGTCACCTGTTGCTTTTAACAAACGTTGTTCTGTGTAACTGTTACCGGCTGTATTTTAGACAACAGCATCGGACCTGATCTTTCAGATTGGATGCTAAATAGTCATTTGGGATTAGTCTTAGTTTCACTTCCTTAAAATTGGATAATAGACTCACGAGGTTGGACAGGATTAGGAACGAGTTCATCAAAGGGGCAGATCATGTTGGATGTTTTGAGGGGAGAAAGTCAGGGAAGGCAGATTGAAGTGGTTTGGACATAGACAGTGATAGTGAATATATCGGTAGGAGGATGTTAGAAATGAAGCTACCAGGCAGAAGGTAAAGAGGAAGACCAAAGAGGAGGTATATGGATGCGATAAACGAGGACATGAAGTTAGTGTGTGTGAGTGAAGAGGAGGTAGAGAATAGGGGTAGGGGGAGACAGATGATTCGCGGTGGAGACCCCTAAAGGGAACAGCCGGAAGGAGGAGAAGAAGACTTAGATGAGTTAAATACAAGAAACAAGCTTGTAAAATAGATAACAAGCCCTCGTGAATGTGTGGAAAAGGACTGGGTTACTGTGTGTGTGTGTGTGTGTGTGTGTGTGTGTGTGTGTAGGTGTGTGTGTGGAGACAGATCAGAATATGGTCTTAATGCCAGACAAGAGGTCCTTTGGTGTAAACGCATAAAAAAATATAGAAAAAGGAGGTATAAAAGGGTGCAGAAAGGAGACATTGTTTGGGTTCACGGCTCAGGTCTCCTGCCGTAACTGGAAGCCTCGCATTCCTGAGTCCATGAGTGACAGTGTACAGGGCGAGAAAGGGGTCAAGCTCAGTGCTTCTTATTCCAAAGGATTCTTTCTACTGTTGTCTGATCATTTCTTTCGCTTCAATCCGATGCCAATTACCAGATTAACAGAGTGCAGAGGAGGTCCTTTGATGTTGTTAACACACTCCACTTTGCTCACAGGGCTGACGGCTAATGTTTTCCCCCAAAGCTGAATCGGCACGGTCCACTCTGGTGTCCCTCACAATGAATCGTTTGACACAGTAAAAGCGTGTGTATATATGATATCTGCACCTGTCTTGAGTTTATAGTTTATAGTTATAGTCTGTGTTTATTTAGAATGATAGTTCGTGTGGAATATCAGTTCACCTTTACTGCGTTTCGAGTTAAGAATGTTTCCGTCTTCGTCCGTACATGTCCTGACTTGTGTTCCGTTGTGGAAGAATTTCCAGTTAAGGTATGATTGCTCAGTTAAGCGTGCGTTTAGCTAGTAATTCTCATTTCAGGCTTTTTTTTCTTATTAATATGGCCCATAAGGTAAATCTATTACGCACGTAATCGTAGTCAACACTTTTTTTTCTTGCATTCTTTTCATAAAATACCATTTCTCTCTTTCTTTTAGTTGATGGTGAGCAAGAGGATCTTTAGAACCTTTCAGAGATAAAGTGACTCTGAACTCGTATCTGAAACTAGAGGTGATAAAAGTCTATCTTTCGGCAGGAAAAAGGGCAGACATTAACAGAGATCTCTACTCATTGGGAGCTCTTTCTTCACCCTTTACTCCTCCCACAGCCCAGGACAGGTCAAGAACAAGAGCTCCACTGTACATGGTGCTGGGGACAGTCCAAGGTGGTGCATTCCTGCTGGCTGCAATGGTGAGTTGGTTAAGCTCACTCAAGCCCAACTTTTAATAAAAAACGGTGAATAATAAGAAAAAAATAATAAAATCTGTGAATGTTTGAGATGGAATGTGGCTGAAAATATCTGAGCACTAGATATTGAAGCAGTCGCTGCCAACAAAAACTGAGCACATGTTGCTAACCTACAGTGACTCATGATCCGATCAGTGCACCAAGCTGTGCTGTGGCCTCACACATTTGCACCCATCCGAATACCACTACAAAAGTTCAGTGTTTGGTTAGTAGAATTTTTTAACATATGCAGATTCACCGATTTTTTAATTAAAAATGAAAAAAAATACAGAGCACAGGTTCCCTAAATTCTGGATCAATTTCCCGAAACTAAAATATTTAATTAAAATACAGTTATGACGTAACAATTTCGCAAAACGATGCTAAATTCCAGAGATGATGATGTTGTATGATCGATACCGTAAATTAAACACACAATTTGGGCAGTTGGGAAGTGGTGGCACAAATGGTTAAGGCACTGAATTGTTAATTGGAAGACTAGGAAGAGCTTAGTCCAAGCCTCACCACCACCAGTCTGCCACTGTTGGGCCCTTGAGAAAGACCATTAACCCTTCCTGCTCCAGGGGTGCTGTATCATAGCTGACCCTGCGCTCTGGGGTAAGATAGGATATGCCAATAAAAAATGAATTTCACTGTGTTGTAGAGTTTATGTGACAAATAAAGACATTTACATTATAGACTTATATTATGTTGACCCTAACTTCAGTAACTATTTCCACAAAGATCTACCCATCGCTGGAACTAAGAGGCCCAAACACTGTTCCAGCAGTGGCCTTGTGCAGAAAGTCACTGGATGCCACATAGTCATGTTGTTGTTATGGTTGAAGTGAAAGAACTTGGGTTTACTGCACAGATCTTCATCCCACAAAACATCTTTAAGATAAAATGGAACGTCCACCGCACCTTAGACCTCCTCACTTAACAATAGTGCTTGATTTCACTAATCGTTTTGTGGTTGAATTATCAGGTCTACAAGTGGACAGGTCTACAAGGCATATAAAAGGTTATTAGAAGCATGAAGGTAAAGGTGTTGGTGGCTGCATGGTTAAGGTGTTGAACTGTTAATTGGAAGATCTGCTACTGTTGGGCCCCTGAACAAGGCCCTCAACCCCTAATTGCTCAGATGAATAAAAGAGATAAATGTAGGTCGCTCTGGGTAAGAGTGTCTAAAAAATAATTGCCCCAATAATATTTCCTGATATTAGTGTTACTAAAAATACCTTTTTATGGGATTCAGTCTGACTGTATATACACTTACATATTCGCTAAGAGGCAGCACAATGGCTTGGTGGCTAGATGCCTCACAGCAAGAAGGTCGCGGGTTCGATTCCCGGGCAGGGGTCTTTCTGTGTGGAGTTTGCATGTTCTTCCCGTGGTTGTGTGGATTTACTCCGGGTTCTCCGGTTTCCTCCTACAGTCCAAAAACATGTATGTTAGATTAAATTAGTGTGAAGTACGAGTGTAATTGCCATAAAAATAGCTTAGAGTATAAATAAATAAATAAATAACTAAATATATTCGCTTACAAACTAAATGCAAAATGCTTTATGAGTGAAATCCAACACAAAAATTCGGAGCAGTTGAGGGATACACATTATTGTCTAGGGTGCAGTTACAGATGCTAAATGCAAACCAGAAATAATCATTTGTATTGTATTGTTATTTAATGCGTCCACAGGGTATCCATGTCTCAGACCGACTGTTTTTCCTGACATCGCAAATCGCAGAGTTTATAAAGTTCTCTGGCAGACCTGGGGCTGAATGTAGAATTGTTGATTGCTATATTAGATTATAGGTTTTTTTATGGATTATATTGTTACCTCTAGAGTTTGTGGACATTCTTGGGACTTTGGGGATTTGTAGTACAGTTTATCTTTAAAACATCCACTCTGGACTGATTCCAATCGCAAATCCAGTCATGCTTGCGGTGAACTTTACATCAGACGCTGCACTTTACTGTCTCTCGAACAGCTTTTTTGTTATGAAAGTGTTAGAACTATTGGCAAATCCAATAATCAGTGTGTTTTGATTGGACCAGTTTTAGGATGTGATCTGTTGTGTTTCGTACTTTTAAAACGCTTCCAATGAATATCTTAGATTTCTAAATTCTACAACAAACTGTGTAATGACATTTAATCTGCTTATAATAGATATGCGATTGTACTTTATGTTCAACTTTAAATAGAATCAAGGTGAACTTTTTATGCCAGAAATTCAATACCGGTACGTACATGACGAGTTTATTACTTGTTTGCTTGTTTTAAAAGATGTATTAATTCAGACAAAACAACACACAGACTGGATTAAGACAAATTAGGACACTGTGGAGGACGGTGTATTTGGTAGCTGGTCCTTCAGTGAAGATTCACCCGACTGATCCACCTCTTAATACCCCCACTATCACATCCCAATTATAGAAACCCATCAATACTAAACAAACACACAATATAACACGGCGTGGAATTACAGACAGAGAGACAAGAAACCCGTTAACACACAACTCCAAACCTCTACACTACAACCACAACTGTACCACCTACAACATCTGGAACAGTTCAGAATCAATATTTATCTCATATATCTCAATAATTAGCCGAACTCCCCTCACGATGTCTAACTTTTTCGGAAAAGGCTGTCTTATATACAGATTTTTAAGTATGTCTAAAACCAAGTTAATTTTTTCCTTCTCTGTGGGTGTAAAGATTTTAATTCACCTGTACAGACTGTTTTCGAGTTTCTGTTTTAGGCTGTAAGAATTTACTCTGATCAACCAATCAGAGGGCGAAAAAATGCTGAGACTGAAATAGGGCTTCGGAGGCGGGTTTAAAAATCTAATTGGTTAAAGAAACAGTCAGTTCCATGAGCAGCACTACTGATTCTGAAGGTCAGATTAGATTAACATGGCAGCACATAGAAACTGAAATCTGATTGGACAAGAAATCCAACATCCATATACACGTACTGGAAGAAGTGCAGCGAGAGAAAAACTACGAAATGAAGAGAATAAACTGCTGGAATAAATTAATACAATTTAATAAAACAAATATTAGAATTTAGGTTGCAAATGTAGGTCAGTGATTCTGATAGTGTTTAGACAGCTGAGAAGGACTGACTGACCCCCGACTGACCACCACTTGGACAGCGTATGGTAAAGGGCGAACACTCAGCGGCGCTAGGACCACGAGGTTAAACTCTAGCGCCAAACTCATCGCTGGTTATTTGGCTAAAGAGACTTTAGTAGACACACACACTCACACACACACTCACTGTCCTGCCTTTCTCCAGGAAAACACCGCATCTTACGGGACTTGAGAGCAGATGTGAAACAGACTTTACTAAACGCCAGCAAGTGGAGTGTGTCTGTGTCTGTTAGTGTGGAGTTATTTTCTCTGTGTGTGTGCGTGTGTGTGTGTGTGTGTGTGTGTGTGTGTGGCATTTAGACGCGTACAGACGAAATGGGAGGAAACCCCAGAGTTCGAATAGCCGGTGCACTTGAAGACGAAGACGTGATTTGGAGTTGAATAGAAACTTCTAAGGGATCGTTTTAAGGTTAAGTTTTTTTTTAATTACATTTGGTTAAAATGATCAATTTTAGAATCTGGTGATTTTTTTGCGGTATAATATCAAAAACTGCTCAAATCCTGTGCGCAAAAGTAGAATAACGGCGATGGAGGTTTGCGCGCCTGGGGCGGAATTTAGAAATACTGAATGCTCGGATTGGGATTACAGGGTTCTTTTTATTAGATTATATTTTTACGTCTATAGTTTGTGTCACATTTATGAGTCTTATCAGAATTGATAGTATTATTTATCTCCAAAACATTCACTGTAGACTATAAATTAATTTTAATTGCAAATCTAATTATGCTTAATAATATTTCCTAGTCTGCTTTTAAAAAAACAGCCTTAAACATCTTTTTTTTCATTAAAATGAACTGATAAAATCCTGTGCGCAAAAGTGGAATAACGGCGATGGAGGTTTGCGCGCACGTGTTAAAATAATCCATCATTCCTATAATTAATATAAAGATGATACTCGGCTTTAATTTATAACCTGGGAAACTGTTTGCATTGCCGAGGTGACCATCTTCTCACTGAAAGTATCTGCTTGAGAATTTGCACGTACCACTTTATGGTTTGTGCGGCTTCAAAGCAAGTGGAGCTCGGTAAACATGGCGTGTTTATCCTTGAATTTAAGAGTTGGACAACAATTCACCGTGTGGAACAGAAAAGCTGAGGTTAGTTTTGGGTGCTGGGAAACAGGTTGTTCTGGAGATTTCCAAAGAGGCTGTACACAGGGGTCAAATACGGGCTCAGGACATGTTGTGGAGTGGAAGACAGGGGGGGGGGGTCCCAACTCGGTCCTAAAGGTCCTGGTGTTCTGGTGATTAAACCTAGCAAGATCTTGATTAGTTGGTTCAGGTTGATTAGGGTTGAAGCTAAACTCTGCAGGACACCTCGACCCTCCCGGACCGAATTTGGACACTAAGATGTGCTCCTGAATGATGAAATCCTTCACTCAGTTACAATACGCTGTGTGGTTAGGAAAAACTAACCTTTCAATATTAACATTTTATGCCAGTGTGTGACTTGAGTGTATTCATGTATTGAAGACTACAAAGCCCCACCAGTCTTAGTAAGTTCAAGTTAAAAAAGAATATTAAAGGTTTTATTTCAGTACATTTTGTTGGATTGTGACTGTGAACTTTAGTTAAGAGATCGATTCTGATTCCAAATCAATCCTGAAACAGTTTAATAGTATTATTGATTATATTTGATTTTATTAATCCAGAATTTAGTATTCAAATTGTCTAAAAGGATCTAAAATGTGCCTGAACAGAACAGTGTGTTGGAACTGTAGTGTGTAGTGTAGATGCCTGTAGTCTTGCCTGAACATGATACAATGCATTTTTTTCATGTGCCCAAATATAATGTGCATAAAAGATTCCAATTATTAAAAGCATAATTAAAAAACAAAAGACTGAATGTGATTTGATTGATTTGTTTTATTAGCTTATTCATTACTCTTAAATCCATTTTGATGTTTAAAAGTAAAGCTCAACCATAGACTTAACCATAGCTCAACCATTAACTCCACATCTGTTACATTAACTCCACATCTGTTATATTAACCTACAATCCTTTTATGTTAACCTACAATCCATGCAACAGATGTGAGGTTTAATGTAACAGATGTGAGGTTAATGTAACAGATTATAGGTTAATGTAACAGATGTGAGGTTAATGTAACAGGTTATAGGTTAATGTAACAGATGTGAGGTTAATGTAACAGATGTGAAGTTAATGTAATAGATTATAGGTTGATGTACAGATTATAGGTTAATGTAAGAAGATGTGAAATTAATGTCCAGATTATATGTTAATGTAACATAGTATAGTTTTAATGTAACAGATTATAGGTTAATGTAACAGATGTGAGGATAATGTAACAGGTTATAGGTTAATGTAACAGATGTGAGGATAATGTAACAGGTTATAGGTTAATGTAACAGATGTGAGGTTAGTGTAACAGGTATAGGGTTAAGTAAACGATGTGAGGTAGTGTGTAACAGGTTATAGGTTAATGTAACAGATGTGAGGTTAATGTAACAGGTTATAGGTTAATGTAACAGATGTGAGGTTAATGTAACAGGTTATAGGTTAATGTAACAGATGTGAGTTAGTGTAACAGGTTATAGGTTAATGTAACAGATTGAGGTTAGTGGTAACAGGTTATAGGTTAATGTAACAGATGTGAGGTTAGTGTAACAGATTATAGGTTAATGTAACAGATGTGATTTTAATGTAACAGATGTGAGCAGGTGTGTTTTTAATGTAGCAGGTGTGATTTTAATGTTACAGATGTAAGGTTAGTCTGCCTAAATATACCTTAAAGAAACAGCGTGAGATCAGTCTAATATATGTGAGTTTCATGTAACAGTTAAATTGCTGCAGTCATTGTAAATTGTCATCTTTTGTTCTAATTTCAGATTGTTCTAATTGACAGCATGGCCTCATACTGGAGGAGCCTGGCACGTTCCTGCCTTGCTGGTCAGCTCATTTTACTTCTTTTATCCAAATCCTCTCTGCCAACGAGAGCGGTTACTCACCTGTCCCAGAATCCACACATCCCCTCTCTGGTGCCTCATGCCCCTCTGGCCCTCTCTCGATCCCATTTCAGCGCAAAGGCTCAGCTGGACCTTATCACCCACTGCAATGCCAGCTGCTACCACAAGGAAGAAGACACTGACAGAAAACATCTAAGTGAGCAGCTGGCTTTTGAAACGTTATATGCTGATGGCTCACGTACGCTAACTACTGTCAATCTGGAAGATGATGATGAAGCAGACAGCGACGTCCTTTCTTCACTTTCCACCATAAGAAAGCCTAAACGTAAATTTTTCCCTCACAAAAGAACCAGGAGGCAAATCTACGGTGCAGATGGGCGCTTCAACATTCGTGGTGACAACTTTTTGTTGGACTACCCCTTCTCCACAGCCGTACGTATCTCAACAGGCTGCAGTGGTGTTCTGGTATCCCGGCAGCATGTGCTGACCGCTGCCCACTGTGTACATGATGGAAAAGATTATGTCAAAGGTGCACGTAAGCTCAGAGTAGGTTTCCTCATCCCTCCTTCAGCTAATAATACCAAAGGAGAAATAAAAAAGCCTTTAGTGCGCTGGGTGCGAGTGCGGCGGACGCGTGTGCCCAAAGGCTGGATACAAGGTCCACAAGATGTCAGCATGGATTATGACTATGCCCTTCTAGAGCTACGTTGGCCACATCGCCGTCCATTTATGCGTCTTGCCGTAGCCCCTTCCTCTAATGACTTGGCTGGAAAGCGCATCCATTTCTCTGGGTTTGACAGTGACAGGCCAGGAGAGCTGGTGTATCGTTTCTGCCCTGTAGAGGATGAGAGTAATGATCTTATCTACCAGCATTGTGATGCAAGACCCGGAGCCAGTGGCTCTGGGGTATATGGCCGTGTGTGGGACGATGGTCTGGAGCGCTGGGAGCGCAAGGTTATCGGCATCTTCTCTGGACATCAGTGGTTAGAGATTGATGGCGAGAACCATGACTACAATGTAGCCGTTCGTTTCACAGCGCTGAAATTTGCTCAGATTTGTTACTGGCTGCATGGAAACAGAGCCGAATGCAGTCAGAACTGATTTGGATAAGAATGAGGGGACGAAGAAAAGAAACTGAAAAAAAACCGATCCATGAATGCACGTTTTAAGTTCAAGTCAGTCTTTGTCTGATAGGTCCTTTAAAGAAAGAGTACTGGATTTTTTAGTCAAGGTTTAAGTTACTCCAAATCGGATATCAATTCAGCCTTAAATTGGACATAGATTTGAACAAGTGAAACATTATCACCTCCTGATCAGATTCGCATATGCCACCTTAAAAAGTTCAAGGGCTCAGTGATGATACAATGTCCCTGGAGAAAGAAGGGTTAAGGGTCTTGCTCAAGGACCCAACAGCGGCAGACTTGGGGCTCGAACCCAGGTCTTCCAATCAACCACCCAATGCCTTAACCATTTGCGCCATACTCATTCCTTGGGTTCATCGGTTATGGCTACAGTAAAGCTGATGTGACTTCCTTAGATATCTATAATAATCACCAGACATAAGACTTGATGTCCAACCTGATTACGAATCTTCTGATATGCTCTTATGTCTTTTCATAGCTACATGTACATAGCAACATTCGTTAAATATCTGCTCGATTGCTTTGACATAAAAAAAAAAACCCACATGTTCATGTGTCCACTGTGGAGGAAGAGTTTGAGGCATATCTAAAGGAACTTTTCATTAAAATAGATCAGTAATTTTTTAAATTTAGAAATAAGAGAATAATGGTGTAAATAATATTTATTATAATCATCAGTTCACGGTGCGAATCATAGATTTTAAAGCTGGACAAAGTTAATAAGCCTAAACCAGCGGTTCCCAACCTTTATTTGTCTGAGACGCCCTTTTTTCCCAATATTTTAGGTTCCTGATATTTTTGCTCTTGGTATTTCCTGCATTTCGTGTTTCCAGTATTGCTGCACTGCGACCCGAATTACGTCCAGTATGTCTGAGTCATTACTACCAGCTGCTGAAGGTGAATCAGTGAAACTCCGTCATTTTTGTGGAGGACGAACAACCAGGAGATCATGGATGAAATTAGCTAATCCTTAATGCTCTTCACTGCTTAGCACTTTTCAAAATATGACACGACCCCCCACAGAGATCACTGAGGCCCCCTTGTGGGTCGGGACCCCCTTGTTGGGAACCGCTGCTCTAGGCCTATAGTATGTGTCATAGGCTTGTAGTGCTGCAGTAAAGATGTGTGTATCACAACTCAACAGCTAAGTGTATTGTGATGACAAGGGGTCTACACGTTACCTGGTAAGGGGCCAGGAGACGCAGGCCCTGGAGGTAAAACAGTCAAGGTCTGAAGTTTGATTAAAATTGGTGTACACCAATTCCAGTCACCACGCAGTGTGTTTTCTTGCTTCGTTAAGACTGTAACTGAAAAAATGCACATGATTAAGGAGGAGAGTGAAGCTGTAAGTTTTGGTGTTTCGAGTTTAATCGAGTTTAGATGCTGATGCTTTGTTATAAGAGTTGTTTTTTATCAGATATATTAACCTGTGTTTATTGTTGAGAAAACCAGGCATGTTTATAAAGCTTATTATAATAACAGAGCAAACTTGTGGCGTGAATAAGGTGTTAAATTTGCTAATATAGAGGCTAATTTAATTCTGGGGTGTAGAAACAGATAATGAATGTGTTATAAAGAAGCGTCTACACCCAAACTTTTCTGTGATTCTTTTAACATTATAGAATACAGTATGCATTATTAAATATATATATTTTTCCTTTTTTTTTATTTATAAATGCTTCTATTTTAATAAACAACATATCAAAAAGTGGACCGTAATTGTTTTTTCTTTATTTTGCCAAGCCGTTTTATCTTTGCTGAAGCCTATACAGAGGTTTGTCTCCCTCTTGTGGTCAACAGGAGAAATTATATGTTTATATAATTTAAATAAAGTAAAAGTAAATGTAGATAACATTTATAATTTAGCCCACCTATTAAACTTCTTTCTTAAAAACGTTATCTTAAAAAAACATTGTGGAATAGAAATTAAGTTAAAAAATGTTTTTATTTCACTAACCACCCCTTCATATCTAAAGAACCCTTTATGGTGGAGTTCAGTAATGGGGAAACACTAAACATTTTTACATTTAACTTTATTGACTATTTTGCAGATGAACAATTATCCAAAGAATCATTATATGTTTAATAAAGCAGTATGTTTGTGTGTGAGTTTGAAAGGTAATATTTGTTTAATGTGATTGTGAATTTACAATATATTCTTATAATAAATTAACATTTACATGTACATCATTTGGCAGACGTCCTTATCCAGAGCATCTTACATTTACATTTATCTCTTTTATACAACTGAGCAATTGGAGGTTGAGGGTCTTGCTCAGGGACCCAGCCATGGCATGTTGGTGGCACTGGGAATCGAACCCTGATCATCTTATTAGCAGTCCAACATCTTAACCACTGAGCTACCACTTCCCTATATAAGATGAGCTCTATGTTTTACTGGTTTCTATAATTTCTGTTCCTACTAAACTAAATATAATGTGACATTAAATAAATCAGAAATAAAGACACAACAGCTCATGTTCAACAGGAAAAACTCAATTCTTGTGTATTTTAATGGCTTCCTTTAATAAGTAACCACAAAAACTGTGTCCATGTTTTGCATCATTAGTTCTGAGAGTACAGTTTACAGGATTTATGGGGATGGTGTGTTTTTAAGATTGCCCTTTGGCCCTGTAATAATGCCGTTTTTAAATTATCACGACTGCCTGGGACGCAATTCACAGCAACCTTTACACAAAAAGGAGGCAGCGTTAAACCAGTTATTGAGGTGGTTTTATGGCCGGTTTAAAATAAAAATATTTTATTGTGGATTTTTTGCACTTGAAAAAGTCCATGATTTAGCATATTGTATACTGCAAGTATATATTTATGATTTTAGGCTATAAACCTTGTCTATTTTAAACACGCACTAATGATAACCAGCATTCAAATGTGCAGTCACCGCTAATTTAGTGACCATTACAAGAAATTGGGCAGGTCGTCATGTGAAATGACTGAAACACAGCTTTTCTGCTTTACCAAATCAATTTACGGACATTAGGAGAACAATTGGTAGCTTTATAACAAACTATACTAGCAAAATAATATTGTACATGGCTAGTATTAGATATGGCGTGTACTTTTAAATGTTTTATTACTAAGCTGTGAATGACTGCCCTCTAGCGGCCCACCGCGTAAATAACTCCTCGGAAATGCCACAACATGGCGCCTGATGGGTAGATGTGTCAGTTACTAACAGAAGGAAAAGAGAACAAAGAAAACCTCTTACAGAAAAAAATTTCCCAGAATAATTTATGCAGAAAAATAAATTACTTTAGGTTACAACAAGAGTCATTTAATGCTTTTTAATATTTTTTTTTTATTAGAGATAAGGAGACGATACAAAACATCCACTATGCAATATCTTTCGAGCTCTGTACACAGGTTGTCCTAATGCATCGCTCCTTAAGTTTCCTTTACATCAATCCCTCCGATAGATCCAGAATGTTTGCTTTTAAGGAATGTGAATAGACACCAGTGACTTAGTTTAGAACCAGATTTTAAACGGTTTTGCAAATAAGAGCTGGAATCGTTAAACATTTGGAATCACAAAATAAGGAAGGAAGGGAATGAGAAGAGAAAATCATGTTCCCAAAATTGACTTTATGCATCTTGTGCCATCACTTATGAAGTAAGTTGTTTTGTACTATACCTAAATCAACTACACACATACTTAGAAAAATTAACTAAGTTTGGCAAAAAAAACAACAACAAAAAACAAAACCATTGTGTAAGTGTGAACAGTATTCTGCAGATTCAATAGTTTAACTGTAAAGGTTGCTGTTTCGCCCCATTCTCCTTAAACAATCTAAAAGGAACCAGAAAAGAACAAAACCTGCACACATGTACAGTTTATAACCTTGCTCTTATGACTTTCTTTTTTTAATTAATTTTGTTTCCAGTATGTGTGAAATGGAATGACGGCCAATTATATTGTGGAGATTGGAAACTGTCACCTACCCACCCACCCCGGCGCCAACCCTCCCCACCAGCTTCACTGCCATGTGCCCCTGCCCTACCCATGTTGAAATGAACAGCTATACAGCTCTATCCCACCAGAATATTGGTCTTAAATCCCTCTTCCTTTCACAGAGGGTTCCCTTCAAGGGAGATCACTTGACTGCCTCCAAGCTTCTCAGCAAGAGTCTTTCGGTCCTTGATGTCGTCCAATCCATTCACTTGCCACTCGTGCTTGATACCTGAGCAACACAAGCCAATGAATCAAAATCGAACCAGGAAGAATATTAAACTTTAAATTAAAGCACAATTAAAATTAAACACCAATGTTAATTTGTTGTTTTTTTACTATTAAAAAAAGCTTCCCACCTGTGAACTTCTTTTTGATTGCATCCTTGGAGCTAGCATAGATCATCTTGCTCTTGAGTGGAGCATCTTCTGGGGCCCTAAAAGGAAAGACACAGGGTTAGCTGCAGCAGTCATCAACATGGTCTCCAACTAGAACAGATGTTTTGAGCTTTCTTTACCAGAAGATGAATACCAGGTCCTCCTTCTTGGTCTCCTGGGTCTCGTATGTGGCATCATACAAAGCATAACGGCAGTCTTTAGGGGGCAGCATCTTGACAAAACGCAAGTAGGGATCACCCTCATCTCCCTGAAGAATCTCTTGACCCTCTTCCATGATGATTGACGTTTTGTCCTCGCTCAGACAGAACAACACTGCCTTCTTCCTCTTCTTTCGCTCCTCTTCATTGGCACTCGCCTTGCGCACTTTCATTTCATTGAAGATGGTCAGAACGTGCTCTTGGACTGATACTCCGGAGGCCTACACACAAACAAATTGGTCCAACCATTTGCAACTCAGGGTTTGTTTTTTTAAAAAAAAAAAAAAAAAAAAAACATTGAGCTAGGGAAAATTGTGAAAATAAATAAAATTGACTAAACTTTACAATCAACAGTGAAATTAGGATTGACGGTAGTAACGCCTGCCTGACTGTCAGATTAGGAAAAAAAAAAAAAAAAAAAAAAAAAAAAAAAAAAAAAAAAGAGGGGTGAGAAGAGGAGGAACAGAAGGCAGCCCAACTACAGTCAGGAAGTTCTAACAGGTATGCACGTGTCAAGAAAAGCAGCTCAGGTGTGGCCGAATTCATTTTTAAAGGAAAGGAAGGGCAGGGCGTTGGGCTTGCTTACGTAAAGTTAAGCTGAACATTTTAGAAATAAAATCGGAAAGTGACTAAACCAGCTTATCGAACAACAATTATATAAGAATCCCTCACAAGGCATGTCATAGCTGCCATGGTGTAAAAACACAATCTCTAAACAATTTCAATATTTAAACCAAAAACACCCCACCAAACTCCATTTAGATCTTCAGGTCTTGTGAATTTCACTTGGACATACAGAAGCAGGAACAGAAGCAGAGCTCAAAGTTGAAATTCCAGCTCCAATTTCAAAACTCTAATAGAGCAAACTAACAAAACCACCGGATTCCCAGTCCGACCAGATCAGACACTCAATGTCCAGGGAATCACAGAAGAATTAGGAATCATTTGCAGATTTAAAAAAACCCAAAAACAAACAAAAAAACACCACACGGAAGTGTAGGAAAGGGTGTGTGTGTTTTAAATCAGAGATCGGAAAACTATCTGCAACAAACTACAGCCTGTGGACTCTAATCCATTCATCATCATGTTTAATTAATTAACCCGAAAAAAAACAAAAAAAAACCCCCCAAAACCATTTACGCAACTTCCGTCGTTGCATAATCAGACACACCTAAAACCAACACCATGCAAGGACCGGCATCACCATCTTATCTCAGACTGTAGGTTTCGCTGTTGGAACACCCTGATCTTTTGTGGTTGATCTTGTGGACTTACGAGTTTCATCTTCATTTTAACAACAGACACCTAAAGTCACACCTGAGAGGGTTTTTTTTTTAAGCTGTAACTCACATGGTTGATTTTTTATTTATTTTTTTTTATTGGGGGGGGGGGGGCCCCTGCAACCACCGTGTGTTCCTGTTAAGCAACTGTTGAATTTGAGGGATGAACGTCACAGTGTACTTTTCACACCCCAACACATTACAGCAACCATGTAATCAAGTGTGCAACCTCATTAACCCTACTGCAATTTCACACACACAAGAAAAGCAGCAAGGTGAACGCGTCTACCACCCAGGACCTGCGCAGACACGTGCATGAGGGTGAAACGGCAAATAAAGGCAAAGGTTTAAACCGGAACTGGGATTTCCTGCACACGTTTAATGAAAAAAGAAAAAGAAAGAAAAACACTTGCTAAAAATAATTTTGATACCACGGACTAAAACTTTAATGCATTTAGCTTTATTTTCTGTCGACGCGTCTTTTCCGCATTTTTGCACAGATGAGGAAGTTCCGGGCTTCTTCGAGTCAAACAGAAAAACGGTACGAATCTCTTAAGGTCAAAAAGCTTTTTTTTGGTCTTAAAAAAACCCCAAAAAACATTAAATATTTTGTACGATGTGAGAATGACTAGAAAAATAAGCGCGGCGAATATTTACGGTTACAACCAGGAAGAAACGTCGTCGTGCGTGTCGACACACAGAGGCGCTGCTGCTGCTTCCTTCTTCGTGTCAATCTAACAAATATATATTTAAAAAATCCGAGGGTTTTTTTGTATCCATTTCGACGCATATGAGGAACACAAAACTAGCCAAACTGTTCCGTTTTCAATTCCTCTTCAAAAAATAAGAAATAAATCCAGGCCAGTTGATGTATGTGTGCATCAGTAATTTGGGTGGGGCCACAGTAAAAACGGGTCTGGGCATGTGCTAACCATCTAAACGCACAAAAATATAACGTTAAAAGGGGGAAAAGGTTAATATCACCCATCTTAAAACTTAATAATCCAACAGTTATTCCCACAAATTTACGTATGCGCCACCATTTTTACTGCTTTTTGCCACTGCGTCGGTTGAACGTTCAGACAAAGGACAGCTTCACGGTTAGCGTTAGCATTAGCACATGCGCTGACGGCCTTCCCCGGCCGCCTCACTGAAACACGGTGCCCGAGGCATCAGACACAAATAACCCAAGATATCTTGTCAGGATTGATAGAAGGCCAAAAAAAAACTTAAATGAAAATAAAGCCAAGACAAAAATCTGAAAAATGGCCGCAATCGACAATTTTAAAGGATGTGTGAGGAAATGGCGCCAGTTGTTTTTGTCATTTTTATTGCACACGAATAGTGAAGTAGTTTGTCAAAAAGGGAAGATATTTATTTCGTTTAAAAATGTCACACTGAAGCGGGATTGATATTTACATCGAGTGGAGTCTTTTAGTCACTGTTTTATGGTGAAAAGAACAAGCTAGCTGCGGTACCGGACATTGCTAAGAATGGCGTCAACCCGGGCTGAGGAAAAAAAAAACCTCCCAGAAAACATTCAGATTTTCTTACAAAAAACAAAACAAACTTGGAGCATTGAAAATGTACAATTAAGTGGTTATTAACTGAAAAGTTTAAAAAATATATGGACAAATGCAGACATACCATCGCGGCGTCTCTGTTAGTCGGCGTGTAAAGAAGGAATTGAATGAATGCTGATGCGGTGTCTCGCTCTCGCACACTTGACTCACACGGACGCGCCCTTCAATGCGCGCGCACACACCACTTAGATGGGCACGAGCATGTCGTGGGCGGTCACGTGACTGCTGTCTGATCGACGGGATGTGGAGTTTTAGATCGCGTTATGTCTGTTGGACTATAGAAAACACAGTGATGGTTAGAATAATTAGATCCGTTTAAACAATCAAGTGTTAATTTCCAGGGAGACACGTGCAACTTGTTCTGGAAACAAATGTGCGTACAGCTGTGTTTAATAATCGAGCGATGTGTAATATAAATATATAATGTTATTACATCTCTTGATTACATGCTGCAGGTTTATATTTACATTGTGCTTTTTATTTAAATAGTTAATTATTATGGTCTTTTTTAAATAAAGTACTGCTAAAGGCCTAAATGTTGCAACTGGGTGTTATAAAACGTCACACTGGATTCCCAAAATATTTATTTTTGTAAAAAAAAAGTACGCATTTTGCCAACACACACAAAAAAAAAAGCTAAATATCACAATATAGAATTTCATCAGTCACTCTTGCCCGCGGTCGGCTGTCTTTGCCCCTCCGTCTCTGCCCCTTGTAAGGTTCGCTAAACTCACTTCCAAATAAGGAAGCAAACGGCGGCTGGCGTGCACGCGCATCGAGCTGCTCGCGACTCCTATCGCCATATAAGGGAAAAGACAGTTTTTGCTGTCTGCGTATCATGATTATTTTTTTCATTGGCAGCTAGAGGGCGCAGTATATAGATTTAAATAAAAACATAAATAATAGTAAAATTTCGTTTTTTCGCCAAAATATCAATTAAAATAATTAAATAAAATAGCAAACAGACGCCTGAAGATGAATATAAGAATGAATTGGATTTTTTTTGCGTGATCTCGACGTTGATTTGCTATAAATTCATCTGCTCACCAGCTCTTATGTAAATCAAGCATGGGTTCTGTCCCACATTAAAATACACGAGTCAGTACCGACACCTAGTGTGCAAAAACACAACCTCTATGCTTAAATCTACTACCACTTTACTTTCTATTTACAATGCAAATAAAATCACACAGACATTTCACATGCATAAGACTTTTATTACTGGAATGCATAAGGAAACAGTGCTGCTGTACATGAATAAAGCTCTTCATATAACAAGAGCACTTTTAAAGCTGGTCCTTCTCATTGCCTGGATGAATAAAACTACTATACAAAAGCAGAGGCTGTAAATAAAAAAAAATAATGAATCACTTGTTACTCGGATAATCAGTGAAAACCAAAAAAAAAGAAAAAAAGTTCCCATGTAAGGCTGATATCCTGATATCTAAACTTCACCTCATTCATCAGACCTAAATTTCATCAACTTTAATCAAAAGGGTAAAATACAATGTGATTACAGTAACAAGCCACGAATGCCTACTTAGATAGTGCCAAATATTAAACTACAGAGGAAAAAAAAATAAGAAAAAACTGAAAAAAAGTGCAAGAGGGCATCACTTATAATGCAAACAGTTGCAGAACAGGACAGAAAAAACCCCCCGTAAAAAGTCATTAACGTAATTAAACAACCAAACCACCAACAGAAACAAACAAAAAATGGACAAAAGAAGGATCTTTTAGCACTGTTTTGTGTTTCGATTAGGAAACATGTAGTTCCAACTGGAAACAGACCGTGTTTTAAACAATTAGTATTAAAAACATCCTACAATTTTATTCAATAACCTGTCTGGGTGGTCCCTGCTGGGGAACCATTTTCAAGTTCCAAAATAGAAGACAGGACAAACAATTCCAAACAAATATAAATCGGATACATAACTGAACTTTGTCGAACAGATTGTATAGCATGTATACATACAGGTGCTAACGTAAGAATGCTCTGCTAATGATTTACAGTGTCGTTCCATTTCCTTTATGGTTTATCCAATCTTGGTCACGGCTTATTGTGTAAAGATATAAATAGGAAAACAAGACATTTACGTTCAAGTGTTAATTTCTGTATAATAAACTGCCACAAAAGGTGCTGGTGAATCTTACAAAAGGTGACATATTTTTGGTGTTATTAAAAAAAAAGTATGTGTCAACAAAATAAGTAGGACAAACCTTGTGCAAAATCGTCCTTGTGCGTAATAAAATGTCTAATGATGTGCACTTTTTCCACGATGTATTAAAAAGATACTAATCAGTAGATTCTGAGGGATCTGGGAAACTGATTAAACCAGATGATACAAGACAGTATAGTCGTAAAAAAAAGAAATAAAAAGTGGGCAGGTCGAATATAGTAAACTATCCGTCATGGTTAAATAAAGTTATTGCACCCCTTTTAAGACAAAAAACATAGACTGAGTTCAAGTGCCATTTGTAAGCAATATTTGGTGTCAATGTTTGGTTGGTTTGTGTTGTGGTGTCTGTATCCTGAGCAAAAATCCTTGAAAAAGCTAGCTTGATTTCTTGCTTTGTGCAACTGCTGTGGTTCTTGATTTATTCAGCACTCCTGTAGCCTGGAAAGAGAAGAAGTGATTTTGTTAGAACATTTTATTCATTTACTTCTAAATACTTTTAATAATAAAACATGTCAAAAATCTTTTTACCTGATCTAGAAACACTCCGGCTGCCTGGTCTATGGCAACACCAACGTCTCTGTACTGGCCAGAGTATCGAATGAAGGCCCAGGTGAGCATAGCCACCATAGCTAGACCTAGCATACAGTCGCACGCGAATGAAACACTGCTCAGGCCAATAAACAGTAAAAGTGCGGAAAGCACATACAAGAGACAGACCAGGACGAACAGCACTGCCGGTGTGCGGAATGCACTGAAAACGTTCTTTGACTGAAAAGACAAAAAGTTTATATTATTTTTTTTTTAAGAATAAATATTTGCCCATCAAAATTAGTTTTTTTTTCTGCTTCGCACCTCATTGTGCTTCTTGAAGGACTCCCAGAGTTCATTAAGCTCCTCTTCTAGATGAGCCTGATACCCGGCACAGAAGGTTTTCCCACCCATCTTCTTAATGCTGCTAAAGTGACGGACAGCCTCTGACCTGAAGAAGTTATGCTTCTCCAACAGAGAGTCAGGCGCTACGTAAGGCAGCTCTCCACCACAGACCTGGCAGAGAACATGAGGAACAACAGATGACCAGAAGACATCTACAGACATTCCAGCTGTATCGTGTAAATAATATCATCTGTTGTATAATACTGTTTCTGTTTTGTAATTAAATATCACAATTTATTTGGATTATACAACGTAAATGTAGAAGAATTCTAAACTGTAAAGACATCATGCTCAGTAATGTAATTCCAAGACACAAACCAACCTTCTCCATGTTCTTGTAATACTGGTCCTTAGCAGATGCCACAGCTGCCAGATTGTTAGCTTCGGCTGTAGCCTGCATGAGTCAACACAATGCTTTTAATTGTTCTGAACATGTGGTATGTGGGTGGTTACAAGCTTATTCAGATTCTCTCAAACCAAGTCAGAAGATCAACCAAATGAAAACGCAAGCAGTTAGAACTTTACATACAAAAAAAAAGATGTATATGGGTTGAATCACTCGTTCTTTCATTTAAGATCCAATTCTATACACATTTTACAACCATTTCACGTGTATGGAGATTACCTGTAGCATAGACTTTGGGTGTGGAAGATCTTCACCCTGGTAGATTTTAATATATGACTGCAATGGAAGATTACACAGCCCATGAGTATGACGCAGTGCTTATTCAGAACACATGAAACACTAAGCACACACTACAACACCGGGCGTTTGATGGCTGTGCCCACCTTAAAGTACTCCAGCAAGCCCCTGCATGTCACCCTGTTGCCATTGATTTCCTTTACAGCCAGTCTTTCAGGGTCCAACAGCGTGGGGATGAGGTTGCATAGCTCCGTTTTAAACTCAGGAGCCACATCTAAAGCATGTAGAGAAGAAGCGAACACTAATATACACAATTCATACACATGTAACATGAGCATTATTAACCACCCTCAACTGGACCCTGAACCTCCAACTGGACCCTGAACCTCACCTCTGCTGAGGTACAGTACATCCTCCAGAACATGTTTTGCGACCACATTCTTTCATACAATTATTTATTAATCAGAATCAGAAGGAGCTTTATTGCCAAATATGCTTCCATCGACACCGAGACTATAAAAAATATACGATGAGAATAAAAAAATACCCATATTATACAGTAGAAGTACAATACATATATAATTACACACATACAGTTAAAGAAATTCCGGTTAGACAGGCTGGTATGAGAAGTTGAGAAACTGCTGAACACCTATACGACACCTATTTATTAAATGGCGGTTTCATGGGTGGAAACACCTGTAGTAGTGGTAGAGAGGTAAGAGTATGAGAAATAGGCATAACTAAAGGTAAAGTTTATTCATTGGATCACTCTTTATAACCACAGTTAGTATAAAGACATCAGCCTATAAAGCCTTGAGACACACAATGACTTTTCATAGCTATTAATAGCTTAAACTAAACTAGTTGAAAAGGAAACACCCGGGTAACAAAAAACACACTTTAGATCCAATAATTGTTCAATTATTATTAGCCACTGTGTTGTAAGTTGTTTAGATGTTTGTCTAGACATAAATATCAGGAAAAGCAAGATAAACTTCAACTCCAACGTCTCATATTTCAATTTTGATCTATTGTCTTATTAAACTTCACATTTACAGCATTTCTTTCTACAGACTTACATCTATTTCATTTATACAACTAAGCAATTGGATGTTAGGAGCCTTGCTTAGGGGCCCAGCAGTGGTAAATTGGTGGTGCTGGGAATCGAACCAACAATCTTCCGGTTAGCAGTCCTAACACCTTAACCGCTAAGCTACCACTTCTCCTACAAAATCGCCCTGATTACATTAACATGCATTCTGCCATTTAGCATTTGACATTCTAATCTCATTTATTTAACCGAGGGTTAAGGGCCTTGCTCAGGGGCCCAGCAGTGGTAACCGGTGGTGCTGGGAATCGAACCCACAACCATTGAGCTACTACTCTACTCCCCCCATCTTTTTCATTCTTCTAAACCAAATGTCTATCGTGTATAGCAAAAATTGGTTCCAATACTTCTGGAAGAGCCTATATACACAGACATGTATCTTTTACAAATATACATAATTAAGTATATTTTATATATATATGCATCAAGCTCATACCAACAGCTAATAATGGCTTTGATTATTATAGATACCCTTATAGGTAGGCCACCGAGTAGTTGAGAATATAAGGAAGAACTTATTACTCTTATTGTAATATTATAGATGATATCCTTTGGGAAAATAATGAAAATGTTACACACAGCCTACGCCGTCATGTAGTGGGTTAAGGCAGCGGCACCCATGTTTTTGCGCTCTCCCCTATTTCATCCCTCTCCCCTATCAATAAAGGCGGAAAATGCCCAAAAAATATTACACATCCATGCACTTTGCTCTTTAGAATGCTCTTTAGAGCCATACATATCTCACGTCTCAAAGTTGGTTCTTTGCAGAATAATAGCTCAACAGCATGTTTAAAGGAAAGACGTCTTTTGTCTTTAAGGACGAGAGCAAACAGGACATTTATAAGCACACACAATGACAAAGCAGTGGTACGTACCACACAGCTGTCCCTGAAATGAAGGGCTTGTGGCAACCTTCAGGCCAGGATGTGGTAACAGGAAGCAGGAAATAGATGTGAAACAGGAATGAATGTGCTTTCTCACTGTCTGTAGCTCCTCATGTTGAGACGCCTTTACCTAAAAAAGGACGAATACATTTTTCCTTTAACTACTTAAAGCTTTTTTTAGTGAATATTAGCGAAGCAGTCGTGAAATACATGTGTACCTGGAGCCTTTTATCCAAAAATTGACTGCCTCCTTTTAACCCATAGCTGTACTCGTAAGGGAAGCTCCAGTCTCTGATTAGAAACATGAGCGACTAAAGAAACACAGAGTTGGACAAACACAACCAAGTGAAAAAAAGATGATGTGGGGAAAGGGTATTAATATTAATTATACTGCAACAAAATTATATCCCAGAGTGCTAAATGTGATATTTATGTTTTGGGAGAGAAAGACAGCCTAATGTGTGTCCAATCAGCCGCAATGTAATTTATAATATATAAAATATATTATACATTATATATTAGTGTCCATTTGAGTTGACGTCCTGTGCCATTAATGCTTATTCACTGACATTCAGCCGGTGAAAATCCGATCTGTCTGTTTACACTACACACTCTAATGCACATATCCGATTCATATCCGTTTTATAACCACATGAGAATGAGGCCTGAATCCGATCTGCAAATATCGGAATCCATGTTTTTTTTTTGTTTTCCTGCTCACGCAGTCATGAGTCAAATCTGATCTGTCCAACATTGGAGAAAAAAAAAAAAAAAAATCGGACTTGGGTCACTTGATACATGCAGTGTAAATGCGGCCCAATTACACACTTATATACGTACATTCATATCATTGGAATAAAAAGAAAATTAGCAGCGCTTTTATTGTCAATACTGTCTGACATTTACCCGAAACCTTCCCCTGGTTCCTCTTACCTGGAAGGGTTTTAAAAAGATTTCATCCATTGCCAGTCGGCCATACTCTGTGAAGAGCTACAAGAAAAAACACGCAAAGTTAATAGATACTTAACACAGAAGAAAAGCAGTTTCTGAAGCGGGTACAGGGGTTTTATTTAGTATAAGACATCCACAGAGAATGAGCTCAGAGAAGAATTGTTTGAGCCAGGAACTATGTGGGAGCCTGATGTGGGTCTGTTCTAGAACATACGCATGTACTGTCAGGTTCTTACCTTCTCACTACTGTTCGAAAGTGTGCTAAGTTAAGATCCTATAAACTTACGGTGAGTTCGAATCAGTCTGCTCATCACGTATCATATTTATGATCAGCCTGCAGATCCTCTATTTGTTTCACACCATGTTAACACTATTGAAGGGGAGGTTGCGGCTCGGTGGTTGAGGTGGCTAACAAGAAGATTGTGTGTAGGGCTGTCACGATGATCAAATTGGAGTGACGATTAATTGTCAAATAAATAATTGCGATTACGATGATTAATTGTCTGTTTTGTGGCTTTGACAATTTATTGTTTGTGAAAAATAATTAAGCATTCAAAAAAAGCAACTCAAAGCCTTTAATAATCACAACAATTTGTGCCTTATTAACACTCGACTGTAAATATTTTATTAGAGATAAATAGTATTTAAGGAAATCCATATTTGGTGTCGTGTCCGTGGTGTTTATCTGTTCAGCAACATATAAATTAATTCCTGTTCTCTGCAGTTGCATTATGGGATGTTAACACGAGTTGCGCTGGTGATGTTGCGTTATTGAAGCGGCGTTTGGAGCGTCAGAAAACCCAGACGCTCCAACTCTCAAATCACGCCGCTCCACTTACTCACTCTGGTTGAAAGTAGGGGGCTGCAGGTACTACAGCTCCCCCCTAGCGAATAATAAAAGTGTGCAATAATTGTGGTTTGATTTAAAGATTGTGGTTAGGTCAAAAAATTGTAATCATACAATTATTTAATAATTGTGACAGCCTTTATTGTGGGTGCCACCAAGCTACCCCCGCTCTAGATAAGGTAGATAAATGCGTCTGTCAAATGCTGTAAATGTAAACTTAAAAAGGAATCTTGTGTGAAAATTCCAAGAGGTTCTTAATTAAATACTTAAACCAGCTTATTTGGCACCAACAACAATGCCATAGTTTAAATCACACAGCTCACATTATACAATATTTAGGTGTTTATTGTAAATGTTAACTGAAGTGCTTGACATGTACATGCATGCTTATATGCATTGTGCCTGAGCCACATGATTGGCCGACAGGTTAACTGGTGAATAAACGCTCTCATCATTTAAGTACTTGGGGGTCGACAGTCCAGAGTAATGGAGAATGTGTAAAAGCGACTACAGGCAGGTTGGAATGGGTAAAGAAACGTGTCAGGAGTGATGTGTGACAGGAGAATATCAGCTAGAATCAAGGGGAAGGTGTACAAGACAGTGGTGAGACCAAGCTATGTATGGTGTATGCAGTTATGTTTTAGAGACAGTGGTGAGAGCAGCTATGATGCATGGTTTAGAGACAGTGGTGAGACCAGCTATGATGTATGGTTAAGAGACAGTGGTGAGAGCAGCTATGATGCATGGTTTAGAGACAGTGGTGAGACCAGCTATGATGTATGGTTTAGAGACAGTGGTGAGACCAGCTATGATGGTGAGACATGGTGAGTATGGTTTAGAGACAGTGGTGAGACCAGCTATGATGTATGGTTTAGAGACAGTGGTGAGACCGCTATGATGTAGTATGGTGGTTTAGAGACATGGTGAGAACAGCTATGATGTATGGTTTAGAGACAGTGGTGAGAGACAGCTATGATTATGATGGTGAGACCAGCTTGATGTATGGTTTAGAGACAGTGGTGAGACCAACTATGATGTATGGTTAAGAGACAGTGGTGACAGTGGTGAGAGCAGCTATGATGCATGGTTTAGAGACAGTGGTGAGACCAGCTATGATGTATGGTTAAGAGACAGTGGTGAGACCAACTATGATGTATGGTTAAGAGACAGTGGTGAGAGCAGCTATGATGCATGGTTTAGAGACAGTGGTGAGACCAGCTATGATGTATGATTTAGAGACAGTGGTGAGACCAGCTGTGATGTATGGTTTAGAGACAGTGGTGAGACCAGCTATGATGTATGGTTTAGAGACAGTGGTGAGACAGCTATGAGATGTATGGTTTAGAGAAGAGACAGTGGTGAGACAGCTATGCTTGATGGTTGTATGGTTTAGAGACAGTGGTGAGAGTGGTGAGACCAGCTACTATGATGATGTATGGTTTAGAGACAGTGGTGAGACCAGCTATGATGCATGGTTTAGAGACAGTGGTGAGACAGCTATGATGTATGATTTAGAGACAGTGGTGAGACCAGCTGTGATGTATGGTTTAGAGACAGTGGTGAGACCAGCTATGATGTATGGTTTAGAGACAGTGGTGAGACAGCTATGATGTATGGTTTAGAGACAGTGGTGAGACAGCTATGATGTATGGTTTAGAGACAGTGGTGAGACAGCTATGACATTTGGTTTATGGATTAGGATTAGGAACAAGTTCATCGGGGGGACGGCTCATGTTAGATGTTTTGGGGAAAAAGTCAGGAAACAGCTGAAGAAGATGCCAAAAGAAGATGATCATTGTTAATAAGCTTCCATAAAGCCACCATTTTAAGGAAACACGACCACAAAATAAAAACAAATTACAATTGAAATCTTTTCTGTGTATTTCATGGTTGACTCACCTGAAGCTGCTGCAAGTCATCTTCTTGGATATTCTGTGAAAGGTTGTATATCTACAAAACGACCAGTTGTTATTTACAGACATGCACTTCCTAATATACGCATTGAGGATTTTATTAAGGAAAATAAAGGTCTGTTTGTTTGGTTGCACCTGCACTGAGCTGGTCATTGTGCTGAGGGCAAAGATGGTAGCACAGTCTTTCACAGTGGACTGGTTATCAAATGCTCCCTGTGTGTCCATAAGCAGCACGGCCACCTTAAGGAAAAACGTAAAAACTGTGTTTACGCTTACGTTAGTTTACAATTAATAGTAAAGTTAAAATACTGTATGAAGAACACAGCAAGGGAGAACTTTGCACAGGTTAGATAAGTATAGTAAACAGCTGCAATCATCAAAATGGGAATGGGTCACCCTACACGGTAACCCCCCACCCCACACACAAACACACACCGATAAACCCATCAATACTGTACCATATCTCTGTGTACACCCCTGTACATTCATCATTCACTCATTATAGTGTGTATATAGTCTGTATAATATCTATATAGTTATATACATACACATAAATGTAAATTCATCCAGCTGCAAATTGATTTATTTGTTTTATATATATATATAAAAATTCATACATGGTTCCATTGTATGTCCGCTATTTATATTAGTGAACATAAATAGCGGATATACACTAATATATAATAAGTGTAGATATCTGTATATATATCCTTAAAGTGCACTGCTACTTTGCACTTCTGGTTAGATGCTAACTGCGTTTGTTGGCTTGTAACTAATGTGCAATGACAATAAAGTCAAATCTAATCTTTAAAGATAATTCTTAAGTTAATAATTAATAAAACACAAGTCTGACTCAGTTTTGGTTCCCTGCATATACCACTGTTTACTTTCAGAGACTTTTACTGTTTCTAAATTGACACCATGATCATCTCCCAGTACCTCTTTGCCATTGTTTTTTCTCACGGTGAAGACTTCATTCCACAGCTGGATACCTGTAGTCTCAGGCTCTGAACCACCTCTCCAAGAGAATCCTGTGAGGGGCTCGTCCTCTTGACCAAGCCATTCCTGCCCTGGCTAATGAATCAGAGAAAGAAGAGCAAATAGTAAAAGAACATTTAAACGATTACATCATATCTTAGTCCAGGTTCTAGAATAGTTTTATGTCAGTATTTTCCTCACCTCAGATACACCTCATTCAACTATTGAGCTAATTAATGGTCTTTTCTTAAAATAAAGTGTACCAGGAGCAAGGAAAACACTGTAATGGGCAGGAAAAGAGGTAATGATTAAACACGGATTATTTTTATACACCGTTTTGGAGATATTTTTTATTCGCCATCTCACAACCTGCAGAAAAATAAAAAATTTTATTAGTATGCAATGGGGAATCTAAGATATATAACCAACTCGGGTAGAAAAGGGTTAAACAGGGTTGAAACCCCGGCAGCATTTGGCTAGATTAGCTAGATTTTCTTATACACCACAACATAAAAAACGCTAGTCACATTGTGCCACCCAAACAGGTTTTACCCATTACGGCATTCCGACTTCACAAGACTTGATAGTGTGATGTAATATCTGGCAACCAGATTTTGACCTATCCCACATATACTTAATCAATTAAAATCTGGAAAATTTGCTGTCAACACATCCAATTTATGGTCCTCAAATCAAAAATAATTATTAGCAGAACCTGTTTACCGGTTAAGAAGGTACAGGAGTTTAAGTACTTGGGGGTCGACAGTCCAGAGCAATGAAGTGTGTGTAAAAGAAGTAAAGAAGCGACTACAGACAGGAGTGATGTGTGACAGAAGAATATCAGCTAGAATTAGGGGGAAGGTGCGGTTTAGAGACATGTGGTGAGAAGATATTGTTTAGAGACAGTGGTGAGAGATGTTACGGTTAGAGACAGTGGTGACCAGCTATAGAGACATGTGAGACAGTTTAGAGAGTGAAGTGTGAGACCACTATGATACGGTTTAGAGACAGTGGTGGTTGATGTTTTAGAGACAGTGGTGAGACCAGTATGTAGGACAGTGGTGAGACCAGCTATGATGTACGGTTTAGAGACAGTGGTGCTGAGAAAGAGACAGGTGGCAGAGCTAGAAGTAGCAGAGCTGAAGATGTTGAGGTTTTCATCAGAGGTTTTCCTTGGAAGTGACGAGGTTGGACATGTTGGATGTTTTGAGGAAAAAGACAGGGAAGCACAGATTGAGGTGGTTTGGACATGTCCAGAGGAGGGATAGTGAATATATCGGTAGGAGGATGTTAGAAATGAAGCTACCAGCAGAAGGTAAAGAGGAAGACCAGAGAGGAGGTATATGGATGCGATAAACGAGGACATGAAGTTAGTGTGTGTGAGTGTAGAGTATGTAGAGAATAGGGGTAGGTGGAGACAGATGATTCGCTGCGGGGACCCCTAAAAGGAGAAGACGACTTGATACGCAACAACTTTTCTACACTACCATATCCTAGTGCCTGTTTGTAAATGTTGTATTGTAAAAAAAACGAATCTAAAAGAACCCATCAGCAAAACCAGACGCGACTGCTTCCTTTAACCTGTGAAAAGTGAAGCAGTCAAATTCTGTTAATAGTTGCATTTGAATGATGTCCGAGATTTACAATTTGAATTTATTTGCATAGCAATGAGGCATGGACAGCCTATACAGTTGTTAAAGAAACCACAACATGAAAAGATTTGTGCGATGTAAAGAATTCCTGTAAAAAGCCCTAATCAGCAATGGCTTTTCTTGTTGTGTTTCACAGTCAGCTTTGCCGGAGTAACCGTGAATTTCTACTGACTGATCGGCCTTTGCTCGTTCGACAGCCTATAATAGACCGGAGAAGTTTCAGGAATTAATAAAACTTTGCCAACTGTAGTACCTAAAATTCGCTAGTTTTTCTAAACGTGCATACTAGCGTGGCACTTAGGCTACGGTTACACTAGCGTTGTCACAATATTGGAATTACTACATTCGATACAATACCTTATAAGGGAAGTGGTGGCTCATGGTTAAAGTGTTGGACTACCAACCCGAAGATTGTGGGTTTGATTCCCAGCTCCATCAACCTACCACTGCTGGGCCCCTGAGCAAGGCCCTAAACCCTCTATTGCTCAGTTGTATAAATGTAAGTCGCTCTGGATAAGGACGTCTGCCAAATGTCATAAATGTTATAAAAAAATCCATATTCAAACTATATTTAATATTAAAATGGAAAAAAATTAACCAAAAAAAAATTACGAGTTTTTTGATATATAAGTCGTCTTTCGAACGATTTTTAATGCTTTGAGTTTCGAGCTAAAATTCGGGTTACGAGTCAGCTTTAGACACCCAACCGCTAGTTGATGTAGCGAACGCCACAGTGAACGTCGTAACATCCGCCCAGAATCCCGTGTGTCACTCGATAGCTAGTCAGACATGTGCGTTAGCAAGTGGAGTCGTCTGATCTCCAAGGTAAATGCTGTACATTATACTTAATAAAACCAGTTTATTCCAGTACATCCTATTGTATTGTTTTTATACAATATTCATTATTTATACTTTTATTTTTCTTACTTAAAAACACATAACAAAAAAATTGCGGTGTTTTTTGGGGACCTGGAACGAATTAATAGCATTTCAATTCATTTCAGTGGGAAAACTGATTTGACATACGAGTAATTGGAGTTACGAGCTCTGACACCGAACCAATTAAACTCGTAGGGTTAAGGTACCGCTGTAGTTCCAGCCAGCACTCCTGCTGTGGTCTTTATATGGCGCAGAGGCGCCGCCCTCGCAAACAATATATTTACTAATGCATTTTAACTGGAGCGAGTGAGATGATGCAGGAACTGCAGTCATGTGTGGTGTAAGTAAACTCGGGGAAAGCGAAGACTTCAGGAAATGCGAACTGATCCCATGATATATATTTCAGTATTGATATTTTATTGCAATAGATATTTTTGACAACACGTGTTCACACTGTATGTGTGTCCCAAATCCATTTTTTTTGCTCTTATGCGATTCAGATCTGTTTTTCTCATGACACAAAGCACATGGAATCTGATCTTTTCAATTCCGATTTGTGCCACTTCCACATTTGGTATTAAATCAGACACAGGTCAGGTGTTCTGCAATGCCACCGCAATGTGACAGGTTATGTCAGATTTCATGCGATATTTTTAAAAAGTTTATATATAATCAAACTCTCTAAACTTTAAATTCAAGAACTAAAGGTGACTCACACACACACACACACACACACACCCATACTGAAGTAGCAGCCACTGCGCCACACTAGACGTAGCCTTAGTGACATCATCGAGGTGTGGCTCGATCCTGTGCCAGTATAGAATGACGCAGATACACAAGCGGGCATTCAGGTTAACAGCGCCATCTAGTGAACACACAGCACCCTTTTTTTGGCTCTATCTACAACTACAGCCATGTTGTTTTAATTTACTGTATAGAAACGACAGAATTTACTCTTTTTATTAGCATTATAGGCATTGCCATCTAATGCAACTGACAATATTAATGATCTTTTGCCATTTAGAATCTTTTTTAATAAAGCAACAAGGCAAAATCAATCTAATTATAAGAAAAAACGGACGTGGGTGTGTGTGAAAGGTAACATGGATACAGACTGTATGCAGAACACTTCATGCTAGGGCTGGATAGGATAGGATAGGACAAAAACCCTTCTGTAAGTATTTCTAAAGTACAAGACGTACATTATGCAAGCAAACTTGCTCAAGAATTTGGCAACATTTAGATCGATAAAATAAATAAATAAATAAATAAATAAACCCACTATGACATACAGCCACTCCACCAGTTACGAACGACTTCCGTTCTGAGAGTGTGTTCGTAAATCAACACGTTCCTAACTCATGATTGTGTTTACATTTGCAGCATTTGGCGGACACCCTTATCCAGAGTGACTTACAATATTCCTTGTTATACAACTGAGCAATTGGGGGTTCAGGGCCTTGCTCAGGGATCCAGCAGTGGTGGCTTGGTGGGGCTGGGAATCGACCCCAGGTAGTCCAACAACTTAACCACTGCGCTACCACCTCCCCATGATAGGATAACGAATGCACAAGATTTTTCACGATAAAAATAAGTTACACTTTGTTCTCAAGCGAGCGCGTTTTAACGGAAACGCAAGTCCCAAACAACTGAGCGTCTGGGCTGGACGACCTATGGTGCTACAGCGGCGTGGGTAGCGGCCAAATGTTGTGCTAGACGGATTTGTTGTGTGTACAAAATTTGATACTTTGGACACCAATACAATTTTTACGATTACCAAGAATTTACGCTCGTATCTACGATTGTTCGTAACTAGAGGAGCGCCTGTATATATAATAATACGTACCTAACTGATCTTTTAACACACTACATTCCATCACGATCTTCCAGATCTCAATCTTCCAAACTTCTGGTAGTCCCCAAAATAGCAAAGTCTACAAAAGGAGGTAGAGCTTTTTCATATTTAGCTTCTAAACTATAAAATGGCTTTCCTGACAATGTCGGGGTTCAGAAACAGTCTTGCAGTTTAAACATAGATTAAAAAAAAAAAATCTCTTTAGCCAGGCATGCACCTAATATATCCCATAATATTATTGTTCCGTATATCTGATTAAAGGCATATTATCAGCTAGTGCTATTATACAAACTGTTCAGCGTTTAAAGGTCTGTGCAACTAATTAGAAGTTAAAAGTATTTTGGTGGAAATATTCGGGGTAACCTTTACACCAAAAAGCTGACCCTGCACTCTTACCCCATTCCAACTTCTTTTTGAAGCCAACAGCCACAGCGGTAATCACAGACAAACGTTTACATGGCCTTATGATTCTAAAATCTGCATCTCATTGGGGTTGATGTCTTTCCAGGCTAATTGCCTCCTACTTTAAATCTTGTTTACTGGCTAAAAATTCTACAATTTAGGAAATATTAAACGTTATGGCATTTCTGGCCCTTTTTTATTCACTCAATCTGTGTGTTTTAACACATTTAGAAGAAAACACTATATTTAGTAGGGCTGTGCGATTTAGGATATAATTATGGAATTAGGACGGTCCAGCCTAACCTATCAGTATTGCTAAACTCGATCAATCTTCTGTTAGTGTATAAACTCTGATCAGAGTCTGTCCTTACGCAGCTTCATACACAGCTGGGATGCACTATGTGACCTTTTAGCATACATTTTTTTTGTAGCAGTTAGTTAGACAGTCAATGACACTCGGGTAATTATGCCTTTATGGCTGATTAACCGGTTGTCCTTCTTTAGACCACTTATGGTAGCCACTAACTAGTGCATAGTCTGCAGACCAGCCTGTAGAACAGCCTGCAAAACCTGCAGTTCTGGAGATGCTGTGATTCAGTCACCTTGACATCATATAATCTTCCAAAATACTCGTATGTGCCGAACTAATAAGAGTATTTTCATACGTCATATTTACATTTACAGCATTTGGCAGACGTTCTTATCCACAGCGACTTACATTCATCTCTGTATACAACAGAGCAATTAGGGGTTAAGGGTCTTGCTCGGGGGCCCAGCGATGGTGGCTTGGTGGTGCTGGGAATCGAACCCCGATCTTCCAACACCTTAACCACTGCGCTAACAGTTCCCCAAGATTCCCTATATATCAATACAATTCTTATACCTACAGTTTAACGACTATGTATGTAATAAAACCATATTAACAAACTGAATAGACGAAAAATGCAAAACATTAACAAATTATTTTATTTTTTACAAAAATACTGAAATATCACAACTCAAACTAGTCATTGTAAAAGGTGCCAAAAACCCTTTAAAACAACATATAATTGATTGGGACCGTTTACATAAATTAGTTTGAGATAAAACTATTTATATAAAAAGTGCAAGAAATTTTGAGAACCGACTGATGACTCGCTGCCCAATAAATGAACAATTTAACAGGAACCACCGCCACTTCTGCGGTTTTAATATTAAAGCTGATCAGGTGTCAATAGTCGCATTTACACTGCACCTATCAGGGGTATCAATTCGGATTATTTTCCTCCAATGATCCAATACGGATCGGATTTGACTCATGACAGTATAAGCAGGGAAAAAAAACACATGGATTCCGATATTTTCAGATCGGATTCAGGTCTCATTCGTATGTGGTAATAAATCGGATATGAATCGGATTTGTGTATTAGCGTGTGCTGTGTAAACACACAGATCGGATTTTCACCTGTTAACGCGAGTCAAACATCACTAAATAAGCGACAAGTGTTTACTTAAAGTCTGTTTTTGTCTGTAAACAAATAAACAATTAACAGACTTTAAAGAAAGAAAAGATATTTATAACTAAGGAATCAACGCTACATTCGGCCAACAATCGATCTCCTCTTTTTTTCTACGCCTAAAGAGAGAATTGTTTAGCAGACGTTTAATTAGGATGGGAAGGAAAATACTGAATAATTGTTTTGTCTTCGTCCATTTCCTCCATTAAGTATCGCAACTTTTTGCTTGCTTTTCCGGTCAGTACATTTACATTAGGTTGTGTTGCTGTTTATAGTGTAAGTGCAGATATCGGATACGGGTCAGATTTAGAAGATGACGTAAGCAGGTCTTAAAAAAAAAAAAAAACGGATCTAGTCACCAAATCGGAATTAAGCATCAACACTAATTAAGTCTGATTCAATCACGACATAAAAAAAGACTAAAAAAAACAGTTTAATGTCTTTCTGGATTTAGTTTTTCAAAAACACCAGTTTGACTAACTGAATTAAATAAATAAAAAACCTATAAAAAGCATAGAACTTTGAGGGCGTCTAGCACCAGGAAAACACCCGACTTAAATCATTTTCCTACAACAGTAGAACCCTTCAGGCTTTACCGCCCCTGTGCGCTGTATCTACACTAGCAGTGGGTGGAGGGAGATTGGATGACTGACCTTCCTGTGCAGGTATCGGAGCATAAAGTCCAGCAGGAAACTCTTTCCCTTGCGAAAAGCCCCAGCAACAGACAGCACCACCACCTCCATATCTCGAACCTCAGGCGCTAGAAGTATCTCCTCAAGGGCTTTGACTTCCAACCCAAAAGTGTGATCCGCTTTATTAACGGTCACTATTTGGACCGCGCCAGGTTTAGAAGGCATCTTTGGTTCTTTGCTGTGGATAAAAAGAATAATTAAGACAAGAAATAACATCTCTTTTCCTTATGTTAATTTTAGAACCACTCAACAGCGAAAATTTAATACTAATTCAAAACTAATCCAATAATATTTCACACACATACAGTCGGAAAAAAAGATGCAAAACAGACTCGACATCCATTCCACAAAAAACACAGATTTCAGAGACTTCAAGAAGGAAATTTACTTATTCATTCATCTTCTATACGTATTTATTTAGTATAGTTTAGTATATTAGTATTTTTATAGAATTATTCATATTCCCTAATGCAGGAGGGGGACACCCTGGACAGGTCACCAGTCCATCACAGGCCCACACACACACTCACACTCACTCCTATGGGCAATTTAGACTCACCAATCAATCTAACATACATGTTTTTGGACTGTAGGAGGAAACCGGAGAACCTGGAATAAACCCACGCGAGCACAAGGAGAACATGATGTAATGATTTCCAGGATGCGCTTTGGACACTGTCTATTAAAGAAGGGTTAGAAGACATCTTTGGTTTTTTGCTGTGGATAATATTAATATTATAATATTTAGTAAACTATATTCTTGGTTAACACAAACTTCTTTTAAGTCATGGGTTCCAACTTGATTCATGGGGTTTTTTTTCTATTCATAGTCTGGGATCTTTCTGGGAAGCTTAAGACGACAATTAAAGGGTCTGTTGGTTATCTAAAAGATGCGTCATGGTCCAATCTACATCCTCGACAAAGGACGCCTTTGTTTTTGCATCGTGTCCACCCTTCACCCGTAGGCAAATGAGACCCAGTCTCCAGCTTCACGCAACTTTCAGAGGTACCTCGAAAACGGTGTAGAATCACTGCACATCTGGATCAGTCAGTCAGCAAGTGACATTTTTATTTTTTTTTACAAGAAGAAATGCAGCCCAACCAGCCACACTGACAGAAATGCCTTAAAAACTTGCAGGAGTGTGTCGTACTGGTGGTTTGAGGTGTGGTAGCCTGTATGAAAACACAAGTGGCAACATGCCACACATTTCTCACTGCTGAATCTACAGTTCCTTCAATGGAGCCCTGGAACACGGGAAATACTCGCGCATTCACATCATCATCATCATCATCATCATCATTAATTAAACGTGCGTCTATGGCATTAAAACACACTTTTACAACCACATAAAAAACGGCTTAAATTTTAATGGCAATGAATCATACACATACACACACACACACACACACACACAGACAGAGCTCTCCATCTTGTAGGAATCTCCGCAGGGAAGCATATGGACAGGACAAACTGAAAGCGACGTGTAAAGTTGATTTAGGAGATTTTAATTAGTCGATAAAACATAATATAAAATATTATAATATAATATAATAAAAAAGTATCTCTGCTAACACTGCCTCCATGTTCACTTAGCGCAAATTTTCCAAGTTACAATAAACAGTTTGCGAAAAATCTTTTGTTCATCTTATTTAATATGCACATACCAAGAAAAAACATTTACATATATTTTTGACTTAGTTGTCCAATAAAAATATAAGCTTAAAAGAGATGTTTTAGCGCGGAGCGTTATTAATGCGCTGCGCTGCAAACTTAAGGAACTATTTCCAGAAGTACGTAATAAAACCTACTGCAGACATTTACACTACAGCGGATTCGCCCTTCTTACCTTTATTTATCTTAAGTTTAATAACGTCACGGCTTCAGTTTAAGAAAGCGAAGTCCTGCCGTAGTCTGGAAATAATTAGACAACTTTTTTTTTCCCTAGAAAATCTGTAGCGCCCACAACAACGTGCACCATGGGAAGTGTAGTTTCTTCTTCTTCTTCTTCTTGTGTCGTCTATTGGAGGTTAACAAGCCAAGACTTATAATGTATTACTGCCACCAACCGGACTGGAGTAAGAGGCACTGACGGAAAGGGAGTTTATCTATCTATCTATCTATCTATCTATCTATCTATCTATCTATCTATCTATCTATCTATCTATCTATCTATCTATCTATCTATCTATCTATCTATCTATCTATCTATCTATCTATCTTTTGAATCACTCAACATAGAAAACAGAGATTCAACACTCATCCAATAATATTTCACACACATCCATTCCACAAAAACACAGATTTCAGAGACTTCATTCATTCATTCATCTTCTATACCTGCTTATTCCCTAATTTGCTGTCACAGGGATCTGCAGGAGGGGGACAGTCTGGACAGGTATTATTATTATTTTTTTTAATTGTTATTATTATTATTATTATTATTATTATTATTATTATTATTTCCCTTCACTTTCCTACCACGATGCGCTCCACACTCCAATCCAGTAGGTGGCGGAAATGCACCTTTTAGTAGGTCTGCCAACCGCATTTAAACTTTAAAAGAACAAGAAGAACCAGGGGGAAACTTTTTTGTTTTTTACTTTGGCCATCAGGGTTTAGGGTTCATAACAATATTTATTAATATTAATAATGATAATGATAATAATAATAACTAACTAAAAATGGGTGTGCACAAACTTTCCTCATAAATTACGCCTGTTTATTTGGGCAGTTCCTGCCTACAAAATTTTAAACAGTGAATCATGGAAGAATCGAAATCAAAGATAATCACTGCAAAAGTTTATTGCCAGTGTGTTACATATACACAAAAAGCGGAAGGCATTTTGGTTCAAGCTGCTAATCACACCGATAAACAATTGACAGAAATCATTAGAGTAACACGGTGTACAGACAGTGAGCGAAAATCAACACTGACATTATTAATATTAATATCAATAATCAACAACAGCAAAAAGATGACTAAAAGTCATCATGGTGTAAATTAAACATCTTAATAGCTGGCAGTTTTATTATTTAACATCACTATATTATTATAAATCTTACTTATATAAACTTAACTTACAAATCATCAAACTACACTGATTTGTTAGTTTATTAGATACACCAAGCATGTAAGTGCCAATAACTGATGCAGCCAAAAGCAATCACTTTAGGGACAGTGGGTGAAGTGGTGAGACAGTTTAGAGACAGCTATGATGTACGGTTTAGAGACAGTGGTGAGACCAGCTATGATGTATGTTTTTAGAGACAGTGGTGAGACCAGCTATGATGTATGGTGTTAGAGACAGTGGTGAGAACCAGCTATGATGTATGGTGGAGTTGAGACCAGCTATGAGTTGGTTTAGAGACAGTGGTGAGACCAGCTATGATGTGATGTTTAGAGACAGTTAGAGACAGTGAGTGAGTGGTGAGACAGCTATGATGTACGGTTTTAGAGACAGTTTAGAGACATTGGTGAGACCAGCTGGTTTATGAGATGTGTATGGTTAGAGTGGTGGTAGAGACAGTGGTGAGACCAGCTATGATGTATGACCAGCTGTATGGTTTAGAGACAGTGGTGAGACAGCTATGGTTTTAGAGACCCATGATGTATGGTTTAGAGACAGTGGTGAGACAGCTATGATGTAGAGACAGTGGTGAGATGTTTTAGAGACAGTGGTGAGACAGCTATGATTATGGTTTTAGAGACAGTGGTGAGACAGCTATGATGTTGATGATTTAGAGACAGTGGTGAGCTACCAGCTATGATGTATGGTTTAGAGACAGTGGTGAGACCAGCGATTAGTATGATTTGAGACAGTGGTGAGAATCAGCTATGATGTATGGTTTAGAGACAGTGGTGAGACAGCTATGATGTATGGTTTTAGAGACAGTGGTGAGATCCAGCTATGATGTATGATTTAGAGACAGTGGTGAGACCAGCTATGATGTATGGTTTAGAGACAGTGGTGAGACCAGCTATGATGTATGGTTTAGAGACAGTGGTGACAGCTATATGATATGATTTAGAGAGACCAGCTATGATGTATGGTTTAGAGACAGAGACAGTGGTGCAGTGTGAGACAGCTATGATGTATGGTTTAGAGACAGTGGGTGAGACAGCTATGATTATGGATATTAGAGGCCAGGGGAGACAGTGGTGAGAGGTTTCATGGCAGCTATGATGTATGGTTTAGAGACAGTGGTGAGACAGCTATGATGTATGGTTTAGAGACAGTGGTGAGACCAGCTATGATGTATGGTTTAGAGACAGTGTGAGACAGTATGATTTATGATTTAGAGACAGTGGTGAGATCTGTTTTTTAGTTAGAGACTATGATGATAGAGACAGTATGATGTATGGTTTAGAGACAGTGTGAGACCAGCTATGATGTATGTTTAGAGACAGTGGTGAGACCAGCTATGATTGTATGGTTTAGAGACAGTGGTGAGAGCAGCTATGATGCATGGTTTAGAGACAGTGGTAAGACAGCTATGATGTACGGTTTAGAGACAGTGGCGCTGAGGAAAAGAGAGGTGGCAGAGCTGGAATTAGCAGAGCTGAAGATGTTGAGGTTTTCTTTGGGAGGGACGAGGTTGGACAGGATTAGGAACGAGTTCATCAGGGGGACGGCTCTTGTTAGATGTTTTGGTGAGAATGTCAGGGAGTTCAGATTGAGGTGGTTTGGACATGTCCAGAGGAGGAATAGTGAATATTTTGGTAGGAGGATGTTAGAAATGAAGCTACCAGGCAGAAGGTAAAGAGGAAGAACAGAGAGGAGGTATATGGATGCGATAAACGAGGACATGAAGTTAGTGGGTGTGAGTGAAGAGGATGTAGAGAATAGGATTAGGTGGAGACAGATGATTCGCTGTGGGTGTCATGTCTGAGACTAAACCATAACTTACCAGATATGATCTGGACACATTTTAGTGCAGCATTAATAACAGTTGTGCTGGTATGGGTGGATGTGATTTTGCCAAGTAGGGTCTGATCCTGGATAAACATCCTTTTGTTAATCTTGGCTTAACATTCCAATCGATCAATCATAGTCGGGTTTGGTCGATACACACTGATGACATCAGATATCAGTTATGATGGGTTGATGTAAATGTCGATCCAAGATTAACAAAAGGATGTTAATGCAGGATCACATCCTACTTGGCAAAATCACGTCCACTTCTGGCATGACTGCTGAAACTGGTAACTATACAGGCCAACATAGGACAATGTGTTCTCCGGTCTTTAGTTCTGTGTTGTTGTTTTATGTGGCTGCCTGTTGTTTTGTGTAAATTTGTGTTGTTGTCTGTAGCACTACAATCCTGGTGAAAAACTGTTTTATTTAACTGGATCTACTCTATATGGTCAAAATGACAATAAAAGCGTCTTGACTTGTACACAAAAAGTGACCTTTTCTGATGGTGTATCTGATAAACTTATATAAAAAACTCATATTAAAAAAATAAAATGTTTAAAATGTGTTCTCTGGTTATAAAAAGTGCTGCCGGATAAATGTCCTGATCAACCACAGTTACATCTGGAATTAATTAATTCATTCATTCATTCATTTATTCATTCTCTAAACCCACTTATTCCCTAATTCGGGGTCACGGGGATCTGATTTAGAATCACCAATCAATCTAAAATACGTTTTTGGACTGTAGGAGGAAACCGGAGAACCCGGAGTAAACCCACGCAAGCACAGGGAGAACATGCAAACTCCACACAGAAAGGCCCCAGCAGGGGAATTGAACCTGGGACCTTCTTGCTGTGAGGCAACTAAGCCACCGTGCTGCCCTATCTCTAAATTGTGTTTGAAATCCTGAACTTTGCACTATTCTATCATAGTTTAAGAACACTTTGGAAGGAATATTAGACTGGTTTGCACCAGTTGATGTTTATATGTCAGTTTTTTCCCCACACATTTCCTGTGCAAAACTGTAATCCAAGCCAGCTGTACTTAAACAGCCCCCTCGTTTCTATTTCTCTTCCCAGCACTGTTTTTTTCCTTTTAGAAAATGTACAGTACCTGCTGTCTACACAATCTGTATGGCCATATCCATGAATCTGTATTAAAGTATCAGTGATTTCCTCCTGCTAAATCGAGCAACGATCCTGCGGCTTCTTGTGCCTCTGCATCAAGTTGAAGGATCTCAACTGTTTCCAGGTCCAAGTCGCTGTTCCCAGGCAGCACCAAGTACTGGTATTGTTCACATTGATAATAGTGGAATTCGATGTAGCCGCTGTCTGCCAGTGGGTCTTTCTCCGACTCGGATTCTTCTGTAAGCTCTATAGACTGTATGGCCACCAGCTCCTCATGCTCTGGGATCAAAGAACAGGATGCATTCGAGGACAGAGTTGGGTTATCCGAGTCCAATTCTGCATTAAACGACAATACAGGTGAGTATTGTAAGCAACCTTAGAGGAAATAATATTTAAAGGATAAAGCTTTGCAATGTATCACACAGTGTCTTTTACTTTTGCTTCCACAGGATGATGTCAGTACTGAAAATCTTGATGGACACCAGACCACCTACATAAGAGTGACCTCCACTAACAGTTGTGCCAAAACTGGCAAATTAAAACGTTATCTAAAACGACTTTGTATGTTGTAGCATTGCTAAAATGTAAACACAGACACAGGCTTTTTATAACGTCTGGGCTTAAAAGGCAGATATAAAGAGGCCTATAGGTTTGCAGGGTAATTCCAGGATGTTGTCCCGACAACAGGCAACAAAAGGCAGATCTTTGCAAGAAGTAGAAAACTGAAGTAAATACGTTGAGAAACATTTTGAAATTCAGCAAATGTTCACAAAAACACACGCAGATCCATAGAAAACGGTTCTAAGGGTTTATTTTACTCTGTGTTTAAGAATTACAAGTAAAATCTGTTAACCTGAAATCGGCGTAGTGTCACACATAGAGGTCCGGTCTCGATCAGCTGCCTCTAACCTGTTCCAAAAAAAAAAAAAAAAAGAAGAAGATGGAAAGCCACCATAACAATTATTATAAATTAATTATATAAATAAAATATATATATATGCAGTATCAAATGATTTAAAAAATACATCTATGTTTAATTACAAAATACTTACAAAACAGAATTATTCAGCAAACTGCTGTTGTCGCCGTGGCAATAATGAGTTTTCTTAAGCACCTCTAAAAGTGCGGGCCGATATTCTGGACAAACACACCACAGTGACCCTTTTCCAGTGGACTGTAATTAAATACAAAAATATTATTCTTAAACAAACCACAATTATCCGTGTTTAGCAAAAAATACTATACCAAATGTTGTGAACTTAATTCAAATGTAGGACACACATGACTTTTGTCCCTCTGCATTCTGCAAAAGCTCTTGCTCAGGGACAGGTTGTGTCGCACTGAATTTCTCCAGCCACTCGGAGCCGCCCTGTAGTAGGGGAACTTGTTGACTATCCACTCATAGATCCCTCTTACAGGAAGCCTTTTTTCTGGCGAGTCTTCGATGGCCATGAAGATGAGACTGCTGAAAGAGTATGGAGGCTTACCGGGGGAAGATGGTAGACTTGAGATAGGAGGCGTTTCAACCTGAGGCAGTGGAAGCATTTTGGAAAGAGGTAGTAGATTTCTCTGATGCAGCCAGTTAAGGCAGGTTAAGTCATCCTGATCTGACTGAGCTGATGGATTGAGACAGTGTGACTTAAGCTCTAGTGATGACTGAATTTGGTGAGAAGGAGAGGACTGGGACAGAGAAGGTGAAGAGAGCTGGAGTGAGGCAGGAATTGTAGCAGACGGCTGGGGAAGAGACGGAGAAAGGGAAAGTGCTTTAGAGGTGTTAGTGGGAGAATGCATAGGAGAGAAAGATAGCAGTGTGTGTGTGTGGTTCTCCATCTGACTCCCAGCTCCAAAGCGAATTGAACACACATTCAGCTTCTGGTCTGTTAGGACACAAACAAAACAACCAACTAAATTTATTAAAAGATACAGGCAAATAATTATGGCGCAGAATTTCAAGCAAGATTTATTTATACTAAAATATATACTAAAGTACTCGCTTTTTTAAAATTTACATTACAAAAAGGTCGAGCTGTCCTTCACAAAAACTAGACTTTTGGTCCAAGTCTACCAATTGGTAAATAATTAAGCAAATTAGTAAGCCAAGAAAGCCCCCACCACACACACACACACACACACACACACACACATCTAAGAGCAGTGTACCGGAGCGCAATGCGGAGGAGAGCAGCCATATTACAAATAATTAATAAAAGATAAATAATTAATAAGGAAAAAAATCTTCGTAACTTGTCTATTACACCCTCTACTTTCACAGTTATAAAACAAAACAAAAAAACCCACATGGCACATAGTTCACCTGACAAAATGGCGCTAGAATATTAAGTTACGGTGCGAACAATTATGCGCTCTTGCGCTTTTCATGTGAGGATAAATAGCGAAAGCAGGAGAAACTTAACTCACCGACTAACTTTCACCTCCGATTTTTAATGCCTACTTCTTTGCGTCTGGTCTGGTAAACTGAGTAGAAATTGTCCCCAAAATTCGACCTGAAATACAGGCACTCATTAACAACATCCCCACACCGTCCTGTCCGCAGTCTCTCCGTTCCCACATTACCAAGGAAACCAAAAAGACGCTTTGCAGCCGGCGCGCCTCGAGCAAGAGACCATCCTTAAAGAGACACACAGCTATTACACCAGAGTGGCCATAAGCACGGAGAGCTTTTCAACCCCCAATAGCTAAATAATACACCAGTTATATTAAAACTAAATCTGCAAATATTCACAAAAAAAGTTAGAGGCACCAAAAAAATATAATATCTTTATTGGTGATAAACTTTACAGCACAGTAAAATTTGTTTCTTTACATAGCCCATCTTAGTAAGTCGGGGGTCAGAGCACAGGGTCGGCTGTGATACAGAACCCCCTGGAGCAGGAGGGGTTAAGGGTCTTGCTCAGGAACCCAACAGTGGCAGACTGGCAGTGTGTGGAGGTTAAGCCAAAGTCTTCCTGGGCTTCCAATCAACAGCTCAGCGCCTTAACCATTTAAGCCACCGCTGCCCCCAAAGTCAGCCGCGCATTGGCAGGGAATCAAACCTGCGACTCCTGTTTGGTGGGAGAGAACTCTACTCTAAACACTATATTACTATAATGCAGGGGTGGGCAATCTCGGTCCTGGAGGGTCGGGGTCTCCTGCAGAGTTTAGCTCCAACTTGCTCTGACACACTTTCCTGTAAGTTTTAAGTAACCTAGCAAGATATTGACAACCAGACCCACCAGGACTAAGATTGCCCACCCCTGCTATAATACACTATGTTGTCAAACGTTTGTGGTCACCAACGGTGGCAGGGAAAAACTCCCTGGGACGGAATAGGAAGAAACCTTGAGAGGAACCAGACTCAACAGAGAACCAGTCCTTATTTGGGTGAAAAACAGGTAGCAGGAATTATTATTCTATTAAACTCTTCCACTATAATTTGTAGCTTGACTGTGAGATTTGGCTTCATTCAGCTACAATAGTATTAATGAGATCAGACACTAACATCAGGTAAGAATGTCTGGGGTGCAGTCGGTGTTCCAGTTCATCCCAAAGTTGCTCAGTGGTGTTAAGATCAGGGCTTTGTGAAGAACACTTAAGATTTTAAGTGCTATACAATCATAACACACCATGTCTTAATAAAGAGGTGTGTATTGTGATGCTGGAACAGGGTTGTAGTCTCTTAGTTCCAGTGAAGGAATAATTTCTTGCTACATAATAATTTCATGCTACATAATACAAACACATTCTACACAATTATGCACTTCCAAATTTTGTAGAGGAACCATATGAATCTGATGGTCAGGTGGCCACCAACTTTACCCAGTGTATTGTATAATATGTTTATTACATTATACTTTCTGTACAATGTACACAATGCACACTTTTGCACAAGGCATAACTACACTTTACATGCTGTAGATACTTGCACATACTTGCACATACTCCTTTATGCACATACTGACACAGTCTTACTTATTAATGTACATACTTGTGTTTACTTCGGGTTCTCCGGTTTCCTCCCACAGTCCAAATACATGTATGTTAGATTGATTGGTGATTCTAAATTGCCCATAGGAGAGAGTGTGAGTGTGTGTGGCCCTGTGATGGACTGGTGACCTGTCCAGGGTGTCCCCCTCCTGTCTTTCACCCTTTCAGAGACAATTCGGATAGACTCCAGCAGATCCCTGTGACTTAGGGAATAAGCGGGTATAGTACAATAATACTAATAATAATTTTTTAAGGCAAACATTTAATTGTGATATTAAATTATTAAAATATATATTTAAAATCTCTGAGGTACTTTAAGTAAATTATTTGGTCAAAGGGGTTCGGCTGACATAAAAGTTTGAAAACCACTGATTTATACAAAGGGGCAATCAGGGGTTAAGTTAACTTGGTTGTACTGGGAATCAAACCCACAATCCTTCTGTTAGCACCTTAACCACTGCACTACCGCTGTCCCCATTAGGTACCACTATACAGGTGCACCTTCTCGTATACAGTTACTGCCCATTTGCCTCTTACCCATTAATGAATGATGATAAAAAGGAAAATAGGACCATATTATTTTGGGTGTGGATCATTTTTAGCATATTAATGAATGTAATATTAGCGGGTGGTGTAATTACGTCAGTTAAACATGGTCAACCCTCCCAGGTGTGCAGACGCTCAAGCTCTGTTTTGTCTTTGAACTTTGTTTTAATTATTATGCAAATGTATTACAGGTTATTTCATGACACCAGGCTGTCTGAAGCAGTGATGTTTATTCCAATTCACAAAGAACCAATGTGTGTGTGTGTGTGTGTGTTTTCATTCCAAGCAAACAGAAACCACACCTACTTCCACCCATTTAATTAGTTAATCATTTAAAATACTAGAAGGTGTGGATTTCGCTTAGCTGTTATAAAAACCGTCACACTGACCACGCTTTCTGGATAGGATTGAACACCCGTGACCTTTAGTTAATATATTATATAACTGCAATGCATTATTATTATTATTATTATGTCTTTTTCTACTTATTATTATCTTATGATCTCTGCTATACGCAGGTAGATATCGAAAAGATAAAGATGACAGAATGGATCAGAATTTTAACCCTTCTTTTCTTGATATTTACACCCAGGTGTAATTTAAGCCACTTAGATCAGGGCACCTTTGAGTGCAAACCACCCACGTTCTAGAAGGACAACCCAAAGTGACATCACAAAATTGTTTTTATTTTTTTTTACATTATTACTGTAACGATTCCACTGAGATGAGTAGTTTGAGAACCCAGTAAATTTATAATAGTGTAGACACCTTACATAGACACCTGACCAAACAATACATATAAACTAATCTAGACTTGACTTAACATATTTTAGCTTAGCATAACTTAGCTTAGTCACTTAACTGTTTTCCTTCTTTTTTGTTTTCCTTCTTTTTTGTCTTTCTTCCTCCCCCAGTGATCCAGACCCCATCTCCACTCCGGACCTGTCCAGACCCTCCTGTGTGACCCGTATCCAATTGATGATCACATCACCAGGGTGACCGAGGACGTCCCACGCTGCCATAAAGACGTTTCAGCTGTTCTTTAAGGACTTACACACACAGTGTAAATACATAATTCCTGCTACCTGTTTATCACCTACATGAGGACAGGTTCTCCGTTGAGTCTGGTTCCTCTCAAGGATTCCTCCTATTTTGTCTCAGAAAGTTATTCCCTGCCAAACTTAACTTTTACTTTTAGAGTGGGCAGGATGGTGGCTTAGCGGTTAGCACTGTTGCCCCAGAGTAAGAAGGTCCCGGGTTCGATTCCCCTGCAGGGGTCTTTCTGTGTGGAGTTTGCATGTACTGGTTTACTCCAGTTTCCTTCCACAGTCCATAACGTATGTTAGGTTAATTGAGTGTAAAGTAGGAGTGTGTAATCGCCATGAAAAAAGCTGGCATGGAACCATACATCATAGCTGGTCTCACCACTGTCTCTAAACGATACATCATAGCTGTCTCACCACTGTCTCTAAACCATACATCATAGCTGGTCTCACCACTGTCTCTAAACCATACATCATAGCTGGTCTCACCACTGTCTCTAAACCATACATCATAGCTGTCTCACCACTGTCTCTAAACCATACATCATAGCTGGTCTCACCACTGTCTCTAAACCATACATCATAGCTGGTCTCACCACTGTCTCTAAAAACCGTACATCATAGCTGGTCTCACCACTGTCTCTAAAACCGTAACATCATAGCTGGTCTCACCACTGTCTCTAAACCGTACATCATAGCTGGTCTCACCACTGTCTCTAACTGCTCAAACCGTAACATCATAGATCTAGCTGGTCTCACCACTGTCTCTAAACCATACATCATAGCTGTCTCACCACTGTCTCTAAACCATACATCATAGCTGTCTCACCACTGTCTCTAAACCATACATCAGCTGTCTACCACCGTACCATCATAGCTGTCTAAACCACCACTGTCTCACCACTGTCTCTAAACCATACATCATAGCTGGTCTCACCACTGTCTCTAAACCGTCTCTAAACCATACATCATAGCTGGTCTCAGCTGTCTCACCACTGTCTCTAAACCATAGCTGCTCTAACCACATCATAGCTGTCTCTCACCACTGTCTCTAAACCATACATCATAGCTGGTCTCACCACTGTCTCTAACCTGCTCTCACCACACTGTCTCAACGTCTCACCATACATCATAGTCTCACTCAGCTGTCTCACCACTGTCTCTAAACCATACATCATAGCTGTCTCACCACTGTCTCTAAACCATACATCATAGCTGTCTCACCACTGTCTCTTAAACATACATCATTGATACTAAGTAGTGCCTGAATCATTAAAAAAGGTTTGACATTATGGAGTTTTGTACATAGAAATTAATCAGATTTGTACTTTTTAAAATGCTCCTATTTAATATGGCGTTTTGAAAGAGGCTACAGATTTTTTTAAGGACTTACATAACCATAAACAGGCAAAAACAAAAAAAATGTTTTATACAACATAATTCTTTTTATATGACGTTATATATAGTATAAATATTTTACGTTTTAGTAGAAAATCAGATTTTGGATGCATTTTTAGATGTTTTTTTAACTCCTTTAATTGATAATAGATGTTCAGGAGAAGGTCTTTTCTGCTATTCCTTTTTAAGAGCTCTACATGGTGGGGGTGTAAAGTGCACAACGACCCTTAAACAGTAACGTATCAACCAACCAACATTAAAATTTAACTGATTATTTACTTTAATACAAGAAAAAGCACTGTTGTTCATGCACAGATAAATACAAAATAAGGACTTGAGGGGGGGGGAGACACACAAAAACCAAGCTGTGTGTATAAAAACACGGGGTGAATAGAATGAATCCACAAAAAAGGATTTTTTTTTTTTTTTTTTACATATTTAGAAGTCAAAAATATCCAGTAATACTTAAAGCGTAAAATCAAAATCCTAAAAAATAAAATATTGGAAATCTTTTAAACAGATGCCAAAAACACTAATAATCCTATGGCAGGGTTTAACCCAGATCAGATGTTTTTATCGGTACCGACGGGCCATGTTTCGGGGTTGAAATCTATGGAGTCATCACTTTCACACCAGATACTGTTTTTTTTTTTTTGTTTTTTTTTTTATACTGCTTTAAAAGTTCTTTTCCTCCATGTTAATTTTTCACCTGGTCATCTGACCAAATGAGCAGTTAGCCAGTAAATAATGATTGGCTGAAAGACGGCAGACGCCACGGTGATGTACAAGCGGAGGCGGGGTTTGGCGCTCGCTCCGGCCCCCAATGCGTCTGAAGACAGTGAAGAAAGGATCTTCATTTTAAGAGAGCGAACCTGAGAACAAGTAGAAGAAGTAGAAGTAAAAGGGAAAAAAAAAATTACATTCATGCACTTGTTTTTTGTTTTTTTTTTTGTTTTGTTTTGTTTTTTTACCAACGATACAACTTTTCAGAAAATGATTGCTAACTTTAATCAGCAGATTTACATTTACAGCATTTGGCAGACGTTCTTACATTTATCTCATTTATACAACTCAGCAATTATGGGTTAAGGGCCTTGCTCAGGGGCCCAACAGTGGTGGCTTGGTGGAGCTGGGAATTGAACCCACAATCTTCAGGTTGGTAGTCCAACACTTTAACCATGAGCCACCGCTTTCTGTAAACAGCTCATTCAGATGGAATCAGGGTTTATAATATTATTATTATTATTCTATAAAATCTTCTTTTCTCTGCTGCTCTCCTTCTGTTGTCCTCCTCTCTGTCTTTTTACATTTTTTTGTCCTTTTATAAAATACATTTACTTTATTTTGTCTAAGGCTTTTTTGGATTTGCTTTTTTTAGTCTGTTTTGGGGAACGTAATTATTAATAATTATTAATAATAATAATAATAATAATAACAACAACAACTGCAGCTATCATTTTATTTCATGATGCATTAATACGTTGATATTTTTGCTGTAATTATTTTCATTAATAAGAATCGATGTATGAATGACAAATAAGATCTTATGATCTACAGGAATGTTGATGATTTTCTAGCAGGACTTTGTAAATGCTTAATGAAATAGCACAGTCTTCCTGGCCTGTGCTTTTATTTCTGTTACAGCAGAGGGAGGGGTTATTATGCTACTGTGTTAAGGTTTCGTACAGATAATATTATGATGATCATTGAGTTTGTCTTACCCAATGTGATGCCCTCAGCAATAAACTGTCTGCGCACTCCTTTTGGATTGCTGCCTCCCTGTCAGTTTACTTGGCGATAAAGCGTTGCCAGATATTGTTAAGAAATACAAACAAAAGCAATTCCCAGTAAAATGCGCCAAAGTAAGTTCGAATCCTATTTTTTCTACAAATCAAAAACAAGTCCCAACCTTCATCTGCCACATTAATAACACCCTAAATACTAAATTAATGCGGTAAAATAAGGTATTAAAACAATCCCGAAGACGGATATAATAACTAAATCTGGCAAAATGATGGTGCAGAGGCTGCACTCCTGCCCCTAGGAGCCTGCATTTCGCAGCTGGTGTCAGTTTGGAGGGGTTTGGACCCCCCTGGCCTAAGCCCTCTAAGCCAGTGTGCCTGAATGACTACCGCCCTGTAGAGTTACACCCACAATTATAACATGCTTTAAGCTGTAAGTCCAAGCACATATCAAGACCAGCGTTCCACTCTGGACCTTCACCAGTTTGTTTACCGTAGAAACCGGAGCAATGAGGATGCAGTGCACACATACTGACTCAAAATTCATTAAGGTTCATTAATTACGTTTTAAAGTAAGGTTCATTAACAAAAAACAAACCAGATTGAACATTTGGCATTAAAAAAAAAAAAAAATCAAGACAACTTTAAAATAAACACAACACAATATTATCACCTGCCCGACCGTGAAGATCTCATACTTTTAGGAATCCAACTTTATTGATTTTGTTTAGCGCTTATTGCCACCATGTAAAAACAGCTTACTTCTTTGATCAGACGGCTTTGGGTTGTGAAACGTTCAACAATGCGTCTTACACATCTCTCGGAAACACTGAAAGGCCAACTTATAAGCATGAATTATTTATCTTTAATTATCCGCTTACATCATCTACATCATCTGCATTTACACTATACACAGCAAAATAATAATCAACAAACGCAATGAACGAAAATGTTTCCTCAGCCGGGTGAGCAAGTTTTTTTTTTTAGAAGAAGAAAACATTAGTAGAGAAACCCAACCTGTTCCAGCAGGACAATGCTCCTGTGCACAAAGTCCCTAAGCTGCATAAAGTCATGGTTTGCTATGGTTGAGGTGTTAAAAGCCCTGACCCTCACCCCACTAATCACTATTGACATAAACTAGGACACCGACCTGTCCTGTTCTTCCAAATCTTTAGTCATGCTGTAATGCTGAATATTTTCTAGTACTTACAATGAAAAACATCAGGGCACAAGAACACCAGGCAAGAGCGACAAAGTAGCCATCGCTACCAAAAAGAAGTCCGCACAGAACAGTGAAGATCATTCTGAAAAGATCAAAATAATCAATTAACTTGTGTGATTGAAAATGACATGATTGAAGAATTAGACTGATGCTGTTAGAAGCAGATGGAGCACTAAAAAAAAAACAAAAAAAACCCCACCCAACATATTTGTATCCACTGTAGGCAACCAGGTCGAAGGTTGAAAGATCGGTATGCACTGTAAGCAGGTACAGACTCAGCAACATCACAAGAACCTCGATAATGACCCAAACCAGGGCAGTGCTTGCACACAAACCAAGGACCTCTGGGCTGAACCTAGAACAAAATAAAGCAAACTCGGTTAGATCATGTACAGACATCGGACCTATTTATACCTGGTCACTTCATGCGCTTTTTCTGATCCGATTTGGTTCCATATTCACGCGGCCGCTTAATGTTTCTCAGTGAAAGAAAATATAAACCAGATCTTCCATTTCTGTGCAAAATGCTGACAATTTTGCTGACCTGAAATGACAGTTATTTTGCTTTATTTGGGTTTGCGAACGCAGTCAAAAAAACGAGGAAGCCTGCAACAATGCTTACGCATCAGAAGGCTGTGATTATTACCGTACATGCGGCATTTTTGCCGTGGTCAGTATTAACTTTCAAGAACCAGCGAGATACATAGATAAGAGCCCAGCATCAGGTGGGAAAATATAGCACCAACTTCTTTTATGGAACAAGACCTCCTAACCTGTTTTCAAATGGAGCACCGTGTGACCCTGTAAATCAATTTAATGATGAGGGTTACACACTTCCGTCAGGCTATACCGGTCAACAGGCGAGCTGATCCAAGTGACATAATTCCTTGTGGAAGGAGACAAGCTTTGATGAATGCTTGAGCAGACGGATGTCCAGTTTTATCTGAAGTGCGTCCCAGACCACCTCCTGAAGAGCTTTGAGGGATCAGATTCATGTCTCAAATGCGTTTCAGAGACCATTTACAGGATCGGATAGCTTTTCCCCATCAGAAAAAAAAGCATGAAGTGATCATAAAGAAAGACTTTATTTTATTCACAACAATAATGTGAAACACAGAGAAATATAATACTGTGCTGCTTCTGTGGGAAACTTTTTAATAACTCACCGTTTCTGTATTCCTAAAGCCATTCCGGCCAGCAAAATATAGGTGATGAAAGCCATTGCTACACAAACAAACGAAATAACAGTTAACCTTTTTAATCAGCAAAATCGGGTGATAAATTATATACCCAGTGAAATGGGTCTGCCTTAGACACAGTCTAATTACCATAAATATAAAAATTTGCAATGTGGTCTTAGGACACATTAGAGGATTCTGGGATCATCATCTTCTCCTTTTCAGCTTTACAAATATAAATTCTAATATTAGTTAAATTAAATGGTATTAATTTATTCCAGCAGTTTATTCTCTTCATTTCGTAGTGTTTCTCTCGCTGCACTGCTTCCAGTACGTGTGTGTTAGATTTTTTGTCCGATCAGATTTCAGTTTCTATGTGCTGCCATGTCTGAGTTAGCAGTGCTGCATGGAACTTTAACTATAACAGCATTGAAAGATTGCTAATTGGTTAATATTATTAAAGACTGTTTCTTTAACCAATCAGATTTTTTAATTCGAATCTCCTGCGCCAGGATTTTTTCATCCTCTGATTGGTTGATCAGATTAAAACTGTGAAGGCCCTGGTACCAAATGCACAGCCCGCCCCTGGGTTAAGGGTAACATTAGTAAAACTTGGGTTGCAAGAAAAAAACCTAAGGGTCCATTTAAAGAATTTAAGGCTTTTATTAAATATTCCACCTAAATAATCGGAGTGTTAAATCCTTAGCCACCATTTAACTGTAATAAATATAAGGAACCAAAACAGCTCTTTAAAGTCTTAAACACAAATGCGATGGCTGATTTTATGTTAAGTCAAGAGGAAAAAGTGTTTTTAATGATCGAAATCCTTTGAAACAACGATACACTAAAATTGAGAGTAGCGATTTGACCGCCGGTCAATCCTTCGTCTCACCAAGAGTGTTTCTTTTCTCTTTTTCATCCGCTGTCCAGTTACTTTCCAAGTTGCAAATATATTAATATAACTGTGGTTTTAGCAAAGGTTAACTTTATGGATGGTTATGTTCTGTTTACTAAGATGCAGTAACTATAGCAACCGTGCAACGCCTTGCCGTATGTTGCCAGACAATACTGTGAAACGCTGTGAAACAATCATGTGCTTCCAACTTTGTGGCAACACTTTATGGAAGACACATTTATGTGAATGTGCTGGTAAAATACCCACAAACCTTTGACCATATAGTATGTGACGGCTGACATTAGAACAATTTCTGTATCGTTAACATTTCCTGGATGGTTTACACATAATGTATATAAAGCAGGGAATAATTACATGGTATGTAGAGATCTGGAGCGTTGACGTCATGGCGAGGGGGGAGCGGAGAGTCTCTGTGGTAGCGAACCTCCCAGTCCTGATGAGGAGATTGACGAGAAAGAACGCATTACAGAGCTGTACATCTGCTCACTGATATAGAGAAAAAGCCTGTCTACAGTCTTCGCAAATAAAATTCACCAAACACATGCCATTAACAAAAGATTTTCATAAATTATGCGGACACGACATCACTATTAGACCAGTTAAGTGCTTGTCATGACTCCTTTTGTTACCTGATGTGTGTAAGGGAACATGAGAAGCATCAACTTCTTTGCGACATATTTGGTGTCAACTGCAAAGAAATACTTCAGCTTGTTCACGGACATAAATCGGCTGATCTGTAACACAGCATGTGGAAAATAAAATATAGTCAATTTAGATTTTTTGTAAGCTCAAACGTGTGACATCATCATCTAAACTCACCTCTTTATTTACTATATCTTTGCCTTGGTTTGCGAGTGAGGAGCCATACATCATAGCTGCATTGGCCATGGGATCTGCAAAGAGGTTGTTTACTCCACCGGTTCCTTGGCCACCCATAACACCAGGGCCCATGTTATAACCGGATTCATAGTAGTTCTGGTTGTTCATGGGTGGCACCCCTGAACTGGTGTCGTCAAAAAGAAGAGGATCTCCTGGAGGAGCTGTACGAGCTCTCTGTTTTGCTGTGCAAGAAAACACAGTATTACAAAACTTTGACAAAAACCAACAACACAACATACATTTCATATTTAACACTAGGAGTGTGACGAGATCTCGTGAGATCTGACTGCTTTCGTGAGAATGTAACCATAGAAGATGTGACTTTTGAATCGTTTGTGTGGCAGCATTTTGGGGTTTTTTTTCCTGCTGGAAATAAGAAACGATGAAAGAAATGAAAACCGCACGCCGTCTGCATCGCTATTGTATCAAATGCTTCACACACACACACAATAAACCTCGCTACACAAACTGGACTTGGTGTTGGACGTGTCGCTTGTTTAAAGCTGCTACAACTGCCCGCACACAAATTAATAACAGACGGGGCAATAAAAAAAAAAAAAGTTTATGGCAAAACATTGTGCACAGTGTTTATATGATGTCATCTTCTTCTCCTTTTAGCTGTTCCCTTTTAGGGGTCGCCACAGCGAATCATCTGTCTCCACCTACCCCTATTCTCTACCTCCTCTTCACTCACACACACTAACTTCATGTCCTCGTTTATCACATCCATATACCTCCTCTCTGCTCTTCCTCTTTATCTTCTGCCTGGTAGCTTCATTTCTAACATCCTCCTACCGATATATTCACTATCGCTCCTCTGGACATGTCCAAACCACCTCAATCTGTACTTTCTCCCCAAAACATCTAACATGATCTGCTACCCGATTTCTTTGCAGTTAAATTTTCCCTAAGAAAAAAAGTCAAAAAAATCTCATCACGCCTCTTTCTCGTGAACCCTGTCTCATGTCTCGTCTCGTCCTGTAAGATAAATGTCTCGTCACACCCCTTTTGAACACCAATAGTGTGTTTTGATTAATACGCTATTGAGCAACTGTAACAGAATGTGAAAATGCTGTAAGGATGTGAACATCAGATTAGATTAGATTAGATTAGACTTTATTGTCATTGTGCAAGGTACATGTACAGAGCCAATCAAATGCAGTGCTTTTCATGCTTTTTTTTCATATCTTATTCTTTTATTATTTATTTCGATTGTCCTTATAAGCTCAAGTGTGCTTAAAATTTTAACTTTCTTTCCACAGAAAAAGCTCAAATCTGGAACATCTGTGTTATTTTAGACGACGTGTTGATTATTTTAAGAAAACATGGCAACTTAGTTACAAAGTTCTTATACTTACTAGCCCGGTGACCCTGATGCTGATGGGCCATTGCGTTTCCTCCTTTAAACAAAAAAACAATAATAATTTCTTTAATAAATTTAACATTAAAATAAAAAAAAAAATTGTGCAAATACTTTTTAACCAGTTATCTAGTTGTGGTATAATTAGCCAGATAGCTAATGTACTGTTTCTTCCATTTCTACCTGAATACTGAGCTAGCAAGGTGGTTAGACTGACTGATAGCAAACGACTTTTACAAGATGTCACTGACTAAAAGCTACAGACGAACCTTGTTCTTTAACAGACCGACAAACTACAATAATGTGTAATTTTTTTAACTACCTCAATAACACAGTAAAAGCTCAACTTAGGAAGAAGCTAAGTTCATGTGTCCAGTTGTACTTACAGCTACGTAGACGTCCGTAAACCCGCCCCGCATGTTTTGTCATTGGCTGATGAAAATGCCTGCGTGGCATCGATGCCCTGTCTTTAATATCATTGGCCAAACCGGCAATTTATGCAAAGAAACACTGACTGTTGATTGGATTGTGTGCACGTCAGTCTTATCAGTATAACAGCATATAACATTGAACAAAACGTCGAAAGAAGGACAATAAACCAAGCAGTCAGATTTTTTATTTAATTTTTACCGTGTTAAATATGTATATATTACATATTTATATATTATATATTATATAAATATAAACAAAATATTGTGTATTATTTTATTATTATTATATGTATTTATATATATTTATTCATCTTCTATACCCGTTTTCCCCCTATTATATTATTATTATTATTATTATTATTATTATTATAGTATTGTTGTGTATATCATTGTGTATTAATGTCAGACACTTTAGAAGTTTCAATTTACATTTATTCTTAATAACGACATTTTTGTATATTATCTATTATTTTATTGCTGTCACAATTTCCGAAAATGTCTCTGTATATGCGCCTTCTAATCTAAAATAGTATCATAGCCTATTCTAAAAATAAACCCTAGTTTTATTCTAATATAACTTCCTTAACAAAATAAAAAATATATATATTAGAATTATAATTAATAAGTACATAAAAGTGCGCACATACCCTTGATTTTGGAAATATTCCTACTCTAGACGCTCCATTTATATGTGTGTCAATCGCCATAAATAATAACCTAGAAATAGATTGATTTGACTTTATTATGTAGCAGTTAGTTTGAAGAACATGTAGACTGACTAATATTTGGATTTCTGTAATACATTTTGTTAATTTTCTAAATAAAGCACATGCACTCCAGGCACAATAACAATAACAGACCTTAGAACCTTAGAAAGTTTATTATTAAGTTTTATTTTATTTATTTAAAAAATCACAAAATTATTAAAAAAAATCATGACAGTAAAAGTTTCGAGATCTTATTAACATCTAAAACCGAAACACTGCAGATTGGGAATGTTTCGGATGTCAGGCAGCTGATGTTGTGTCATCTGGGTGTGTTTTGTAGGGGAGTGTCACTGTGTCCCGCCCTTATACAAATCAACGTCATGGGGTATCATTAGAATAAAGCCTGCGGATGTTAATGCTTTCCGTTTTAGCTAAGAAACCACGTACCTGTCGTACACAGACATGACTGGACATGCCTTAGAAATTACGTTATTTTTTTTAATACTCTGGTCCGGGCTGATCTGCCTCAGTCTAGTCTCAGGCAGACGTTTCTCAGGCATGACGTCACACCTACCTAGAACCTAACTTCCACCTCGGTCTGCTTACATTTCTACAAAGGAATCATATCATATTTCTGTTAAGGCTGAGATGTGATACTGATAAATGATTTAATTTGTCACATACAGTTTACAGTACAGTGAAATTTGCTTCTTTGCATATCCCTTCTTAGAGAGTTGGGGTCCGGGCACAGGGTCAGATATGATATGGGTTAAAGATCTTGCTTAAGAACCCAACAGTGATAGACTGGCTGCAGTGGGGCTTGAACCCAGGCCTCCCTGGTCGTCTAATTAACAACCCAGCACCTTTAACTATTTAAGTCACCACTTCCCCAACCTTTTTTTTGATGAACGAGTTTTAAATTCAGTCATCATGGCTAAGTGGATATTTAGAGAAGAAGCTAAACTAAATCTTAACAAAATATTGACATTTATTCATTTATTTATCTTCTATACCCACTTATCCCCTAATTCAGGGTCACATGGATCTGCTGGAGTCTGTCCCAGACGTCTCTGAAAGGGCAAAAGGCAGAAGGGGGACACCCTGGTCAGGTTGCCAGTTCATCACAGGGACACACACACACTCACTCCTATGGCAATTTTGAATCACCAATCAATCTAACATACATGTTTTTGTGTAGGAGGAAACCGAAGAACCTGGAGTAAACACACACAAGCACAGGGAGAACATGCAAACTCCACACAGGGGAATCGAACCCGGAACTTTCTTACTGCGAGGCTAAACACTAAGCCAAAATAGTAACATAACATAACTAAATAATATTTTTATTTTTTAAAACCTGCCCATCATAGTTAAATCATCCTAAAATTACATTTGCCTGCTTGTTGTTAAAAGAAACAGTGGATATTCGGTATGTAGTGGCCCCTGATGGGGTTGTATGGCACGGTGTTTTTTCAGGACCCAGTGATGAGTCACAGGATTGCCGGGAAACGAGTGGCAGAAAGATGCAGCTGTTGATTTCATATCTTGCATTGACCACATAGTCTGTATATATCCATTAACAATAACAACTGGGGAAGGAATCAATTATAAAACAATATATGTCTATAAAGCTTTTGATTAATTAAATGGTTTTTTTTGTTATCACTAAAAAAAAGATAAAAGATAAAAAAAAATATTGTTTTTATTATGACTTCTGTAGTATTTGTAAGCTTCCTGTTTCCTAGATATCCTGAAATCATTCCTTCTACTTTCTGTTTAACTGTACCAAAAATGTTCCTCTCCCTCCTCTATAATTAATCCAAAACGTACTCAGGTTTACTCTAACCAAATACAGGGACTTTATTGTCAGAGTATTAAAAATAATTAAAAAAAATATATTTTATTTTTATTTTATAACTAAATTACTATAATTAATAATACAAAAAATGTGTTTTTGAACTAAACACACACATACGTTTCTGTTGGTAACAAAGGGTGAATCCCTCAAAAACTGTATAAAAAAAATACAAAAAGGGATTCCCGGAAAAATACTTAAAATGGGTATGTACGTCAGTTTGCACGTGACGCTTCGTCACCATGTTTGTAGACCGCACCATTTTTCGTTAATTCGGAGGGGCGCGCAGAAGACGAGATATAGTTTTGTGTGTATAATCGCAAAATATTCTAGTAATCTAGTTTAGGAAAAACGCTATAATATTAATGAATTAAGAATTTTAAGACATTTTATTTATTAACATGGTAGTTTGAACAGTATCTACATAACCACGTTTACCCCCACACCCCTGAGAAGTCACAGGTGGACTCGCGGTTTTCCAGCAACTAGGCAGGCGTAAATAAGTTTTGAAGTCTGGTACTACAGCCGACTATAAGTATAAATCTGAACTGAAGAGCGCGACTGTTTGAGTTTTGTCGAGGACTAACACACGTTTTTTTTTAAGATTGGTTTTGTTTCTTGGGTATTTTTAAGTAAACGGGCTACATGTATCGAAACTACGGGAACTTTGGACGAGGAACCGATCAGAACTTTCCAGATAACACATCTGGAGCTGGGTCGAGTTCTACCAGCGGCACCGGTACGACTCAGCATCAACAGGTGAGTCTTTCACACAGCTGATTCTTTTCTTTTCTTTTCTTTTTTTTTTTCTCAAGATTTATAATAATTATAGAAAGTCCTAAGTCATTGTATAACCATAATAATAATAATAATAATAAGTAAAAATTTAAAATAACTTATTTTTGGTATATGAGTGATTTTTAAGAAGCCACATAGACTTAAAATTTTCCACATACACAATAATAGTAAAAATAATAATAATAATAATAATAATAATAATAAGAATGATAGATAATAACAGATAATAGGAATAATCCTTATGGCACCTGTATAAGTTCTGTTTAATATCTTAGTATTGACAAACACACCACCTTTACTTGAACCCACAGCCCAAGTATTCTGTGGCAGGATCCAGTCAGTTTGTTCCCACTCTAAATGCCATAACCTCAAACCAAGACCTCCAGTGGCTGGTGCAGCCGTCTGTTTTTCCAATACCAGGCCCATCCAAGCAACCTCCTCGTCACCCTTACCCCATGCCACCAAGGCTTTTACCTCAGACCCCTCAGCCCAGCCAGTCCCACCTCCTACGACCAGGAGTCATCAGAGCTCTAACAGCCTCAGGGAGCGCCACAAGACGGAGAAATGATGAACAAGTGAGTTAATATTATTTTGAGAGTTATAAATTGTATAATCTGTTCTTTGATCCATACCCCCTTCTACCCCCCTCCCCCCAATCATACAATCTGGAATAGTTGCTAGTAGAAATCCAAAAGGAATGTAGAAAAAGATGATGTGTAATATCCTGTAGTGACTCCTAAGGGTGTGCATATGACCTGTACATGTGCAACGCTGACCACAAAAGGTGTAGAAAAGGCAAGGCACATTTATTAGGAATGGGTGTGTGTGTGTGTGTTTTGTGATTTTAATTCGTTTAAATGTATTTAGTGGTCATGAATAAAGATATTGCTGCCACTTCCATGTTGATGTACAGCAATAAAAAAATTTAGCCTAGCCAATTAGCCTTGTTTTAGTAAGTTTTTTTTTTTTTTTTTTTTTTTTTTTTTAAGGAAGCTATGATTTGGTCTGATTCATACTCTCAAATATCAGTCTTGGGGTGTGAGACAAGTGAAATTATGAGACCGGAAATCATGTGACTCATTGGAGCTAAATGATATGACTCACACCTGAATCAGTGAGGGGTCTAGATGAATCATCAAAATGTGGGACAGGAAGTCAAAGGCACATACAATTTGACGTGAAAGTGAATATTTTATTAAAACAAGAGTGAATTCTGAAGTGGGAAAAGAAAAAACTACAAGGATGCTGATGTAAAAGAGTGGTAATTTTTTTTTACAGTCTGTCCTTAGTGGTACCCATGAAAAGGTCTGGCCACTAGATGGCAGTATTAGTGCCTGAGATAATTTTTTATTAATTTAGTGATTTTGTGCTGTGTTTATTACATTTTGTACATATATACCAGCAAAATTCTATTTGTTTTATTTTGATATTTATACTTTTAAGATTTTTTCATATTACTGTTTTTCCCACAGTTAACAGCGGAAGAACTTGAAAGGCGCAGAATTAGAAGGGAAAGAAACAAACTGGCTGCTGCCAAGTGTAGGACACGTCGCCGTGAACTGACTGACACACTACAGAGTGTAAGTCCATCTGCATTTTATGCTTTCTATCAAAAGTGACACATATACGAGGCTACTTATACAACTTGCCCCCCACTTTTTTTTTTTTTTACAATGAGCATGCTTTGTTGCAGGAGACCGACCAGTTAGAAGACAAGAAGTCCCGTCTACAGAAAGAAATTGCTGAGCTACAAAAAGAAAAAGAGAAGCTGGAACTGGTTCTCGAGGCTCACCGACCTATCTGCAAAGTCCACGACTCGGACTCCGACTCGGACTCGAATCCTGTTCTTTCTAGCCTGGGTGAAATCAAAATTGAGCCAGTGGATTCTGAAATTCCTGGTCCTTCTAATAGATACCAGATTCCCACTAAACAGGAAAAACCCAAGCCAAAAATTACCATTCCGCCTCCATCTTCAACCTTTTCTGCTAGTATGAATCCAGAATCCGATTCCCTGCACACTCCCATCCTCATTTCCACACCTTCTCTCACTCCGTTCACTTCTAGCCTAATCTTTACCTATCCTTCTGCATCTCTTGACACCAGTACTCCTACACCAAGCTTGTCTACTCCCTCCGTCACTCAACATGGTATATCCCATCCCTCCCACAACCCAGAGCCATGTGGTATTGCTCATCGCCGTAGCAGCAGCAGCGGGGACCAATCAGATCAATCCCTTAACTCCCCTACCATCCTGACCATTTAATCTGTCTTATCTGATGGGAAAACAAAACAGAGGTATGTTTCATAATCGGAGGAAAAACAACTGTTTCTAGCTTTCTGCACTGGTTTTACTCCGAAGCCTTTAGACAGTAAAACACACTGACATTTGATACAACATTTTAAAGGGTTTCAATCCAACAAACCTTAAATTAAGTTCCAGATTTGTGTAGTGTAGCTTTAGCTGTACTGGGCATTAGGAAAGAACAAATCTGTAATGCTGCAAAGCACAATATCGTGTTTAATATATTCTAGAAAAAGTATTTAAAGAAATATTTACTTATACTTTATACAAAACTTTTCTTATTTGACATTTTTAACTGACTGCATATTGATGAATGTAAGTACAAGAGCTTGTATCATTGTTTTTGATGTACACTACTATACCAAGGGTCGGCAACCTGTGACTCCGGAGCCGCATGTGACTTTTATTCTACAACTGTGGCTTTCTGTGGCTTCGGGAAAAATTATAGTTTGTTAGTTTTTTAGTTATATATTCGAATTTAAAGATGACGGTGATCTAAAATCTAGAAATATGCGATATGCGAAACATGGACACTTATCTGAGCATAAAACACTGAATTTGGAATCCTGTCGAACTTCAGATCCACATCCGTATGTTAGCAGGTCTTCTCTAATATCAACTATATAAACAAACAAACAAACATGGTTCACGCCTCACAGACGACAGTTAACAATCCTGTGTGAAAATGAAGGTGACGTCTTACAGACCTGATCTGGACACGCTGTGCGCTGAAGTTCAGGAGTAAAAATCACATTAAACATCTAAAATAATAATCTTTTAATTAAATAAATAAATATTAAACACTGCTCGGTGAAATAGTCCTTTTTTATTTGGGTTGATGGCTGACTGCACCTTCCGGTGTGCAAGATAAAAATGATAATGTCACACAGGAGCGAACCTAAAAACGAGGATGACTCAAAATTAACATTGATAATTTTATGAGATCATTTTATTACGCTTCAGCCCAGCATTTTTTTCCAGAGTTCAAAATATCTTGTTACATGAAGACATAAAATGTCATTTTCACTGTAGAAACGCAACATAAACGTTTTTTATACGTAGCATATAGCTAAAAAACAATATATGCAGTGTTGTCGTTATTTTATAGGTCCAAACCAGCTTTGTGGCTCCCGATGTCCTATTTTCTCTAGGAAAACGGTCCCTGATGGCTCACTGAGTGTTAAAGGTTGCCGACCCTTTGAGTTATACAGCTGTTAACAGATTTGTTAACTGTGTTCCATGCAATCCGAAGCTACGTCTAATGTCTACGTCTACGTCTGATGTCTACGTCATGTTTAATGTGTTTTCACATGGTACAGTGTATAAGCTACTTTGTTCTGTCATGTCCTGGTTCATTTGGATTTATATGAAGATTACATTTAATATACGTCTGTAACATTTCAGTAATTATCCCGTTACACTGATCTCTTTGTTTTTTTTCTACTGAACAAATATGCACATAATAAAATGTTTCATTATATGCTAGCTATTTTTTCCTGGTTGTTGTTGTTGTTTTTAAAATGGAAAAAAAAAAAGTACCTAATATATTGAAATCTGCATTACTACAATGTTTTTGATCCACTCCTACGGCTGGCCCACACAAGTAGGTCTTAAGCAGATGTGTATTTATTATTGAGATTGAACAATATTTGTATTTTTTGTCACTGATATTTGCATCTTTAAAACATTTTTTAAAAAAAAGGTTTTTCATACTGTACGACACGTACGACTAAAATAAAGAGTAAATTGATTTGTTGTTGTTTCTTTTGTGTCATTTATTCGTGAAGAAGAAAAGATTTGTCGATTTTCAGTTCAGTAGTTTCAGGTTTTCTTTTTAGGAACTATTTTTCCCGGCTGATTTTCTTTACTACGGTTGTCCTTATTAATTATATATATATAAAATGAAGCTGCTAAAATTGAAAGCAGACACCGAACACAGCAGAGGCTTAGGAAGAATGCATAAGAAGGAAAGGAGGAGTCAACACGATTTCCTTGTAGGATATCCTGATAGCCAGATGTTTTCCCTGAGACCCTCAAAACTAAGCGTGTGTGAATGCACGTTGTTCTATCACAGTAAACTTATTTAGTTTGTATAACAGTGCATGTGTATTACATTTCTTTAAGTGCACTTTAAATGCATTCTATCAGTCTCAATGAGCATTTTATTCTAGCTGGAGTCACGCTGAATACAGTCACGCTGCCTTGTAATTTATGGTATCACAAGACACTTTACATAAAAAAAGACATCATTTTAAAATAAATGGTTCAAATTTGACCCGAGGACCAATGGAAAGTTAATAATCCTGCATCTTTACAGACAGATGACCTATATATAAAAAATACACTGTCCAAAGTTTGTGGACACCTTACCAAAGGGGTGTCCAAACTCGGTCCTGGAGGGTCGGGGTGTCCTGCAAAGTTTATCCCCAACCCTAATCAAACACACCTGAACCAACTAATCAAGATCTTCCTAGGTTTACTGTAAACTTACAGGTAAGTTGGAGCTAAACTCTGCAGGACACTGACTCCCCAGGACCGACTTTGGACACCTCTGTCTTACCATCACCTCTACGTTATGTTCTATCCTGTTGCTATCAATTGTGATGCAAACAACTGTGTATAATGTCTCACTTTTTCTGCACCAAGCCCATGAGCTCTAAAAGGACATGGATTGGTGTGGAAATAGTTAACTGTACTACAAGAGCACTCACTGAACTCCTGAACCCTGACTGAACTCCTGACTTCTGATCTAATCAACATTATTGTAGTCATTCCTGTTCCTAGGAAAATGCAGCAACCAACAGTAAAAAAAGGTTTAAAACTTTCCAAAATGACATACGGTTGTAATATTTGGGTGTCCAAAACCCTTTGCGAATGTAGGGTAAGTAATCTAGGTAGGTATGTACACGACGGTTCGATAGAATGCAGGTGGAAGTGGTGGCTCATGGTTAAGGTGTTGGCCTACCAACCCAAAGATTGTGGGTCCGATTGCTGGGCCCCTGAGCAAGGCCCTTAACCCCCAATTGCTCAGTTGTATAAATGAGATAAATGTAAGTCGCTTTGGATAAGGACGACTGCCAAATGCTGTAACTGTAAATGTAAAATTAGCTGCAGGCTAATTATGGCAAAAAATAAAATATGACTTTTATGCCTTCAACTTGACCAAACAGATTTTTATGAGAAAAAACTGTCAGCTATTGACTTCATTTGAATCGCTCGTCTACTCGCTGTGTCTCCCAGCAGACCTTAAAAAAAAAAAAAAAGATCATTAAATATTCAGGTCTTTCAATCAAGCTCAATCAAGTGTATTTAAAGCTCTCCGACTGACAACCGCGGCCCAAAGATTACAGCCAAAAACAAAGTCTTATGATATAAAGAAGGAAAAGAAAAAAAGGAATTAAAATAGTACTGTTGTACATCTAAATAAAAATCTATACATTAAAGTGGAAAAAACGTCATTAAAGTAATTATACAATATTACAAATTCACAAACATCGTTGTACCCAGTGCAGTTATCGATGTGTAATCATAGCATGTCGCTATGTAAAATTCCATAAAAATACACAATCAAAAACACAAAAAAGAAATAATAACACTTATCTAGGGCTGTCACGATTATCAAATTTGGGTGATGATTAATTGTTAAAGAAATAATTGTGATTATGACAATTTATTGTCTGTTTTCGGGCTTTAACGATTAATTGTTTGCTTTAAGGTTTTGACAATTTATTGTTTGTGAAAAACAAATAAAGATTAAAAAAAAACACCTTAAAGTATTTTATAATCGCCTTAATTTGTTCCTTATTAACGCTCGACTGTAAACATTTCATTATAGATAAATAGTATTTAAGGAAATCCATATTTGGTGTCCTGTCAGTGTGTTTATCTGTTCAGCAACATATAAATGAATTCCTGTTCTGTGCAGTTGCATTATGGGTCGTTAACGTTATTGAAGCGGCGCTTGGGAGTGTCAGAAAATCCAGACGCTCCGACTTTCATATCATGCCGCTCCACTTACTCACTCTGGTTGAAAGTAGGAGGCTGCAGGTACTACAGCTCCCCCTAGTGGCTAATAAAAGTGTGCAATAATTGCGGTTGGATTCAACGATCGCGGTTAGGACAAATAATTGTGATCAGATCATACGATTATTTAATAATCGTGACAGCCTTAAACTCATTAATGAAATAAAGGTGTGGTTTCCAGTGTAATAGTCAACAAGATGTTGTAGTGTAATACATCTTACCAGAGCAACTTTTGTAAATCCTAATAGTGAGAAATTCTACTGATTCTAACTGTGCATTTTCACTGCACCTTTCATAATAACTGTCAAACTATTCCTTTTACACCAGAGGTCTTGAAAGCCCCTTAAAAATGATTCAGTGCTATTGTGCATGACCTCCGAGAGGTTATTTTATGGCTCTATGCAGTTTCAAAACATGAATCATTAGGGATTTGTTTAAGCCCTGTTTAGTGCATCATTAAAACATAAGACCCCCTTCAAATACATCAGTGCAGTACAAACCGGTGGTAAACGGTACAAACACTTTTAGATGATATCAGTGGGGAGAAAAAATCCCAGTGAATTTGTACTATTTTTCTGTTTCCAAAAAATTTCATAAACACGGTATGACAAAGCTAAAGTAAAGCTAAAAACTATTGCAGTCATGCTTTGTCTTCTCGAAGAAAATAACACCATTCACATTAAAAAGTCTATCTACATTAAGGATTTCAAATTAACAACAGTCTAAAGAAAAACAAAAACAAGGATGAGACTAAAGTGGCTGGTCTTTCTATTGGTCTTGCACAAGCAGTTGAGATGTTGGACGACAAACTAAAATCGTAAACTTCTTTGCTCCTTAGGGTCGGCCCTTATAACATCGTTTCGGCCCCTGTCTTTTATTCTCTGAGAGAAAAATGGGATAATGGCTATTATCCTCTCTCTTTTTCGGATCGGCCAGCTGAATCAGTCATCAGGTGAGCACACCAGGTGGAGTTGGTCAGGACTGCCTACGCTCCCGGTACTCGAGCTTCCATCGCCAAGGTCCCGGGCCACCATGCATGGCAGGTTGAGCTCGGTCGATCCCCCTGGGCTGGAATCACTTCTGCTCACACACTCCTCCTCGAGCACTATACACAGCTCCTTCAGGTCCAGATTCTCCTTGACCAGACCATCCTGCAGACGCTCCAGTTCGGTAAGCTTTTTCAGGTAGCCGCCCAGGTCATCACGCATCACTTTGGCGGCATGATGGCCGAACAGCTGCCATTCTCGTGCCAACTTCTTCACTTTGAGCCTGTCATCGTCAAGAAAGCAGCACAAGTCACGCAACTCCTGGTTCTCTTCCTGCAGCCTCTGGTTGATGGCTTTGAGCTCCCTGATTTCCAGCAGATGTCCCTGAAGTTGCTTGTTCACCTCCTTGATTAGGCGCCCACGCTGAATGAGCGCCGACATCTTCTCTGACTCCTCACGTCGTAGTCGACTCACCAGCTCTTCTTTAGAGAAGGCCAGCAAGTCCTCGTCAGACACCTTAGCCAAATCATGGCTTAGAATTTCACCGTCACTTCCCATCTTGTCGAAACTTTTACTTTGGTATCCTGAAATAAATTGGATTGTCTGGATAGAAAAAGGATGCAGTCGAAGATCCAAAAATGTGTGTTACATATTATTTAAAAAACACACACACAGGAGTGTAACTGAGAACTCATTGCCATTATGTTGATCTGCTTATGATCAAGAGGCACGTGTATCCGTAAAATCAGTCTGGTTTTTTGAGTGTGTTTTTCTTCAAGCACACCTACAGGCCTTGAAGTAACGCAGTGGGTTTTTTTTTTGTTTCTTTCTCCACGTCCTGCGATCGCTTGATTATTTTAGTGCACAACAATCACAGTAGATCATCTTAGATGTTACTCTGAGCTATTGGTAAATATTACCTTATCAAAAATTCGGGATAAATTTCCCGTCCTATTTCTTTTACAGTCCGAGGTTTTGAAGAAATAAAATATAAATAAAAGTAATAATAAGATGTCAAGACCATAGAAACAGCGTTACATACTGCGCCGATCTGGTGGATCGAGATGTTCTGATTAATTGTGGATCTCCTGTTTGCGGCTGTTTCGGGCACACAATGTCCGCCACCTTGTTTTTTTTTGTTTGTTTCAGCCCTTTACCTCATCCCCGTATTATTATTATTATTATTTTTCTGTCCATCAATTTCGTCAGTTGCGCCTTTCTGGATGAAGCAAACATCCGCTAAAAGATATCACCACGAGACGTGACGCATAAAACGCATCGGGGGGAAAAAATTGAGTATAAAATGTAGGACAGCCTCGTCGAGCTGCAGCTTGAGATTCATCAGCAATAAAAAAAAAAGATGTCTGATAATCCGAAATCTTCGTCTTTCCAGATTTAGTATATTATTCCCCCTTTTATGCCTGCAATAAGAAGAATTCTAGGTGTTTCTTAAGGGATGTGCTTTCCTTTCTCCACTTGGTAAGCATGATTCTGGAGGCTGCTGATCACAACCCGCTCCCTCCCTCTTTCTCTCTCTCTCTCTCTCTCCCTCCCCCCACCCTTCTTCTCCCTACCTTCCTTCCTTCCCTCTTCATGCTCTTCCTTTACCGTAAGAATGTGTATTGTAGCCACAACCCTGTTATGCGACTGACATCATCTATTCTATTGAAATGTCCATTCTCATCTCGGTGACCTGAATTCGGTCATCTTTTGTTGTTTGCCTTGGCAACGAATGAAAGTATAATCACGTGACCATCATCTTAAAAACACTCTTTGCTGTTTGTTCTTAAATTCAATGGTGGGGATTGGTGTCTCCGTGGTTAAGGTGTTGGACTGAATCGGAAAAATCAGGGTTTGATTCCCAGCACCACCAAGCCACCACCGCTGGGCCCCCGAGTAAGACCCTTAACCCATAATTGCTCAGTTGTGTAAAAAAAGACATAAATGTAAGACGCTCTGGATAAGGGCTGTAAATGGAAACCCATTTTACCCTTAGACCATTCTCTCTTTCTACATGTTCTATAAGACAGAGCACACACACAGAAACAGAAAGAGTTGCAATGCAACATTAATCCATGTGGTATGTAGTCATATCCTTCCACCCTCTTCTCTAGCACTATTGTTATCCTGGATCCATAACAATGTGGGGTGTTAACTGGGATAAAAAGGGGGCTGTAGCCAGAGGCTGGAATGGAAACACAGATCAGTAAAATCGGTGGGGTGAGGGGTGCCATGCGGCCAACTGTTTTCACTCTTGTGCTAATTCAGACTGACAGACAGACTAGGAACCAAGACCGTGAAAAAGATTTAAAATGTAAAGAGCATTTGGCTTTTAGAATTTTTTAAAGCCCGTATTAATAAAGTATTGCAAACGTTAAATTAGTTTTATAATAAAATAATCTATTTTGTTTTTATAGCAGTTATTATTGTCCGTCGTGTTTAGTGCTGGTCAGTCAGTCCTCTGCTGTTTAAACACTCTCAGAATCACTGACCTACATTTACAACCTAAATTATAACATCTGTTCCATTAAATTGTATTAATTTATTCCAGCAGTTTATTCTCTTCATTTCGTAGTGTTTCTCTTGCTGCACTGCTTCCAGTACGTGGATGTGGATGTTAGATTTTTTTGTCTAATCAGATTTCAGTTTCTATGTGCTGCCATGTTAATCTAATCTGACCTTCAGTATCAGTAGCGCTGCCCGTGGAACTTACACTATATTAGCAGTGGAAGATTGATCATTGGGTAAAGACTGTTGGCCAATCAGATTTCAAATTCGAATATTAAGATAAATATTAATTCTGAACTGTTCCAGATGTTGTAGGTGGTACAGTTGTGGTTGTAGTGTAGAGGTTTGGAGTTGTGTGTTAACGGTTTTCTTGTCTCTCTGTCTGTAATTCCACGCCGTGTTATATTGTGTGTTTGTTTAGTATTGATGTGTTTCTATAATTGTGATGTGATAGTGGGGGTATTAAGATCTGTATCAGTCGAATAAATCCACACTAAAAGCCCAGGTACCAAATGCACTACCCACCGCCAATTATTGTATATTATTATAGTAGGATGTACCATGTGACAATATTCACACTGGGGCCTATAAAGCTTTATTTTCAATATTTAAGATTTTAAGCATATCAAAAGCACCGTATAGACTTTTAAATACTCACATTAAAAAGCGATTTTTAATGAATCAGGAATTAAATTTACACATCATCTGAAAATCAATCCATGCTCGTACAGATAAAGTCATACGTTAACCTACACCTTGCAGGATTGGCAAAATGTTCATAACCAGAAAAAGTCAGAAACATACAATCATAAAATTATAAAAAAAATACATATAAATATTTGTTTATTTATAGTTATTTACATGAATAAACTTAAACATAAGATTAAAACTGAGGTGCTTGAGTTTATGAGCAGTTGAGTTGAAGAGGTAATAAGAAATGTGTGTTTTTTTCCAAACAGGCTGGAAACACACAAGTGTGTCAGGTATTCAGGAGCAGAAATAGGAAGCTGTTCTAATCTAATTATTCAGCAACGTTTCTCCTGATATGGTCTACCAGCTCGTCTATGCTCTTTAAGTCACCCATCATCCTTGCGCTGAGAGAGCTCCTGAAACCATCATCATTGTACAGTTTATTTTACACAGATTCCAAGATAAAATCTGAAGAGATGTCAGTACCACAGCCAGTAAAAAAAATACAAAAAAGACTTGACACAAAGCATCAACGATGCCAGGAACAAACTTTGGCCACTTTTGCAGAGTAAGCAAGAAAGGAGGGGAAAATAGCAGGTTTTGGAGGACTTTGTGTATGTTGACAGTAAAAACATCTTCTAAAGACCATTTAGGCTCTGTGATGCTGTGCCATCTTAAACAAGGTTTCAGTGTCCCGAGGCACTCCTGTATAATTTACAGGTAGAAAGGAATTGCTAAAATTGTGTTTTCTGTCAGTTAAGTTTTAAATACATAAACGAGTATATACTGGTTTTAAGCCTCTCTTTTATTTCTTTAGAGTCGATTTAAAGCATATGGAAACTAGCCAAAGCTTTGTTAAGTTGAAAGTAATAAAACCGATATAGCTCTGTTTAATCAGTAGGATGTGATCCTTTTTTCATCCTCATCAAAATCACCTCAAAAAACTCAATAAAGTGTTTCATGTTTTTACATCTACTATCCAGAGCGAGTTACATTTATTTTAATTGTACAACATAGGAATTTGGGGTTAAGGACCTTGCTTAGTAACTTGGTAGTGCTGGGAATCAAACCCACAATCTTCCAGTTGGTAGTCCAAGACCTTAATTACTGGGCTACCACACCCCCCCTATTATAAATACATTTATAATATTTCATTTTGGTTTATGAGATGTGAAAGATTTAAAAAGGCTGGTTTGGTCGGCACACATTGATGACATCAGATGGTTATGATTGGTTGATTAAGATGTTGATGCATAGAATATTAAATCAAGGATCACATCCTACTTGGAATTTTTTTTTAACATTTCCATTTTTTTTTTGGTTACCCGGTCATCCCGACTGTTTTTGTGTATTTTAATGTATTTTTTTAATTATTATTTTCTCCTGTCAGAAATGATCCAATAATACTGCCCGAAAGCGTGTCTGGGTTTTTTTTTTTCGCTGACCCGGAAGTGTTCGTTTCATTTCCCCTATCTGTTAGCTAAATGGTTTGTTAAAGGTGTTTTTTCTTTAAAGATGCTCAACTTTCGTTAAACCTCGTAAATACATTAATTATTGTTTTTTTATATAAATTAATTTTTTTTAGTGCTTTATAAGTGTTATCAGTGTCCAGGCACATGCTGTTCGTCTAACGTTCAGTGGAGCTAGTTAGCTAGCATCTGCGAGCTAATGACAGATACAGTGTAGTGTTTATAGGACTAGCAAGCTAATGCTAAATTTTATAGCAACAAACACATTAATAAAATCACTTTAGCGGGTGAGCGTACAATTGAAAATTATTGACGATAATTATATATATATATATATATATATATATATATATATATATATATATATGTATATATATATATGTAAATAAGTTACGCATTTCTTTAATTCTAGATAAGGAGTTTGCCAGTTCAAGATGTCAGTGGAGCTCGATGTATTTGTGGGAAACACGACCATCATGGACAAGGAGGTGTACCAGTTATGGCTAAATGGATATACAGGTAGCTAAAATATCACACACATCCGTAAATGTGAAGAAAAGACTAAAATTTAAGGATTATATTAATTTTTTTAATAAGAATTTTTAAGGTTAGGTTGATTCCTGATACATAGTAATGATGGTGATGTTGATGGATGCATGCTTTTGTCTTCTGTCTTTAAAGTTTGTGTGTGTGTGTGTGTCAACGTGCTTAAAGGCGGCGTATGTTGATCTCCTTTCTATCACGACTGCAGCATAAAATATACAGTGTATAGAAAAAAAATGTTGTTCCCGATCTGATCCCAGTGCAGTGGATGTGGAGACAAGAGAGTACCATCCTTTATTTCATTCTGGATCAACATTGCAATCAACCAATCATAATCATCTGATGCCATCAGTGATGTCATCAATAAACAAACATGAAATACGTTAAATGACATCTGTAATATGTCACATGCTGTACTGAGCCTCATATAGTTTAAAGTCAGTTTTTTTCTGATGATCACACAATGCCATGTGTCTCTAGTGAATGATGCAGTGAAGGTAAGGATAGAAGGAGGTGTGATGGAAGAATGTGAAGCCAGTCCTGATGTCCTTCTGAGCGACACCATGGACCAGTTCCGGACCTTTCAGATGTGCGAGAGGCTTCTGCAGAATCCGGCGAAACTTGCTAACCAGCTCCTCTTCCAGATACCACCAGATCGACAAGCTATGCTGATTGAAAGGTGTGCCCGGTCATATGCCTAATAAAGAAAATCTTACACTCAATAATTTCTGTAAACAGTTTTTGCTCTTGACCACTGACCAGATATTATGCATTTGATGATGCCTTTGCTCGCGAGGTCCTTGGAAAGAAGCTCTCCAAAGGGACCAAAAAAGACCTTGATGATGTCAGTGCAAAAACTGGCATCACACTGAAGAGCTGCAGACGACAGGTGGGTTTATTAACAGTAAAGCAGCTCGTAATTAAACTTGGATAAGGGTTTGGTGGCACTCAAAAAGTATTGTTGTTTCTGTAGTTTGACAACTTCAAGCGAGTATTCAAAGTGGTAGAGGAGCTCAAGGGCCCCCTGGTGGAAAATATAAAGCAGCACTTTCTGCTTCCTGACCAGCTGGCCAGGTGAGAGTTGCTCATATTAATGGCTGGAGGGATATCAGCTCCAATTTTATGTTAATATACATTTATCACCAATCCTTTAAAGTTAAGTATAACTTGGGCAAACTATTAATATATGGGCAAAAGTTTGTGGACACTTTGTCAGTCCATCCATATAACCGTGTCATGAAGTTAGAAGCGAACAGTAGTTTGGAATGTGTTTGTATGTTTACATTTACAGCATTTAGACCTATATACATAGTTTATTTTATACAACTGAGCAAAGTGGGGTTAAGGGCCTTGATCGGGGGCTTAGCAGTTCTTCCAATTAGCAGTTAACACCTTAAGCACTTCCTGTTAAAGTTTGACATAATTTACTAACTGGAACTTAAGCAAGCTGGTGTGGAAAACTTAAGTGTGGGATGTGATAGCGCAGTGGTTAAGGTGTTGGACTGCCAGTTAGAAGATCGGGGTTCGAGTCCCACCACCAAGTTACCACTGCTGGGCCCCCTGAACAAGGCCCTTAACCTTTTATTGCTCAGTTGTATGAATAAGATAAACCTGGATAAGGGCTTCTGCTATATTATCTGCTATAAATTATTAATTAAAAAAAGTAACTACACCATTGCTATGAACTGGGGGGAAGTGGTAGCACAGTAGTTAAGGTATTGGAAGATTGTGGGTTTGATTCCCAGCACCACCAACCTACCACCGCTGGGCCCCTGAGCAAGGCTCACAACCCATCGCTTAGCTGTATAAATATAATAAATGTGAGTCGCCCCACCCCCTACTGTACAGTGAACAATCTGTTAACTTATTAGTAGTGCTATACTAATACAGCTATTACTAGTAACATCACAATAATAAAATATTATACAGTTATAAAATTGTATGACTGGTTACCAATGACCTTTAACCTACTTTTCAAAAGTACTTCGCATAACCAGTCTGGTCCATGAAATATAAGGGAAATAAAACTACTCATAACAGGTGGTGTTGATATGTTTTGGGTGGTGTTGATATGTTTGTTATTATGAAAGCATTTATTTTATATCTGCAAGACTATGGAATGTAATTGGACTTTGGCAGAGCTACTGATTCTGTCCTTAAATGTTTTTTTTTTTCTCTGGGCATTGCTGCCAACGCTGTTTACAGGGATTATGCGGCCATTGTGTTCTTTGCCAATAATCGCTTTGAAACGGGGAAGAAGAAGCTTCAGTATCTCACCTTTCAGGACTTTGCCTTTTGTGCTGGGCAGCTTATTAACAACTGGACAGTCGGAGCTGTGGGTAAGAGAAGAGAAATATTCCCAAATGATTAATAAGTATATTTAGAAGAAAAAGTTATGTTAAAAGTTAAACGTGAGACTGTACCGTTTTGTTGAGTATGGAACATCATTTTTTTTTCTTGTTCACATTAAAAAACACTGTCTTTGTACTTTTGTCTGTAAACGTTCAGCTGTTATTGGTTGTATAGAAACCGCAGCTGGTCTGGGAATCGGGTTTGTGCATTAGGGTTTGTGTCATGTGATTATTATTAGTTCAGACCATTGCAACTAATATTGATGCAGTAATCTGTATCTTTTGCTCTAAGACAACCTGGTGGAGGACATGGATGTGGATCTAGACAAGGAGTTTCTTCAAGATCTTAAAGAACTTAAAATCCTAATCACAGACAAGGATCTTTTGGACCAGCACAAAAGGTATTGGGTTGCAACCTGGTATAAAATGTGGATTCATGACACAGATGAGTAAATCCTAAATCTGTCTGTCTGTCTGTCTGTCTATCTATCTATCTATCTGTCTATCTATCTGCCTGTCTATCCATTTATCTGTCACTCTAGTCTGTCTGTCTGTCTGTCTGTCTGTCTGTCTGTCTATCTATCTATCTATCTATCTATCTATCTATCTACCTATCTATCTATCTATCTGTCACTCTGTCTGTCTGTCTGTCTGTCTAGTCTGTCTATCTTCTGTCTGTCTGTTTGTCTGGTCTGTCTACCTATGTCTGTCTGTCTACCTATTGTCTGTCTGTCTATCTATCTATCTATCTGTCTGTCTGTCTGTCTGTCTGTCTGTCTATCTATCTATCTATCTATCTATCTATCTCACTCTAGTTTTTTATCTATCTGTCACTCTAGTTTGTCCTGTCTGTCTGTCTTTCTGCCTGTCTGTCTTCTGCCTGTCTCTCTGCCTGTCTGTCTGTCTACCTATCTTTCTCCCTGCCTGTCTGTCTGTCTGTCTGTCTGTCTATCTATCTATCTATCTATCTATCTATCTATCGCATTGTAATAAAACAACTATCTTGTCCTATTAGTCTAGTGTGTGTAGCTCTGCGAGGAAAAACTAAAGTTTTCAATGAGATGGAAGCCAATTTCAAGGTACAAGTCGTTTTATTTTATACTTTATGTATTACGCTACACGTTTAGTAGCAGATTAACAATTTCTTAGAATGAACTCAATAAAGACTTGAAAGGTTTTTTTTTTTCATTTGTTCCTTTAGAACCTCAGCAGAGGCCTTGTGAACATCGCTGCCAAATTAACGAACACTAAAGATGTTCGGGATTTCTTCATCGATCTTGTAGAAAAGGTGAGGTGAATATTTTCGCCGAATATTCTGGGACTTTAAAGTTAATCTAGATGTTGACTCCTCTTCTGTTTGCTTCACAGTTTATTGAGCCTTGCCGGTCAGAAAAATGGACATCTACAGACGTCAACCTTTACCTCACCCACTACACAAACTCAGCACACATTCTAGACAGTTTTAAGTAAGTGCACTGTTGTGATAGCAGTACAAGTGTTTTTTCACAAGTACAGCTTAAATGCTGTGTTCACACCAAACACGAAGCGACCATACACATCGCGTGGATCGCTCGCCATTACTCACTGACGTTTTTTTTATTTAGGAAAACATACATTTTCAGCTACAATGATGCTCTCCTCCATTGTCTGTTACAACGGATGTGTCAGTAAGCGCTTCACTGTTTAGTTTGTCCGAAAAAAACACATCACTAGAATTTACAGCTGGAGTTGAAATTTTGCAACTTGCGTAGAAAACCTAATTAAGGCGACACCTTTATTCACCTTTATTCACCTTTATTCACCTTTATTCGTGTCTTTTAGACACTGTTATTTAGACACCATTGCGTTGACGTTGTATGAAATCTACATGTGCAGATAATTGGAGATCGCATTTGATGCAAAAAAGTTTTCTTTGCTTTCTTGTTAAATACAAAATCAACAGAAATTGTGTAGGAGTACATTTTGCATACAAAAAGTTTTTTACCTTTAAGCTATTTTAAGCTATTTTATTAGGTGTTAAAAATTTTTTTTTTTTTTTCATTTTTAAAGATATTTTTGGGGCATGCGTTTTTCTTTTTATATGACAGACAGATAAAATGGGGGAGAGAGAGAGAGAGAGAGGGGTGAGACAGGAAAGGACCTGAGCCATATAGGAATCTGGGTTGCAAAATTTGTTCTTTATACAAACAAGAAAAAAACTTGACTGTCTTAACAACAAAAATATCAAAAATATTTTATTAATATAAAAAGAAAGACTCACCCGCGCCCGGCTCCCGCTCAAAAACCCCCCCCCCCCCCCCCCCCAAAAAAATAAAAACATTTATTTTCTGATACTTAAATATTATAATTCAATTATAATTTCATGCTTCTGCACTATATAATATGCGATAAACAGTATCTAAAGTCTAGTATCTAAAGTCTAGATTTTAAAGTACACGAACGAGAGACACTTAAGCATAAAATTGAAAGAGAAAAATAAAATCTAAGCTTTAAATCTTTATATGTTCATGTCATGACAATGTCACACATGCCAAACTTCATTTATACTATTTATAATTGTACTATCAAAGAAGAGACATTGTTTAAGAAGTAGTATTTAATTTCGGACGCAGGGATCGGCCCCTAAAATCTCTTCGTGTGGCTTAAACTAGTTTTTGTGGGCTGGATTCACTAAAATAAAGCAGCTGTTTATGTTTAGGCTCTAAATTAATCATTGCATGATATTAGCACATTGAGACTTCAGAGGATTTTTAGGAGTTGGACCAGAAGCTTACCTAAAACCTAAACCTAAAGCAGGTGTTAATGATCTGTTGCGGTTTTAAAAAACAATAAATGTTAATTTTTTTTATAGTTGATCATCTAATTTGGTTCTGATTGCCGTCTTGGTCAGACCTGATAACGTTTTTATCAAAAAATGTCTAAAATCAAAAAAAATATCTGAATGTTTTGTTAATCAGACAGAAAAACAGTAGGAATTTGCACTAGAAGGTACGTCGTTCCACCAGTGGAGGTCGCTGTGTCTTCTGTTGGTTTGAAGTGCATTATACCTTCTTTTATGTGTACACTCGGACCACAGTGTGTGTGTGTTCGTGTTTACACGTCAGCATTCACTATAGACAGATGACACTCACCCCATACCGTGTGAATTAGGAACTTGTTTTCACTGTAAATCCAGTTTAGTTTGATTCTGACGAAGCTCCTCATGATGTTCTCCTGTCTCACTCTTTTTCTTTCTCTCTTTCTCTTATTCTCAGGCACCAGACTGTCTGGACCAGGTATATGGGAGTTATTAAAAGCTGCGTCCTTCGAATGTATCACGAATGAGGAAAAACAGTTTTCTTTCTTTCTTTCTTTTCCTTCTTTCTTTCTTTCTGTCTGTCTTTCTTTCTGTCTGTCTGTCTTTCTTTCTGTCTGTCTCTTTCTTTCTGTCTGTCTTTCTTTCTTTCTGTCTGTCTGTCTTTCTTCCTTTCTTTTCTTCTCTTCTTTCTGTCTTTCTTTCTTTCTTTCTTTCTTCTTTCCTCTCTTTCTTTCTTTCGTTCTTTCTTCACCCTTAATCAAAACTGCTTTGGATTCATCCTAATCCTTCTTGCGGTCTTTTCTTTAATCCCAGTGCTCATCATTTTCCCTTCTCTAATCTTCATCCAAATATCTCCAACAGCTGGCCATCTCCTGGACTCCGCCCTCTGCCCTCCTCTTCTTTTATCCTGTCTTTATTTTCCTCACCCATTGGCCACCATCACTACTGGAAAGACTTGTAAATAAACAGTGAATTTTGTGGGTCGGTTGTGTGTGCTGTCCTCACAAACTGTACTGTGTGGCTCAAATATTGCGATTTAAATACTGCAAACATTAAAGATAAATTTTATTAGGAATGCTGTCATTTTTGTGTGAGATGTTGAAGGCGGGTGTGTGAGATGGGTGAGAGGGTGAACTAGCACTAGGGGAAGGCACAATTTGTCAGGCTTTTGGGGGGGGTACACATGGTGTGTGGGTGTTCTGTGTTCTGTGTTGCAGAGAACCCTAGCAACAGCCAATAAATGAATAAAATTTATCTATACAATTATACCTATAATATTAAACATATAAAAACATTATCTTTAATTAAAACAGAACAAACGGAGATAAACCGAATAAATACCTAATAAATTAATGTTAAAGCCATACTAAAATGCTTTAGACCGTGTTTCTGGGTAGGATTTGTGTTATTACTCCTAGGATTTGTGTTATTACTCCTGGGATTTGTGTTATTACTCCTGGGATTTGTGTTATTACTCATGGATGTTGTTATTACTCCTGGGATTTTGTGGTTATTACTCTGGGGTTGTTATACTCCTAGGGGTTTGTGTATTACTCCTAGGGATTTTGTGTAGTTTTTTCCTTTTTTTCTAGGAGTTGTGTTAAATTACTCCTGTTTTTCCTTTTTCCTCCTGGGCTTGTGTTTTACTCATGAAATTTGGTGTTTTTTATTCTACGGTTGTTATTATTTATAATATTTGTTATTACTCATAAGATTTGTGTTATTACTCATAGGATTTGTGTTGTCACTCTAGGTTTGTGTTTTTATCCTGGGGTTTGTGTTATTACTCATAGGGATTATTTGATTTGTTTTTACTTATCCTAGTTGTTATTATTTATAAGATTTGTGGTTACTCCTAGGATTTGTGTTATTACTCCTGGATTTGTGTTATACTCATAGGATTTGTGTTATTTATACTATTTGGTTATTACTCATGGTTTGTTATTATTTCATGGGATTTGTTGCTTTTACCTATACGTTGTTAGTATTGATAAGATTGTGTTATTAGGATTTGTTTACTATATTTGTTGATGTTTTGTGTTATTACTATAGGATTTGTGTTATTACTCATGGATTTGTATTTGATTTTGCTTTACTATCGAGTTGGTTATTTGTGTTATTTATAAGATTTGTGTTATTACTTACGTTTTGTTTTTATTCCAGTTGTGTTTATTACTAGGATTTGTGTTATATATTTGTGTTATTACTTCATAGGATTTGTGTATTACTCATGGATTTTGTTATTACTCCTAGGATTTGTGTTTTTACTTATACGAGTTGGTTTTATTACTCCTAGGATTTGTGTTATTACTTATTACGATTTGTGTTATTACTAGATTTGTTGGTTATTCCTAGGATTTGTGTTATTACTCATAGGATTTGTGTTATTACTTATACGAGTTGTGTTATTACTCCTAGGATTTGTGTTATTATTCCTAGGATTTGTGTTACTCCTGATTTGATTTTGTGTTATTACTCCTAGGTTGTGTTGTTACGATTGTGTTATTACTCCTAGGATTGTGTTATTACTCCTAGGATTTGTGTTTATACTACTCCTAGGATTTGTGTTATTACTTATACGATTTGTGTTATTACTCCTAGGATTTGTATTACTTATACTAGGATTTGTGTTATTACTCCTAGGATTTGTGTTATATTCATCTAGGATTTGTTTTTACTTATACGATTTGTGTTATTACTCCTAGGATTTGTGTTTATTATTTATTTATTATACTAGGATTTGTGTTATTACTCCTAGGGATTTGTGTTATTACGAGTTGTGTTATTCCTATTTGGATTTGTGTTATTACTCCTAGGATTGTGTTATTACTCCTAGGATTTGTTGTTACTTATACGAGTTGTTGTTATTACTCATAGGATTTGTGTTATTACTCTTAGGATTTGTGTTATTACTCCTAGGATTTGTGTTACTACTCCTAGGATTTGTGTTACTTTTACTCCTAGGATTTGTGTTATTACTCATAGGATTTGTGTTATTACTTATACGATTTGTGTTATATTACTCATGGGATTTGTTTATTACTCATGGGATTTGTGCTTTTACTTATACGAGTTGTGTTATGTTTGTTTATAAGATTTGTGTTATTACTCATAGGATTTGGTGTTATTAGTCATAGGATTTGTGTTATTACTCATAGGATTTGTGTTATACTCATGGGATTTGTGTTATTACTCCTAGGATTTGTGTTATTACTCCTAGGATTTGTGTTTTTACTTATACGATTTGTGTTATTATTACGATTTGTTTATACTAGGATTTGTGTTATTACTCCTAGGATTTGTGTTATTACTCATAGGATTTGTGTCATTACTCCTAGGATTTGTGTTATTACTCCTAGGATTTGTGTTATTACTCCCTAGGATTTGTGTTATTAACTCATAGGATTTGTGTTATTACTCATGGGATTTGTGTTATTACTCATACGAGTTGTGTTATTACTCCTAGGATTTGTGTTATTACTTATACGATTTGTGTTATTACTCCTAGGATTTGTGTTATTACTCCTAGGATTGTTATTACTCTTAGGGATTTGTGTTATTACTCCTAGGATTTGTGTTATTACTCCTAGGATTTGTGTAATAGGATTTGATTGTCTTTTACTTATACGAGTTGTGTTATTACTCCTAGGATTTGTGTTATTACTCCTAGGATTTGTGTTATTACTCCTAGGATTTGTGTTATTACCTATAACAAGTGGAGATTGCAGGGATGAGAAGGCGAGTACTCTGTTTATGATCTATTTAATAACTTAAAGATGTAAATGTGTGTCAGTATAAACGTCACGCTATTCAAACGTCTCAAAAATATTCAAGTAGACTTTTGAGTCAACATCCAAAAAAAAGTATTTCTTTGCCATCTCTCTCTCTCTCTCTCTCTCTCTCTCTCCCTCCCTCCCTCTGTTTCTCTGTCTTTCTCTGTTACTCGGTCTCTCTCTGTATTTCTGTCTCTCTCTCTCTCTCTCTCTCTTTTGTTAATTTCTAACCACATTCCACCAGTCTCTTGCTCCAAATGCTATAAATATCTGGAGTATGAAAGAAAGCGAGAGAGCATTGAAGTGGAGTAAAAAAGATGGGTGAGATGAAGGTTAAATTGTGGTGGGAGGAGGGAAAAATGGAGAGAAAGTTGCGAGCTGTGGGGGGTTAGTTTAAATGAAACCAGGTGTGTTACAGCCCTCGTGTACGTCTGTGCAACTGTGTGAATCTATGCGCTGTTGTTCTCCCGGCAAATCGGACAGATTTGGAATTTTGGAATTTGGGCTACAGACCAGGAATTTTCATCCTGGGGGGTGAGGCGGGGGCGTCTAAGGGGGGCGGAGGATGGCTGCCCAGGGGGGCCTAGCGTGGGGGGGGAGGTGGGGTCAGAAGGGGCTGTCCCACTTTTTTTTTTTTTTTTTTTTTTTTTTTTTTTTTTTTTTTTTTTTTTTTTTTGGGAACATGCTTACACTCCAGCTGTCTGTCTCTACACTCCATTACTCTCCCACTAAAGAGGCAGAACAAGGCAGTGAAAGGGCCCGAAAGGAGCAACAAACGAGTGCCGGAAGAGAAAAGAAGACAAGACTGGAGGAAGAACCAAGGACAAACTGAAAACGGTGTCCCGTAAGTAAGCATGCATTCTACTTTGAAGTAAATTATAAGGTATAAATAATGAAATGATGCTCAATGGTGCCAAATTAATGCTGATACAAAAATGCTGAGGCGGTCAATAAAGGCCAGGAGGAGGAGTGAACAAGAGGACAATGAGACGGATAGAGAATGAATGTGTGTGAAAAAGAGACAGAAACTGAAGTGTGATGGTTTTTAAGCTTTTCCTAAACTCTTTGTACGTCATATTGCTTCTCTGATGATCTCCGGTTTAAAGTGCTACTTTTGTTAAGCCACAAACCCTGCGACTATCATGCAATGCCATTTATATGTCCTCAGCTAGTCCCCAGCAAAGCACCAGACAGTGGTAATTATTCCTTTGGTGTCTATTACCCAACCATCAGCATGTTACACATTATGCATCACGTACGTAGTATTGCAAAACTTTCCAAACTATTTTCCAGCTCCTATTTCACAACTAGTCTAAATGTCACTTCTCCTTTGATCGCCGTTTAGACTAATAGTCTGCAATGACTTTGGCTTTTAAATGGAAAGTTAATTTAATATACGAGAGGCAAACGGTGTGTGGTGTGTGATGTGTGCGCTTCTTGTTTCACTGCACTCTTAGTCTCATTGTATTCACAAGACAACGCTTGGGTTTCCTAAAGTTCTGGGCATACAAAAAAAAAAAAAAAATCCCCAAAGTACTTAGTGGTGTGAACATTTGTGCCTACAAAAACATTTTGGCCCCCTGAAGAAACACAGGTGCCGTAACAAGAAGAGAAAACACACAATTAAATGTCCAAATGACGTCCCAGCTGAGAACAGTAGCCTACTATACTAACACAAGCTACTTCTATACTGCAAAGCGCTTCATGACCTTTATTTCTGTATTTTTAGTAATTACCGACATTTTCTGCATTATTTTATATGGCTTGCTGCTGACTTGAGCATTTATTCCGAGGAAGAGAAGCATGTTTTGCCCTGTGGCTTAGTGTCACTGAAGACACTGCAAACATTTGTGCTCTGCATCTTCATTTCGAAAGTAACAAATCTGCTTTTGTGCTTCACATCCAATATGTTTGTTTAAAACGGTGTATAAAATTTTAGCTGGGAACCAAATAACATGGCTCCTTTGACCATATGAGATTTTATTAAAACTCATGGAAGACTGCACAAGTGCTGAGAAAGCAGAAACACGCTATTGTGGCTCACAGGGCTTAATGGTAAGGTCACGTCCGGCACGTCCACACCAGTTGTTTCAGGCAATGTCAGCTTCATGGGCAGATGAACAGAACAGAAGCGAGCATAGACAGCTTAATCTACCAATAAGGGGTGGTCCAACTAAGACCTTAGTCCTATATGTATTTATGGTAATTTGCTGTTATTTATTAAATACATTTCCTGACAGACATTGAAGAGCAATTCATTCCACTATCTTTGATCCAGAACAGAGAATTATTAACAGAGACCTTCTTTGCATCTAAGGCGATGGTAGGACCAGCCGAGTGGATCTGAGAGTGGAATGTAAGCAGTGATGAGAGATTTAAGATAAGATGGTGCTGCTTTGTTTTTGGCGGACCAAGTACCGAGACCTGTGGGACACCAGTTGAGAGTCTGGGTGGAGTGGATGTCGGTCTCCTACATGTTACCTTATATGAATTGCCAAATAAAATCGAAAGCAAAGGCACACCATGTCAGATTTATAGAACATTATTATAAATAAAAAGAACTAATACATTTTGCATTACTAATAAGGTTTAAAATCCCTACGCCAGTTTGCCCTTTCTGGTGAATTTTAAAGGGGTTTTCTAAGGATGCGAGACGTTAGGAAATCTTTGCCACGGTCTGAATGACCCGAGTGGCAAGCGGTGCCCACGCCCACGCCCACAGTAGCTCGGTTTCAGAAAACCAATAGAAGCTTGGCACACCACAGTAGTCTGAGCCGTGTCCGATACATTTCCTCCCTGCCCATGGATTGCTACTACAGCCCGTGATTGTGTATATGTGAGAAGAAAGTGAGTCATGTTGATCGTTTGCATTTTCAAATATTTGTATGTCTGTCTATTTAATTCTGTACTTATTTTTAACCTCAAGGTTTGTATATAAATAAACAGAAGAGAACCTGAGAATTTAAGTAGCGGTCTATTAAATGAAGCTGTTGTTCTAGTCGCATATAGAAATAATGCTTTTAAATGAAATGCATTTAAAAAGAGTCTTTAATGACATAACAACAGAATTGATAGCTCATAAACCGGTGCATCTTTCACATACAGGTGTGTGTTAGAAGGAACGTCTGGGCTTTGAAACATAGCGTTAACATGGGCTGCGTGTGTGAACGTGAATTATCTGAGGAGCTTTTTTATTGTTGGCACATTCGCAATCACGACTTGAGAAATCACAGAAAACAGCGGTGTGTCAGAGGAACAGAGTAAAAGGTTCTGATCTCAGATCAAATTTGCTCATACATGCAGGCTTTAATTGGATTTCTTCTTATCTCGTGTTCCAGGTTTCCTTAAGTGTTCCAGAAGTCATGATGAACCGAATTGTGCTGCTGGGGTCAAAAGTAAAAAACGAATTTATTTGGAGTCTGATGTAACAGAGTCAGAATGTGTGCTTGCGTGTGCATGCTGCCCTGCGGCTAGCTGTTTATCACTTTGACTCAGCTTGACTATACCGGCGAACAGACCCAAGCCTTCCGCACTCTTGACCACGAGGTCTGACAAAGACGTTGGTGTTTTGGAATGAAGACAGCTTTTGCTTTCTTTGTATTTGCCTCTAAATGTTTGTGAGTGTGAGTGAGCGTTTTCATGCGTCAGGAAGACAGCGGTTATGATCTTCCCCCATGTTATTTTCTCCCTGGCAAAAATCAGCACACTGCCCTGCACTACACAGCCCAGAAACAGAGATGATTTATAAGTACTGCATTTGGCTGCTTTTCTATTTAGTCTCCAGGCAAGAGACCTGAAAGACAGGACCTATTCAAGATTTACTTAGAAATTTCAGGCCCCTCTCCTACCTAGAACAGTAACCGGAGATTAGAACACAAAATAAATACTCTTTCAGGCAGTTTTTTCCCCCTTCATTTTGACATGGTAATATGTTTTTAGCTAAAAATGTCTAAGGTCATGAAAGACAAGCTGTTAGATTTACAATCTGGTTAAAAATGTGTGCATATTTACAACCTGGACAAGATTCTGCTGTGATATAAGGATGAGTAATTGCGTGCAATTCCATTTTAGCCACCAGAGGGAGCCATCAGGTTGCTTTATACCGTGCATATATATATTATATATATATATATATATATATATATATATATATATATATATATATATATATATATATATATATATATATATATATATATATATAATTAGTGACCTTGTGATGCAGGCCAGTTTAGATTTAGATCATATTAAGTTAAAAGTACAAAAATGGAGCTACACACACACACACAAAATTATATAAAGTCTGTGACAAATGAACTAAATTTAAAAGACAACGTGAATGACAGATTTTTAGGACTTTAAGGCACTCATTCTCTTGCGTTCCTTGTTTCTCTGTGTCCTCCAGATTCCACAGCGTGATATCAAACCTCAGGTTGAAGCTGCAGAACCTGCAGCCTGTGCCGGCGTGTGTCTGTGTCTGACACACTACGTTGTACGTTTTTCCTCTAAGCTTCTGAGAGGCAGGTGAAAGTGTCTCAGTGTGAAGATGTGGTCGGTTTGTGTTTCATTTGTGTGTGTGTGCTTTTCTGTGCTCCTCCACCAAACTATTTCACAGCCACCCACAGAAAGTGACACCTACACGGTAAGGAAGGAGAGAAACGCTTTCCCACTCTTTGTCATTTTTTTTTCCTTTTCTCCTTTTATGCCATACAAGATTCTACGATAAGCATTTTGCATTCACGTCTCTGAATCTTGGCTTAAACTTTAGGAATGCACAGATGGATATCACTGGGATCCACAAACACAACACTGCAAAGGTAGAACATCTTCCTGCTTCAGATTTTATAGTTTATTCCTGGATGAATAAAAAGTTCCAACTCGCTGATTCCGTTTCCCTTCCAGACATAAATGAATGTGAAACCATCCCAGAAGCATGTAAGGGTGACATGAAGTGCTTCAATCATTATGGCGGCTACTTGTGTCTTCCGCGCTCTGCTTCGGTAATTCCTGCCCCTGAGCCACCCAACCAGATCCCTGCTGTTGTGGGCAACACCTCAAGCGAACCCTACAGCCCCTGTCCCAGTGGCTATGAGGCAGATGGAGACAGCTGCGTTGGTGAGTATGTTTAGAGAAATATGTGTGTGTTTGGGGAGTGGGGAGTGTAATGTGGGTGTTAGCGGAACAGGTGGCAGGAGTGAGTGAGCGTGTTCGAGACGCCATCCCCCCCCGTAATTGCACGTTAATGTTGTTTACATGGAATGGATAAAAGAAAAAGAAATGACTCCTAACGTTAGGGTTGTAAACGTGTAAAGGGAGCGGTCGTTGTAGGTTGCAGGAGAATTCTGCCAGTAATTTAAAAACAGGTGGTATGTAAGGAAAGAGGTTGTTTGGGAGTTGGAGGGGGGTGGGGTGGGGGTGGTAGTCTGCAGGAGGTAAAGGGGATTTGAAGGGCTAAGCTATTTCCCAGCTGCTCTAACAGTCAAACCCTCGGTTGGATTACTCAGCACTTAGCATAAAGTCACACAGTTAGCATTTCTTTATTACGTTAAGCTGTTGGTCATCAATTCAATTCAATTCAATTTTATTTGTTTAGCGCCTTTTGCGGTAAACGTTGTCAAAAAGCAGCTTTACACAAGCAAAAAACTTATAAGATGCAAATGATGAGCAAGCCGGGAGCGACGATGGCCAAGGAAAAACTAGCTGAGACGGAATAGGAAGAAACCTTGAGAGGAACCAGACTCAACGGAGAACCCGTCCTCATTTAGGTGATAAACAGGTAGCAGGAATTGTGTAGTTACACTGTGTGTGTGTGAGCAACTTAAATCATAAGTCCTTAAAGAACAGCTGGAACGTCTTTATGGCAGAGTGGAAACGTCCTCGGTCACCCTGGTGATGTGATCATCAACTGGCTACGGGTCACACGGGAGGGTCTGACAGGTCCGGAGTGGAGATGGGGTCTGCTCAGTTGTGCAGTAACACAATACCTGTGTATGAAAGAAAGGTAAACTCAAATGTGTCTCACATGACCTTTACTATTCTTATAGATTTGGATGAGTGTGAGCGGGAAGAACATGACTGCCAGCCCAGTCAGGAGTGCATCAATACAGAGGGCTCGTTTACTTGCCAGTGCCCGAATGGATACCGCAAAGTGGGAACGGAGTGTATCGGTAAAAAAAACAGCACAAACGGAGCCGGCATTTTATGATAAACATGTGCTATTGAGGGACATGTACATTATACAGGGTGTCCTATAAGTTTCCGTACATAGGAAAACTACTATAAATAAATTTTATTTATATTATATGCTCTAGATGAGAATTATTATTGTAAAAAGCCATTCCGATGTGTGTCCTTCACTGCCGAAGAACATGTAGAAGCACAGCTGGAGTTCTGCTTGAGATGATTTAGAGTTTGTATCTTCTCCTAATACATCCTGGGCCTTCAAATGCTTCCAAAGATAAAAATCAGGTGGGGTGAGAGCTGAGGTTCTAGGAGGCCACCCCAAAGGACCGTGCCGACCTATCCAAGCATCTGGAAACTGGTTTTCATCAAAAATTGGAAACTTATGGGACACCCTGTAGATCAAGGGCTTCCAATCTGTGTTGTGGAGGTCCTGGTGTCCTGCAGAGTTTAACTCCATCTAGCCTCAACACACTTAGTAAGTTTTAAACATACCTAGCAAGATCTTAATTAGTTGGTTCAGGTGTGTTTGATTAGGGTTGGAGCTAAACTCTGCAGGACACCCCGACCCTCCAGGACCAAGTTAGGACACTCCTGTTGTATAGGATTGTATAGGACGTCCAAAAAAACGTGAAACGTAAAGTTAGTGATGAAATGATATAATATGCTTATTTATAGTTTTTAGTCATTTTAAATATTTTTATTATTATTATTTTTTACAATTTTTAGGATAAAAAAAGACCCCTCCGCGTGTAACCGAGGATGATTGTGATGAGGAAGGTCTTTAACGAATTAACCTGAATTTCCCTCTTTACTTTTCTCAGACATTGATGAGTGTCGCTACCGTTACTGCCAGCACCGCTGCGTTAACGTCCCCGGCTCTTTCTCCTGCCAGTGCGAGCCTGGCTTCCAGCTGGCTGGCAACAATCGCTCCTGCATTGGTGAGCGTGCCCACACACTGCAACCCCCACACATAGCCAACAATGCTGTGTCCTGAGTCATAGGCCGTCCTCCACACACACTCCACTAGAGTGCACACACACACACACACACACACACACAGGAAAATTGAAAACCAGACCCACATACTGTTGTACAATATCATCCCACACCTTTAGCTTCTCTGGAGTCGCAACAATCTGCCACAACACCTCAAATAAGTGAAGTAAGTGTCACCGTGGCGACATAAGGAAACGATTACCCCGGTTTTGAAAACATTGGGCAAACCTGATGTTAGATTGTTGTATTCGATTTTTTTTTTTTTTTTTTGATTCACGCTGATGAACGAAAAAAAAAACAACACAAACTAAAGTTCCATTCTGGCGAGTCTCTGAATACATAATGACTCTACTTTTTCCACAAAACCTGCTTATAAGGCATACTTATAATTTGTGTCTGCTGTGTCATGATTTGTGGGTTTTAGATGTAGATGAGTGCAACATGGGCGCCCCCTGTAGTCAGAGGTGTTATAACACCTATGGCACTTTTCTTTGCCGCTGCGAACAGGGTTACGAGCTGGAGCCAGATGGATTTACATGCAAAGGTGAGGCCAACGGCAGACACAGCAAGTACACAGAAACTACTGTTTCATTTCCTGTGTTCTAAACCCATCCTCTTCTTTCCTTACACAGACATAGACGAGTGCAGTTTCTCCAGCTACCTTTGTCAGCACCAGTGTGTAAATGAGCCTGGCAAATTCTCATGTGTCTGCCCAGAAGGCTACCAGCTTCTTGGGACTCGTCTCTGCCAAGGTCAGTATCCGTCTCTGGTAGTATTTATTTTCTTCATGCTTTGACCTTCGTGTTGTTGGATTTTTTTTTTGTTGATTGGTATGTGTGTCTTAATGTAGATATAAATGAGTGTGAGACAGGAGCTCACCAGTGCACCGATAGCCAGACGTGTGTGAACATTCATGGCGGTCATCATTGCTTCGACACCAACCGTTGTCAGGAGCCCTACGTTCAAGTATCAAACAAGTGAGCGAGGTGGTTTTAGCCTAGCTGCTCCATGCACTTTACTTTATTTCTCCATCATCAAAATAGAATTCTTCTTCACTGCTTCTAAAACTGCGCTGGAAGTTTATTACGCGTTATACTACGGCTAAACAATATATCGTTTTAGTATCGATATCGCAATGTGCGTGTCTGCAATAGTCACATTACAGGATGTGCAGAATGAAAGTCGACTGCACCACAGTTTAGAACACACGTGATTGGTGGATTAATTGTAAAAAAGTTTATTGTAATTGTAAAAGTTTAAAAATAGAGTGAAATTTTACCATTTGCACATTGTTTTCTGGTCTTTTAAAGCATCGATATGCAAGAAATTATGATTTGATTAATTAATTCATGTATCTGAATCTCCAGAAAAACATAAAACACTGTTTATTTCATTTACATCTTTATTTTATCGTATTTATCTATGATTATAATTGGTGTTTTATTTTTTACGCAGATTCACTCCCGAAATCACCCTAAAAAATTAATTCTATTTAAATAGAGCTGTTAAAGTCATCTGCGAAAATGTATTTATATTGCAATGTAAATCACAGAAAAAATATTGCGATGTCAGGTTTTTCTCAATATCGTACAGCCTTAATGTTCTACCTCCCCAAACCTCAATGATTTTAAGTGCTGTAGAAGGTTTGTGCTTTGATGAAGTATTTTATAGTTCATGGAGAGCATCCAGAGGTAAAAAAGTTCTGATCGGTAACAAATTTTATACTTTTCTTAACCGAACTGGTAGATAAAATAAAATAAAATAAAATATAATTATTATAAAATTAATTACACAATAAAATATTATAAAATAAAATCAAATCAAATAATTTCAAAAGTTATTTAACAAATTAAATTAAATTAAAAAATGAAATAAATAAAAATATAAAATTAAATTAAAAAATAAGAAAAAATCAAATCAAATCAAATCAAATCAAAATAAACAAAAAATAAATTAAAGTAAAATACACATTTTAAATTAAATCAAAAATGAAATAAAATAAAATGCAAAAAATCAAATACTTATTCAAAATATATATATATCTGTTTTGTCCTGTCTCCCCAGTCGCTGTGTGTGTCCTGTCTCTAAACCTGGCTGTCGAGACCTGCCCTTCTCCATTGTGCACCGTTATATGAGCATCACCTCAGACCGGTCGGTACCCTCTGACATCTTCCAGATCCAAGCCACAAGTGTCTTTCCGGGAGCCTATAACACTTTCCGCATCCGTTCTGGAGATGACAATGGAGACTTTTACATCAGGGTAAGATTCAATCTTAATACCCTCTAGGGGGGTTACTTTTTAAAAAAAAAGTTATCTTAACTAATCTTGGCTCTTGAATCTGATTGTATTCTGCAATTTGCCTGGGATTGAAAGTACTAAAGTGAAAATGTGAGCTGGTAATGTTGGAGAACATCGTTCTGGCAGGAAGAGAGGGAGGAGAGGAAGGAGAGGACGGAGGAAAAGTGCCAAAGTTTGAGGACAATACAGTTCTATTTTGGTGCCAGATTTTGTGTTTATATCTTTTAATAGCTGAAGGAGCAGGGGCACATTGCACTGTGCTATTTCTGAGGTACAGATGAGTTCTGTAGCTATAGATGTGCAGATAAAAATATATAACTATATATAACTATATATAACTATATATATATATATATATATATAGACTATATATAACTATATATATATATATATATATATATATATATATATATATAGATATATATATATAGCCAAAAGTTTGTGGACACCTTACCAGCACACTTATAACTGTGTCTTCTGCAAAATGTTACCACAACATTTACATTTCTGGCATTCGACTGACCATCTTATCCAACACGACAATTTTTTTTAGGTTCTTGCTCAGGGGACCTCGCTCACTTTTCCAACAGTTAAAAAAAGCACACAGTTGTTTAGGGTGTTTCTATATGATAAAGCATGTAGGACACAGGTGGGCAATCTCGGCCCTGCAGAGTTTAGCTCCAACCCTAATCAAACACACCTGAACCAACTAATCAAGATCTTGCTAGGTTTACTTGAAACTTACAGGTAGGTGTGTTGAGGGAGGTTGGAGCTAAACTCTGCAGGACACTAGGACCTCCAGGACCCACCAGTGATGTAGGGGCACGCGACAATGCCCCTGTGCACAAAGCCCCTGAGTTTCATAAGGACCTGGTGTGTTATGGTTGGTGCGAAAACACTGAAAGATTCTGCACAGAGCTCTGACCTCAACCCCACTAAACACCTTTGGGATGAACTTGTAAAATAACTGCACCCCAGACCTCCTCACCCAAACATAATTACCTGAACTCAACAAGGCGTTCGTTTGTGGCTGAATGGGCAATTCCTCACAGCCAGTCTTTAGCATTTAGTAAAAAGGTTGCAAGTACAGTAAAAATTGGGACTAAATCTAAAATATCCTGTTCATCCATTTAGTGTATGGGCCATATGGTCGGAGTATCTTTATCTTTATACACCTGCTTCAGGTAAAGGGCTGGGGAACCGGTGTCCCCTAAGTTTCTTTGCTCTGCTTGTTGTTTTCCAGTTACCCCTTTCCTACCCCCTGCTGGTTACATGGGTCTTGCATGAGTAACTTGCATTTATCTCTTTTAGACAACCAAGCATCTGGGGTTTAAGGTCTTTGTTTAGGGGCCTAATGGTGGCAGCTTGATGGAGCTGGGACTCAGACCCCGATCTTCCAATTAAAAGTTCAACACCTTAACCAGTACGCTGTCACTTCCTACCAGATGGTAGGAGATGTTAAATCACCAGGTTCCCCCATTTTAAAAAATCCATGTTCCGACTTCTGATGGACTGAACACACCTGGACCAGGTAATCAGCATTGGTTAGAACAGGTGTAGCTGGAAAAAAAAGCAGAACAAAGAAACCTAAAGGACATGAGCTACCCAGGGTTTTTTTTTTTTTTTGGGGGGGGGGGGGGGGGGGGGGGGGGGGGATTGGGGGGGGGAGGGGGGGGGGGGGGGGGGAGGGATATGTACTTTACATCTCGTGTAGCTTTCATGCGTACATGATTCTGATTCTAAACCAAGTTTGATGTGTTCTCTTTTAGCAAATCAACAATATCAGTGCCATGCTGGTACTTGCCCGTGCTGTGACTGGACCTAAAGAGTATGTTCTGGACCTGGAGATGGTTTCAGTCAACCCCCTTATGAGCTACCAGACTAGTTCTGCTCTTCGTTTGTCAGTCTTTGTTGGGCCTTATACTTTCTAGAATTACATTACATTCAGAGCAGGGAGGGGGAGAAGGGCTAGCAATAAAAAGTTTGAAATATGGACAACACATCCATGGAGAAAACGTCTCCCTGAGGTTGTAGGAGGAGCAACACCAAGCCATGTCATGAAAAAATCAAAACAAACTATACAACTACTACTTCACGAGTGAAGCTGGTCTTACAGACAGGTAATATAATTACAGACACAGTCATACCACACATGGTCGGTCAATATTGTGTAAGAATATCACTTTTAAAAAAAAAAAAAAAAGAGCTGCGCTTCCGTTTCAATCCGTTTAGTTTTGACCTTTGGCCTTTCTCATACCTCTCGTCATCCGTGCTCATTTTCAACATTTTTTCTTTCTGTTTTTTTTTTCTGTTTAATTTTTTTTCCAATTCTTGCACAAATTTATTTCACTGATGACTTTTTTTTGCCACAGCCTTCGCTAATGGCCTGTGTTTTCCTTCTCGTTTTTTTCCAGACATATGTAGCAGTTTTAGTTTACCAGTAATATATGCAGCTCTACAAAACGTCTTTCTGAGCATCGTGTGCCATTTTTTTTTTTTTAAATCAGTAACCACTCAGTCCTACATCTACATGTCTATGTATCTTCTTCCAACTCCAAAGTGATCACTAATATTCACATTGTCATACTATGCTGTCAGTGTTGTATTTTTATTATTGTAATAAATTTGATAACACCAATCATTCTGGCTATAGACTCTAACTATGGAGAATGAATTTATAATAATCATTGTCTATGTTTAACTTTCACCCTTTAGCTTTACTTATTCATTTACTAACTATTTTATATGGCCAACTTAAATGTCTCTTGCCCAAAGCACACAGTGGTCCTCAATGAATGTGTATTTTAAAACATGATATAATTTCTTTACTGGAATTAAGAGGCCCAAACGCTTCCAGCATGACGATACAGCTGTGCACTAAAGCGTCTATTTGTATTTGGGTATTTAAATTAATCAATCCGTCAGATCTAAATGATCATTTTCCTTTTATTTCATTCATAAATTAATGTATCTCCTAATTCGGGGTCACAGGGATCTGCTGGAGTTTATTCCAGCCGTCTCTGAAAGAGTGAAAGGCAGGAGGGGGACACCCTGTCCTGTTCATTTTACAGTGTACAAATGCATTGAAACAGATACTAAACTCACAGGCCTTAAAGTTTCTTTCTATAGCACATTTCATACAGAGTGGTTATTTATAAGAAAAAACAGGAAATTCAAATAAAAATGGAGATTTAAAATAAATGAAAACAGGAATATAAAATGATTATAAATGAATTTTACATTTAGACGTATCACAAAAGGAGCCAATAACAAAATTCGCTACAGAACCTTGTTCATGGAAAACGTGTCATGCATATAACTGGTCCCTGATACAAAAAAAAGGTTGGGGACCTCTGCTATAGTCCATTGAGTGATTTATAAACTAGTACTTTAAACTAGAACTTCAAAATTAATCCCAAATGTAACTGGTAGTCAGTGTGAGGACCTGAGGACCAGTGTGATATGATCAGATGTTCTGGTTCTAGTCAGGATCCTGGTGTATAAACTGCATCTGTCTAATGGTCTTTTGGGGAAGAACGGTCCAGTCTGCTGGTAAAAAAAGCATAAACAGATCACCAGAACCTGCCTGGAACCAAAACCCTAAATTCTGGCAATGTTTATGAGGTGATAATTTGCTGATTTAGTTATTGCCTTGACACGATTACTGAAACCAAAATCTGACCTCAGAATCAGACATTAGTTAATGATCAGACTCTAGTAAAGGACCAATATGATCACAGATTATTCTTTATGCATAAGCACAGGAGATGTTTACCGTCTCTCCTGTCAAAAATGCAAATCATGTACAATGGAGTAGCAAAAGACGAGCCTGGAGTAACGGTGGCCACAAAACTGTGTTTGCCTCACCAGCCATTGAAAGCAGAAACAGCTCATCTACACGCTCAGATCTCCAAAACCTCATAAAACAAATGTCCTGTTCTGACAGCTTTACATCATCAACCATTTACATCCTCCTGCCACAAAAGTGAGGAAAAAGGTATGTTTTGTTTCTTCCGGAATGTTCTGTACTACCCTAAACATTTATTTAAGGTAAAGTGGGAGGTGGTGGCTTAGTGGTTAAGGTGTTGGACTGATATCAGAAAGACCGGGGTTTGATTCCCAGCACCACCAAGACACCACTGTGGCCCCCTGAGCAAGGCCCTTAGACCCCCAATTACTCAAAAGAGATAAATGTAAGTCGCTCTGGATGACGACGTCTGCCAACTGCTGCGAATGTATGTAAATGTAAAACAGTTGCAGCCGGATGGTTTCTCGAACACCTTGAAGAACCTTCTGCATAGTAACAGAAATCTAGGAGCTTAAATCTCCAGAGACATGGCTTGCCAAAGATGGTATTAAAGAACTCAAGTGCCCTTAACAGAGCCACAAATTCAATCCTACTAAATACCTTTGGGATAAACAGGACTGCTCTCTGACCACCAGGCCTTCTGTAGGAGCTGATCACAAAATGAGAAGCTTTTTTTTCTCTGTCTTTTCACTAGCGGACAGTATCGAAGGTCTGCCCATCAGGGGCAATGCTAACAATTTTGGGCTCTATTAGAGAATAAATTCTTGGGCTCACTATGACACCAATTTCGCACTGTTACTACTATTAAAACAAATCTCCGGGGCCCCTAAGTGCATGGGCCCTTAGAATCGTTCTAACGTTTCCCCCCCAGCAGCACGATTGCCAATTACCGAGTGTGAAAACCAACTCGCTTCCCTCCATATATTAAAAAAAAAAAAAAAAATCCTCCTTTATATAAAAACACTTATGCTTTTTTTCTGGGTTGTCGATGCTGATGACTCACTCTCTGCAAAGCCTTACATAATGATAGCAGAGAGAACTGGCGCTAGTCTGCCACAGGGGGGCAGTGTGTCACACAGAGTTTTCCACAGGCCCAAAATAGAAACAAACCTGAAGTTACAGAATGTCGATGCTCGTTTGCAGCCTAAATGACCAGAGAACCTATTGTTTCCTGTGTCATCCGAGATAGTAGATGAAGCACCAACTAGATAATAGGTGAAAGTGTAAAGACGGTCAATGAACGAACGTCTGTAACTGGTAACAGACGCAAATGTCTGTTACCAGTTACAGACGTTCGTTCATATTGTTCATATTGTGTTCATCTGTTTAGACAAGAAGGCAGCTAGTACCTTCCCGATTCGCTATAGGAAGATTTGTCAATGTCATAACTGATTATTATATATAAAATAGTCATTGTTATTATTATTATTATTATAAGACTGATTATGCACTTTTTAAATTATACTGATTAATAACTCAATATAATAATAATTATTAAGGCAACCAGTCAAGTCATCCTACCCTACCAAGGGTTTATACCCACAGTATGTGGCACTATGAGGTCAGTCCGATCAGTGCCTCATGACAAATTAGGTGATAACAGGAAATAGTCGTGCTGCTTCCTGTTCGGATCTCCGGCATACCACACACCCAAACTGTGAGTAGAGCGGCAGGAACGAGCCGTGCTGTACCCGCCCTGTGGGCACACAGAGAAGTGGGCAGGAGAATCCGTGCCAACGAGCCCCCGCATGCAGAGGAGGGTGCGAGCAACAAATTCTGTATACACTTAGTTTAAAGGCAGGCTTCAATATGGATAGAATTTTGTGTGAAATAGCGGCCCGGGTAGGATTTTTTCTTTGGTTAAACCTCTCCATAAGCACACTGTGTGCACTTTGTGTGTGTGGGTGTTGTCAGGGAAAAGTGGGACAACTCTATAACTGAAGAACATCAACAACACACACCCAATAGTTAGAAATATGAATGATGATTATATCTCTGTATATATTCTTATACCTAGTGCGTATATTCAGTGTAGTTAGGAACATAAAAGAACAGAACGGATGGTAGATTATACAAATGACTGTCCTGTCCTGTCCTGTCCTGTCCTGTATTGAAAGACAGTAAAATATTTTTAATTATGCATCTACTAGTTGAATGGACACCACACCATGTGCATGTAGCTCAGATACCTGACAAGCAGTCAGTTATGTCCATGGCTGCTTGTACCATTGAGGCATCATTAAAAATGACGTGCTTCTATCAATCTATAATGGAGACAATTCTATAGACGCTATAGATTGAGGTGGTTTGGACATGTCCAGAGGAGGGATAGTGAATATATTGGTAGGAGGATGTTAGAAATGAAGCTACCAGGCAGAAGGTAAAGAGGAAGAGCAAAGAGGAGGTATATGGATGTGATAAACGAGGACATGAAGTTAGTGGGTGTGAGTGAAGAGGATGTAGAGAATAGGGGTAGGGGGAGACAAGGGGAGCAGTCGAATCAGCGATATTAATTACATGAATCAGAGATATAATTACAGTATTTTTTTTCTACAAATGTCTCTATATTAAAAGAAAACACAGTATCTTATATACCCACATTGTGAATTAAAAAAAACAACTCGTGATAATTGTACAGTTTAATACCAAGCAGGAAACCACCTTTTCCCTTTTCAAGTGGACGGTAAGACGTTACAGCTTTTGCCCCTCATAATGAATCTAATTAGATCGGCATCTTCATTATCACTCAGCAGTCCAGGAGGCTAGAAAGACATGTTGGTCACCTATAATTGAGCCATTTACCGAAGGGAATTACATTGACCTCTGGTTATTGCAGGGATGTCCTGATTATGGTTGTGTCTAAATTACAATGACATTGACAACAAGAGTCATCTACCTCACCTTCCACTGATTGTATTGAAATGAATCAAACAAACAAGCCAATGCTAATTGTAAGCCAGAGCAGAAGAACCGAAAAGCCTAAGTGGAGGAGGAGAGAACGAAGACACAAAACATGCTTAAGGGTTTTGCCTTTCTTATGTTAATAAACTGCAAACTTCTATATACAAAAATGTGCAACATGATTTATATCTTTTGTTGTCCAGACATTTTATTTATTTAGCGCTTTTGTCTCAAAGCAGAAGTAAGAATCCAAAACATCCCTAGTGATTAAACCTGGGACGACTGTGGCAAGGAAAGGCAGGGTTCTCGCTTCTTCTCACTGAAGGTTTACCAGTGCTGGCAGAATCTCTGGATATCTTAGGATGAGTATAAAAAGGGAAACAGGTGAAAAGAAATTAGCCTAGCTGCTATTTATAATATTATCAGGCACTAGCTGATAATGTAATGTATTCGTATATAAGTTTTACATCATGTCTTTCCTCCATATGTAGTCACCATGATATGGAAAGGCTATCAGTTAAAGCAAAAGTTCTAAAAAACAGAGAACAGAGACACGATGCTACGCTATGTAAAAAAAAGGTAGTGTGTAATAGAGAATGAATTAAACTTTTACAGTTGCATTAAGCTTTAATGCAACTGCAGTTTCATTAGATAAAGCAGTGGTAGAAAGATGCTATGTGTTGTCCCACAAATCAAAACAATTTCTGCGTCATCCACTGATCGGAATGTGCCACCTTCCGTTTATGCTTTTTTTTGTCTGCACATCAATACAAATATTGGATTATATAACTGTCTGCTTCTAATTTTAGAGTAAAAAGGGAATTGAATCGAGAAAAGATGTCCCTGAGCTTTATATATAGCTGCACTACCCTTGGGATAGGGCTAAAAACAGTACTTATACACAGACATACACTAGCAAGATCAACAATCAATAAAGACACGTACGAATGCTGTTCATAGACTTCAGTTCCACAGTCAACACAATCATCTTTTAGCACCTGATCGAGAAGCTGAGTCTGAACTGAATCCTAGGGAGCATCTTCAGGATCACCAAACTGAGCACTGGGGACCCACAGGGCTGTGTGCTCAGCCCACTGCTGTTCACTCTGCATGATTTTGTAGCAATGCACAGCTTCTGTGTTCTTTTGTGTAGCACCATGATCCTGGAGAGACAAAATAAAGCTACTTAAACTTGAACTAGCCTATATTTATTATCAGCCACAAACAGTATCTTCTCATTAAAAACAACTAAAGGCATTTTTAAAATGAGTCCTGCGAATACGTAATCACATTTGTTAAGAGATGACAGAATGTCCTGATGGTGAAGCAGTTAGTAAAGTGTCAGAAAAATGTCATCATGGGTGCATCTGTGTTTGAACATAAGGTGTCAAAGAAGCATTCATTCAGCTGCCAAGCTCATTTTCTGAGTTGAATATTCTGTCACGGCACTTCCTAGCGTTCTGTCGGTATTCGCCAGCTCTGAAAACACCCGTCGAGACCATGCCAACTGCTGCAGCCTTGCTTTTATTTCATACAGTATCTTCCATCCGTCTTTATCTGTAGCAGCTTATAACTGTGAATTCACAGAGTCGGGTAAATTTATATACACTGCAGTGGCTGGCAGTGCATTTAGTTCCTGGTCCTTCAGTGTGGATTTACCCGACTGATCCACCTCTTATTACCCCCACTATCACATCACAATTATAGAAACACATCAATACTAAACAAACACACAATATAACATGGCGTGGAATTACAGACAGAGAGACAAGAAACCCGTTAACACACAACTCCAAACCTCTACACTATAACCACAACTGTACCACCTACAACATCTGGAGCAGTTCAGAATCAATATTTATCTTAATATTAATATAACATCACAAAAACGTTACAGATATCAATAAAATCTATCAGACAGTTAAAGGCTGTAAGTCAGTGTTACCGCTCGGCGGCGCTGGGCTGGAAGTGGGGAATAAACTCTTTCTGAGACAAGCTAGTTATCTTCGGGGTACAGAACTCTTCTCTCCATCTACAACTTCTTTTCCGCTTTAAAAATGGATATTTAAGTATATCCGTTTAAGTTAATTTCTCCTCCTCCGTCAGCCATTGTGGGTGTAAAAATTCAGATGAGTACAGATGAGTTTTGCTAGTCTGTGTTAGGATGTGAGATTTTACTCTGATCAACCAATCAGAGAAAGGAAAAAAAACTGATGTCATTGTGCGCCAGCTAGCGCGCTTCCAGAGGTGACTGGTTAAAGAAACTGTCTTTAATATTATTAACCAGTGATCAATCTGCCACTGCTAATATAGTGTAAGTTCCATGAGCAGCGCTACTGATTCGGAAGGCAGATTAACATGGCAGCACATAGAAACTGAAATCTGATTGGACAAAAAATCTAATATCCACATCCACGTACTGGAAGCAGTGCAGTGAGAGAAACACTACGAAATGAAGAGAATAAACTGTTGGAATAAATTAATACAATTTAATGGAACTATTATTAGAATTTAGGTTGTAAATGTAGGTCAGTGATTCTGATAGTGTTTAGAACACCAGAGAAGGACATACTGACCCGGACTGACCACCGCTGATACACTGAATGAGTCAGTATGGGAAAAGAATTATCAGTTACATAACTGTCTGTGGTGGTCTTACTTAGAAACTCTTTAGTTTCCGGTATATTAGGTTTGCCCAATACACTGGTTATTACACCAATTTCTTTGAAGCTGGAGATTTTGAACATTTGAACATTTGCAACACCAAACCTGATTTGCAAATGGGCAGTACTGTGCAAAAAGTTGTAGATTCTGCTACCTAAAGGAAAATGTATTTTAGTTTAAAAAAAACTAGAGCTTGGTGGAAATTAAGCTATAGATACAAAAGCAACACTTTATTTGTTCCTTAATCTCACGTAAAAAATATATACAAATAAATAAATATATATCCTCCACGTGCCTGTATGACCTCCTTACAACGCCTGGGCATGCTCCTGATGAGGTGGCGGATGGTCTCCTGAGGGATCTCCTCCCAGACTTGGACTAAAGCATCCGCCAACAATATCCTGGACAGTCTGTGGTGGGCAATGTGGCGTTGGTGGATGGAGCGAGACATGATGTCCCAGATGTGTGCTCAGGGTTGGATTCAGGTCTGGGGAACGGGGGCGGGAGGGGGCCAGTCCATAGCATCAATGCCTTCGTCTTGCAGGAACTGCTGACACACTCCAGCCACATGAGATCTAGCATTGTCTTGCATTAGGAGGAACCCAGGGGCAGCTGCACCGGCATATGGTCTCACAAGGGGTCTGAGGAGCTCATCTCGGTACCTAATGGCAGTCAGGCTACCTCTGGCGAGCACATTGAGGGCTGTGCGGGCCTCCAAAGAATGTGCCACCCCCCACACCATTACTGAGACCCACTGCCAAACCGGTCATGCTGGAGGATGTTGCAGGCAGCAGAACGTTCTCCACACGGCGTCTCCAGACTCACGTCACGTCTGTCACATGTGCTCAGTGTGAACCTGCTTTCATCTGTGATGAACCCCCACCTGTGGACGTCGGGCCCTCATACCACCCTCACGTACATACCTCATGTCTGGAGTCTGTTTCTGACCGTTTGAGCAGACACATGTACATTTGTGGCCTGCTGGAGGTCATTTCGCAGGGGTCTTTCAGTGCTCCTTCTGTTCCTCCTTGCACAAAGGCGGAGGGTAGCGGTCCTGCTGCTGGGTTGTTGCCGCTTGCCCTCCTACGGCCTCCTCCCCACGTCTCCTGATGTACTGGCCTGTCTCCTGGTAGCGGCCGATCCTGTAGCGCCATCCATGCTCTGGACACTACGCTGACAGACACAGCAAACCACAGCTCGCATTGATGTGCCATCCTGGATGAGCTGCACTACCTGAGCCACTTGTGTGGGTTGTAGACTCCGTCTCATGCTACCACTAGAGTGAAAGAACCGCCAGCATTCAAAAAGTGACCAAAACATCAGCCAGAAAGCAGAGGAAACTGAGAAGTGGTCTGTGGTCCACCACACCTGCAGAACCACTCCTTTACTGGGGGGTGTCTTGCTAATTGCCTATAATTTTCCACCTGTTGTCTGTTCCATTTGCACAACAGCATGTGAAATTGATTGTCAGTCAGTGTAGCTTCCTAAGTGGGCAGTTTGATTTCACAGAAGTGTGATTGACTTGGAGTTACATTGTGTTGTTAAAGTGTTCCCTTTATTTTTTTGAGCAGTGTATATATATATATATATATACATAACAACATACATATATTATTTATTTAAGATTTAGACATTTATAGGCAACTATAATGCATTTAAAAAACCATCCATACGTTTTGAAGAATAAAGCTACGCTACGAATCTACCACTGAATTTAATTTAGTTTTACAGAAACATGAATTCTGGCAAAAATACAATAGTCAAGAATGATGGCTGCCAGCGATTATAATTAATTCTAGTCAGAATAATTAAAGTAGAATTAAAGTCAGAGATATGAGCAAAGAGACAGTGACAGAGAGGAGGGAAAAAGCTTCTGGTAGCAGGTCTGTTATGATGTCATACCATCTACATCCATCACATCACCATGGCAACCTTGCATCAGCACCAACTTACTGAGGAAGAGAGACAGAAAATAGTGAGAGTGCTGGTATGTACTGCTGAAATTGAGAGGCAAGTAAAATTAAAAAAAAAAATAAAATATATATATATATAAATAAATAAATAATAATATATATATTCATTATATATATATATATATAATATATATATATATATATATATATATATATAATATAAATAAATAAATAATATATATATTATATAATATATATATATATATATATATATATATATGAATATATATTTATATATATATCATATATATATATATATATATTATATATATATATATATATATATATATATATATATTCCTATATAAATTATATATTTATATTTTTGATTATTCTGGCCAACTGTAGGATTACAATAGAATCCAGATATGCAACCAGAGATAAAATCTGATCCTGATATTTATTAATAAGAAGTCACAAGCCACAATCATAATTTATAGTCACCTTTAGTGAGTTTGATTAAATTGCATAAAAGCCTCGAGGACAGAAGGCAGAGCTAGAGAATGAGGTAGTGAGTGTATGACACCGAAATCAAAGTCCAGCTATTCCCACTGTTCTGTGCCTCAGGTTCTAAAAATAGACTGCACGTTGAAAAAAAAGAAGGCAATGGGCTGGGGAAACATTGGGAAATGAGGGAGAAAAGGAGAAGCATTGTGTGGGCGTTTGCTCGTTTAAACTAACTATAGGGTTTTTTTATACATGGAATATATATATGTACCCAAATAATGCATTATACATTTCAATACCATACACAGTCATACTACAGAATTATCAAGTGTAGTTTCTAAAATGCATAGAAATGCATAGAGATTTATGAATCCATACTCATGTGGGAACTAGGAGTATGCTGGTTTAAGCTGAACTGTGCATCCATCACACTGATCCAGCAATCCATCAGTTTGACTGTGGGTATTCATTCATTCATTCATCCATCCACGTATCCATTCATAACATTCCGATTGTTTAGTGCTACCATTCAACTCACTCAGCCCTGAATTTACTTTTGCAATGCATCATCTCTCTCTTTTATAGACCCTCTCTTTCGTCCTCGTCTCTCACTCCAGGTTAGGAGGGAGTGGGAGGTGTTGCTAGGCGACAGATTAGCCCTTTTCTTTCAAGAAGCAGAGTGAAGACCTTGATTCTCTCTTGGTAAAAATAAACACCAGCCAGGAGAAAGAAGCTTGAGATGGAGGACAAACATCCTTCAACTGCAGTAAGGATTGCTAACTTTTTTTTTTTCTTAAACAAGTATTTTACAGCCCCATCCGCAGTTTTAACCTGCTTTTAGTTTTTAAGTGGGGTTTAACCACTTTATCATTGGAAATACAAATCAAATGTCAGAAACAGGTTGATGACACTTTGACACTTCAGGGTTTTCCAAACTCACTTTGCAGTTTGCAGGGATTATTTCAACAAAGAAAAGCACAAACGATAAAGTTTAAAATAATATAAGAACTGGGCAGCGCGGTTTGCACTGTTACCTCACAGCAAGAAGGTCACAAGTTCGATTCCTCTGCCCCCTTTTTCTGTGTGGAGTTTGCATGTTCTCCCGGTGCTTGTGTGGGTTTACTCCGGGTTCTCCGGTTTCCTCCCACAGTCCAACAACATGTATGTTATATTGATTGGTTATTCTAAATTGCCCATAGGAGTAAGTGTAAGTGTGTGTGTGGCCCTATGATGGACTGGTGACCTGTCCATGGTGTTCCTCTCCTGCCTTTCACCCTTTCAGAGACAGCTGGGACAGACTCCAGCAGATCCCTGTGACCCCGAATTGAGGAATAAGCGGGTATAGAAGATGAATAAATGAATATAAGAAGTATAATTACTATATACACTAGTTGTGTCCGAAAATCCGAGAAATGTGATAATTCCCCCTATTTTTACACACAATAATGATTTTCCCTGCCCCCACAAAAGATTTCCGGTAGTGCAGAGTGACAAGGCAAATACTTCAGCCAGGAAAAAAAGATCCAAAAATGTTCTATGAACTTCCTGTATATAGGGATGTTCCAGTTATAAATCAGAATTGTCATATTACACTGGACTGCCTGGTATATTTATCCATGTTTCCTTTACATTCATTTTCTCGCTCTTTGCTTTGCTGCTCTGCTCCATTTCCTGACCTCCCACAATGCCCACCCGGGCGAGCGTGACAGTGATCGGCATTATTACAAGAATCAGAACCAAACCGATGCTCATACACCGCTGCAAGCTTTTAATGTAGAACATCCACATTCACAGTCATGAAAAAAAACACCTTTGAGGAAACACCCCAGAGTGAAGTGTCTAAAGTAGCATGTAAAACCTTCTCGCTTCCTGCAAATTTATTTTTAATCTCATTGCTATTTAGTGATGCATTATCATTAAAGTCCCCTAATCAGCACCAGACGCTATTGATTGTTGGATCTAGACTGCACACCATTTCATTATTTTTCATTACAAATCACAAACATTGCGTCTATAAATAACGAATCCCGTTTGAATTGGATCGAGTGAAATGTGTCAGTCACCGCTGTGCGCAAGTTATTTTTAGGTTGAGTGATGCATCTATAGTGCCTCACACTGCTAATGCAACAAGTCTGAAACACACCGCTGTGGCTGGCAGCTGTCCATCTACCTATCTGTCTGTCTGTCTGTCTGTCCATTCATCTTTCATTCATCCATCTGTCTATCTATTCATCTTTCTATCTATCTATCTGTCTGTCTGTCTGTCTGTCTGTCTGTCCATTCATCCATCTTTTTATCTATCCATCTTTCCATCTATCTATCTTTCTGTCTGTCTGTCTTTCTGTCTTTCTGTTTTGTCCGTCGTCGTTCGTCCGTCTGTCCGTCTTTCCATTCATCCATCTGTCTATCTATTCATCTATCTATCTATCTATCTATCTATCTATCTATCTATCTATCTATCTATCTATCTATCTATCTATCTATCTATCTATCTATCTATCTATCTGTCTGTCTGTCTTTCCATTTATCCATCTGTCTATCTATTCATCCATCCATCTATCTATCTATCTATCTATCTATCTATCTATCTATCTATCTATCTATCTATCTATCTGTCTGTCTGTCTGTCTGTCTGTCTTTCCATTTATCCATCTGTCTATCTGTCTATCTATCTATCTATCTATCTATCTATCTATCTATCTATCTATCTATCTATCTATCTATCTATCTATCTATCTATCTGTCTGTCTGTCTGTCTGTCTGTCTGTCTGTCTGTCTGTCTGTCTGTCTGTCTGTCTGTCTGTCTTTCCATTTATCAATCTGTCTTTCTATTCATCCATCTGCTGTCTATCCATCCATCCATCCATCCATCCATCCATCCATCCATCCATCTATCTATCTATCTATCTATCTATCTATCTATCTATCTATCTATCTATCTATCTAAGCTTATATCCCTGTTAAACGATTGCAAAGCGATGAATGATGAATCCAAATGATCTACACTCTTGCCACGTACTTCTCTCCTGGGCAACACAAAGGGGTGACACTGAAAGCAGCCTCGATGTGGAAAAATATAACTTAGAGTCACTTAGACTCGCCAAATATAGCTCACTAAAAAGGTGCCTGTTGATCAGAATGAGATCTGTTCGAACTCAATAGAGGAATCGTTGTTGTCGCCCTTTAGCCGCCTCACCAGTATGTGACTCACCAATATGTGACTTCTATAATCAGCTATTCTGCGTAGCGACAATTATGAAGGGCAGAAATGAGAAAACACGCTGGGAAGGACACATCTGTAGTCTGTGATTGGTCAGACACACTACAGATTAATTAATAAAATATATTACTCAATTAAATGTATTGGTTCTATAAGTTCTGTAGGTCCAGATAATAAAGGTGACGCAGGAATGTCCTATTTAAAGTCATCATTGTACTAATCAATGCATCCTCCAGTTGTTGGATGAGTCATATTTTGCGTTGTTATTCAAACTGATCTATCGTCTGATTGCGTGCAAACCGTCTAATCAGACATTGCAACTGCATCTCTGCAGCGCCACACAGTTTGCCATAAAACACGATCTCAGTCCCGTTGCATGATTTATTCAGGATGTGGTAAATTCTCCAAAATGATCCGTTCGCACCTTGCACACTTTCCTCATTATTACAGTAGGGAGTAACGGGGAAAAAGAGATGAGCTAAAGATCTTCACATGGCCAACATATCTTCAAACATCAATATGAGGATGCAAGCATGACAAATCATATAAGATCAGACTAATGTTCGGAATCCTAGCTGAAGTTTATAATTAGTTATAGTAACGGAGGTACGTGAGAAATGATTTGTTTCAGTTCACTTAGAAAAGCCCCCCTCCGTCCCCTCCCTGCACACAGGAGCCCGGTGACTCCGTCTACGTTTCACTCTCTGACTCCACCCACCGCTCGGTTTTGTCCAAATCGGGCTTTTTGCGTCGCCGGGGCTCCCGATTTCAAGCCTACGTCATCATCAGGGAGAGGGGATGCTGACGTCGGAGCGGAGTCAGAGTCAGGGGTGACACAGATGGGAGGGGTAAGAGAAGAGAGTTAGAGCTTTTTGAGCATTGATACGAGACACATCAAATCACCTAAAGCACCCCCCCTTCCCTCTTCCCTTCTTACGTCGGTGTTGGCGCGTTGGGAGCCCCCCTACACCAGCCTATATAAGTAACCGGCTATCATAGTAACTCCATCAGATTTACGGGCTTTCGAAATCAAGGCAAGAACCTGCTTTTCCAGCAGCCGAACCGACCAACACTCCGAACCGGAGGAAATATCCAGCCAGCCTCCGGTCCGCAGGCGCTTTGGCGGAACCGAAGAGGAAAAGCCGGACATGTGAGCATACCAAGACAGTTAGACTTTGACCGCATTTAAGGAAAGACAGCCAGGGCTTTCCTCCAGACACGCTACAGTCAAACATATCTGTAAAGAACCCGTTTAGCTTTTCCTCGAACATAAACCACGATGTACCGTTCAACTAAAGGAGCATCCAAAGCTCGAAGAGACCAGATAAACACAGAGATAAGGAACCTGAGGGACTTGTTGCCTATTTCTGATGCGGACAAGGCACGCCTGTCCTATCTACACATCATGTCCCTTGCGTGCATATACACCAGAAAATCCGTCTTCTTCTGCCAAGGTAAATGATGTTTTATTTTAAATACATAGTCATTATAAGGATTTTTTTCTTTGTTGAATGCGTCTGTAAAACATCTCAACAGGGGCTGATTTTTCATTTTTTGCCTATGCGCAATATCCGTGCTGTGGCAACAAGTGGGCAGATTTAAAACTGAAATATATATTTAACTATATCGCACACGGTTTTCCAAAAATCCGCGTTGAGTCGAAGAGCTATTCATGGTGCTAAGTCATAGTTGCTGTCCATGGTTCTGAAAAAGAACCCGGCGTTGCGATATATTCTGGAAAAAGGTATAAATGACTTACTGACTCTCTTTTCAACATTTATTTCAGAGGCCGCGGATGCAGGCAGTGCTGAGGAAAGTGCAGAATTCCTCTCCTTTCATGAGCTTTCTGAGTTGGTGCAGTCGATGCCCGGGTTTCTGCTGTTACTGACATCAGAAGGAAAGCTTCTTTACCTGACAGACAGTGTAGCTGAACACCTTGGACACTCAATGGTGAGTCTAAATATAGACAGTCTATTACTACAGTAATAACAACAGTTTATTAGTGTAAGTACGTGGTGGTAATGGAGGGCAATTTTTCCTATCAAACATTTTGTATATATTTCAGGTCGATTTGGTTGCCCAAGGGGACAGTGTGTATGACATAATAGACCCTACCGACCATGCTGTTATGAGGAGTAACCTGGTGCCTCCAACTTCCCAAGATACTGGTAAGGGTTATAAATGTCTAAAAATGTGTTGAATTCAGTCCTATATAAAGGTAAGGAAACCGAATGTTAATTTTTTTCCCCCTCTTTTATCATTTAGACCGATTGTTCCGTTGCCGCTTCAACACCTCCAAGTCAGTGCGAAGGCAGAGTGCTGGAAACAAGCTTGTTTTGATTCGAGCTCGCTGCTTACAATCAGTAACTGGCCCTTCCCCACCAGGGTCCTACTGGACCTCCAATCCAGTTTGGGTGTGCTTTTGTGCACCTCTAGAACCTCACCCACCCCGACCAAGCACCTCCACTGAACAACCCTTGACCCTATCACTGGAAAGCAGTTTCCTCCTATTGTGTTTTCGCTCACAACACAGTCGGGACATGAGACTACAGGATGCGCAAGACAGGTAAGGATTATTATTGATTTAATTAATGAATTATTGTTATAAATAATTAATTTGTTATTATTAGAATTAATTAAGTAAAAAAAGTAGAATATACTAAATATATTCCTAATCCTAATTCCTAATAAGCTTCCTAATACAAGTGTCTTTGTGTCCCTCAGTGTCAGTGTACATCTGGGCATGGATGTGGAAACCCTTCGCTCTCATTCATGGTACAGCCTACTGCATCCCCAGGACCTTACACATGCTTCAGCTCAGCACTGCAGCCTATGTAAGTGTAAGATTTTAGCATATGTTATTATACCACTTTTAAAAACAGAAGCAGTTCCTTGAGTTAAAACACATCTTGAATCCGTATACTAAGTGTAATGATTCATTTATTTACACAGTGAGAGAAGGAGGAGAAGGCAGAGCTGAAATGGTGGTTCGTGTAGAGAGTGCAGACCATACATGGGTCTGGCTTTACATGGTCCTGCAACTGGAAACTGGGGAGTACCCTATCAGCAGCCACAATTTTGTCATAAGGTAAAGCCCATGGCCGATACATGTATGAGTGGATATTGTAAAAACATCTACTCAAGTTTAAATAAGTGTGAATATCAATAACATGCTTCTTCTTTTGCCTTAGTGAGTCAGAAGCTTGGTCAGTGAGGCAACAGCTGAATTCTGAAGAGACGCAGCTTTCTGTGGTGCTGACCACCAGCACATCCCAACAAGACACCCTTAGCCTGCAAAGTCCTGATACACTCTCCAGTCCTGACCAAGTGTTCACACCTGGAAGCAGTGGCCTTTCAGGTCAGTCATTCGACTTCAGCATGGCAGTGTGCAGCACAGGCTCAACCGAGGACCAGGGTGCAAGCTCTTCTATAGAACCACTGACATTAGAAAGTGCTCCTCGCTCTAGTATTTCCTCGCTAGAGGAAGAGACTCTGTTTCATCAGCCACCCAGTGAAACAATGGACAGACCTTCAGCTGCTTCCTCCCCTGACACAGTCGCCACAGTGTCAGATTTGGACTTCCTTACTCAGAACATTCTCCTGCCTCCTGCTTTCCAGGTAGATCCTCCTCTTCCTGCACTACCCCTTCCTTTACCACCTGTCCCTACTTCCCAGGCCCAGCAGACTAAAGAGTTTGTCTGTACCCCTCCATATACACCTCAACTAGGAAGCAGCAGCTTTCCCTTTGGGGAACCCCTCTTTAGTTTTGATCCCACTGGTGCCACCACACCACCACCCCTTCCACCAACTGCAACAGTCACAACTACAGTAGCTCCAACCCTGTCCCCATCTGCTCCCTCAAATCCTCAGGGTAGTCCTGCTCCTCCAACCACTACACTTTCCACCCTGGTGCCACTTACCCTGCCAGCTTTGTCTACAGAAATTCTCTTCCCTTCAGAACCATGCAGTGGCTCGCTATACGAGAAACTTCCTCCAACCCCAGACAGTCCAGGCGATGGTGACTGCACCGTTATGAGTCTGCCCGAGGTTCGTGGACCACTTTATGTCGATGTCCCATTTGGGCCACTTTCCTACCCACCTGAAGGCCTGCTAACACCTGAAACCTCACCTGGAAAACAACCAAGCCTGTCTTTCTTTTCACTTGAGCAAGAGAGAGAAAAAGAAAGAACTGAGATCTCACTTTTAGCCCATCACATAAGCACACTAGCTGAGGGCTTCTATCTGGATCCTCTCCTCTCTAAACTGTTACCTGTCTCTGCTCACCCTTCCTCTCCCTCGCTTAACTCAGAAGGACATGAGACCATCTCTATGGTGGGTGAATTCTACCCTGTCAAAACCTGGAGAGGTTTGGACCTGCCTATCTTTCCAGATGACGACTCTCTGTTTGAAGAGAGTGTGTTAGAGACCATCTTCCAAGATCTCGATTCGCCATCAATTTCTTCCACCCCTTCCTCACCCTCCAGTCCTCCCTCCTCACCACCCACTCCCGAGTGCTGGCAACCACCCCTGCACTTTGACAGGGTGTCTACTATGAGTGCCGGCCACTTCTGTAGCGTCCAATCGGCGCACTCTAACCACACAGCCGGGTGCGGGGCCAATCTGTCACCGGTCAACAAGGGTGACATAGTGGATGGGAAGGCGGCAGGCGAAGTTGCCATGGAGACAGAGGTTGTGTCATCACCACTGTCAACCAGTATCCCGGCATCTCCACCGCTACAGCTGACAGCCTCGCCTGTCACTCCGGTGCCTGTCGACTCACCTGTCAGCCCCGCATCGCCTGGTCTGCCCTGTGCTCAGTCCCTCTTCGAGGAGCTGGCCGCCTTGGAACCCATGTTTGGGGCAGGTGCCTCGATCGCTCCTGGCCTGGGGCAACAACCTGAGTTGTATCAACTCCAAAGTCACCTGCCACAACAGTGCTTCCACAAAGGTAAGCATGGTTATTTTGCTGTTTACAGTTTTCTATATTCACATTAATACAATGAACATTAATTAATAACCTTCTAATTTTTTTCCTTCCATTTTATTGTCTTTCAGATGGGAGTGGAAGTGATCCTCCGTTCTAAAATAAGTCTGTGACTTACTTCATTAAGTATGGCATATTGTCATATTTCATGGAGCTACTTTTACTAAAAAGTGAAGATTATTTTACTGTATAATTATATACATAATGTATATAAGGATAAAAAGACTTCCTCATATTGCTTATATGAGAAAAGAAAAGGAGTCAGTCATATTTTGTTCATGTATTTCTCCATGAATTTATATGTCAGGAATGGTGCACCATCTGAACAATGATGCAATACGCTAGCTGTGTTGGCCAAATTGTAAAAGCACTTATAAGGTCAGTTTTGTCTCTGCTTTACTGTAACATGAGCTTTTATCAGAGACTAAGATCTCATACTTTGCAAGCTTAGCTCAACTTACAGACTTGCATTTGTATTCACTCGTAGTGAAAATACTCTGAAGTTCTGATCTCTGAAGATGTGAACATAAAATCTTACTTTCATATCTCAGATGATAAAAAACAAAACAAAACAACCAACCAGTTTAAAGCTCAACACTTATAATGTTAGCGTCACAAACACAAAGCCCAATGTATAGAAAAGCTACCTAGCCATTCGGCATCATGGTTCTCAATTTCTTTGGAAATCTTCAATATTATTATTATTTCTGTTTGATATATTTGACTATAAAATTGCACTTTCTTTAATGCCAACTGCACTACTTAAAAAAAATTCCAAGCAACACTGAGCTTTGAGTTTGTGGCTGCTATGTTCTTGTTTTTTTTTTGTTTTTTTATATATAAATCTGTATATCTGTGTGCTGTGCTCTGTTAGCATATATAAGCCAGTATGATCAACCAGCTGACATCGAGAAGAAGAACTGAAGATAATTGCACTTCACTGAACCGATACTTTGGCTAGTGTTAAAAATGGCTCTTTGGTCGGCTACGTTCTTGGGCATATCTAGATGCAAATGCACTGGACTTTTGCAGCATCAATATTTGTAATGCTTGCAATCTGTTGTTGCTCTTGTATGCTTCGCACAACCAAGACTTGCTGTACTCAGCCAGATAGCATAATTCTACGGTGAATACCACAGCGACATCGTAACTTTACCGTGTGCGGTGTAAAGTGGTCCATATGACAGCATGAATGATCAATTCTTCTTTTTTTTAAGAGGTGTTTTTTAAATAAAAAAAAAAAAAATCATGTGAATTTTTGTTTTCAAAAAATTAAGCAGACAATAGGGAGGGGGTACTATTTCTACTCAGTTACTAGTCGACATGGGTTGAAAATGGTTCAAAGCCCATGGTGCCGACATGCTAACGTAGAATTGTCTACGGTCAAGTAAAGGATTGATTCCTACATTCTACCTATTTACATGCTAAGTTAAAAAAAAATGATGATTCTACTGTATGTGTGCTGTTAAACAGAAGGAATGTTTGGCGTACATGCCTCTAGACTGGCATGGGTTCAATTTTGGTATTGGCATCAGGATGTATAATTTGTATATTTGTAAAAAAAAAAGAGAATAATCTGTACATAACCAGAGACCTTTGTATTGTATATGACGAAAAGATATTTGACATACCCTATATATGAAGAATGGACATTGTAGATCAGTGTTCTTTATTTGTCGCTGATGAGTGTATTTGGCTGTCAAAATCAAATGCATTTATATTAAAGTGCACTTAATCATGCACATTTCTTCGGTGTCTTTCTCTTATTGGAGCTTTTTATTCTCTGCTTCCTTACTTCACTTTGGCACTATCATCCTGCCATCCCTCCCATTCATTTTACTATTCCATAGCATCCCCGCTCTCTATCTCTTTCTCCCCCTCTTTCTTACCCTGAAGCATGGACTGCTCAGCAACAGCACTGACGCACACTCATGATGAGACACTATCTGACTCAATGTGACGCACACGCCTGACAGAGCCTCTCGCACATAGAGAGCCACTTCCCACTTTGACGCACACATGCGATGAATGGTGCTCAGCATCCCTCCCCTTTCCTTCCCTGGCAGTGTACAATGTACCTGCTATGCATACGTCACACAACGACTCTGTTAGATTCCTTATATGGGCTTTCCTGCGTAGGGCTACCAATTTTAGCTCCCTCCTCCCCTTTTTCACAGCATCCTTCCCAATATGGAGAGAGAGAGAGAGAGAGAGAGAGAGAGAGAAAGAGATAGAGCATGAGGAAGAGAAACGGAGGACACTGCATCGGTATGCTTATAATATTGCAAATGCACACAGGTACTGGTGAGAAAGTGTGTTCAGGCATATCAAATTCATTAAAGCCAGTATCAGAGTATTGCAAAGACACGTCAAATATTCTTCTCTATCTGTCTTACGATGTTTCATTCGTGCCATTTCACTTATATTTCTTTCTGTCGTTCTTACCTATATCTATGTATGAGTTACAGGAATAAACCAGAGCCATCTTGAACACCTTGTTCCTGCATCAGTCAAACCCAGACATATGCTGATAAGAGACCGAGCACAATAGCACAGAAAGCGAGAGCGGCTCTCTGATGCCACACTGTGGTAGAAATAACACATCTCTCTTTGTTTTGCATAAAGAAACAAATATCTCACAAGAAGCCATTCGAAACATTGAATTAAATTGGCTTAAGCCCCAGTGGTGGGCCGTGCTGGTCAGTATGTCCTTCTCTGCTGTTCCAAACACTATCAGAATCACTGACCTACATTTAGAACCTAAATTCTAATATTTGTTCCATTAAATTGTATTAATTTATTCCAACAGTTTATTCTCTTCATTTCGTAGTGTTTCTCTCGCTGCACTGCTTCCAGAACGTGTATGTGGATGTTAGATTTTTTGTCCAATCAGATTTCAGTTTCTATGTGCTGCCATGTTAATCTAATCTATCCAGGGCCTTCAGAATCAGTAGCGCTGCCCATGGAACGTAAACTATAATAGCAGTGGCAGATTGATCACTGGTTAAAGACCAATCAGATTTTAAGTTCATCAGAATTTTTCCATCCTCTGATTGGTTGATCAGAGTAAAATCTGCAGAGTTGAGTTCGAATTTTTTACACCCACAATTTTCTGGAGAAATAAACGTGGTCTTGGACATACTCGAAAATATGGGTGGACCTTTTTAGAAAAGTTGTAGATGGTGAGGAGAGTTTGGTACCCCGAAGATAACTAGCGCGGGAAAGAGTTTATTCCCCACTTCCGCCGAGCGGTAACACTGACTTACAGCCTTTAACTGTCTGATAGATTTTATTGATATCTGTAATGTTTTTGTGATGTTATATTAATATTAAGATAAATATTAATTCTGAACTGCTCCAGATGTTGTAGGTGGTACAGTTGTGGTTGTAGTGTAGAGGTTTGGAGTTGTGTGTTAACGGGTTTCTTGCTTTAATAAAAATGGTTTTTATCCTCAATATGTGAAATGTCTCTCTGTCTGTAATTCCACGCCGTGTTATATTGTGTGTATGATAGTGGGGGTATTAAGAGGTGTATCAGTCGGGTAATTCCACACTGAGGGACCAGCTACCAAATGCACCGCCCACCAGTGCCAAACTCATACTTACTATGTTAATAAGTAGCTTCAATACAGTGCCAACATTTTAGCTTAACGCAATCAGAGACATGTTTTGACTAGAAAATCTGCACTTTATACACCTTAACAGTTACAGTTGGTGTCTTGTTATAGTTGCTAAAGTATGGAATCCTATGCACTTAACTTTTTAGATTGAAAAAGAGAAAGAAAAAAAAAAAAAAAGGTTTTACATTTATTTTTTTTTTTTTTTTTTTTTTTTTTTAAATTTAGTCGATCTGGTCCAGTGCCTTACTTTTAACACCATAAGGCAAGAAAACACCCAAACTAGTTATTTAATTAGACATTTATATTAACAGCAATGTGGCAGTGGTGGCTCAAGTGGTTAAGGCGCAGAGTTCAATTCAACCCAATTCAATTTTATTTGTTTGGCGTTTTTTACAGTGGTGATTGTCACAAAGCAGCTTTACACATTCGAAGAAATTAGTGAATCAGAAATCAGTTTGTCCCTGATGAGCAAGCCGGGGGCGACGGTGGCAAGGAAAAACTCCCTGAGACGAAATAGGAAGAAACCTTGAGAGGAACCAGACTCAACAGAGAACCCGTCCTCATTTGGGTGATAAACAGGTAGCAGGAATTGTGTAGTTACACTGTGTGTGTAAGCAACTTAAATCATAAGTCCTTAAAGAACAGCTGGATTTGTTGATCTAAAGACCAGGAAGACATGGATTCACGAGTCCGCCACTGTTGGCTCCCTAAACAAGACCCCTAAGCCTTCCTGCTCCAGGGGCACTGTATTATAGCTGACCCTGCGCTCTAACCCCCAACTTACTAAGATAAGATATGGGAAGAAAGAATTTTACACTGCTGTAAAGTCTATGTGACAACAAAAGGCATTTACAATCTCAGTTATACAACTGAGAAATTAGGGTTTAAGAGCCACTTATTGGTGGTGCTGGGAATTCAAACCCATAATCTTTTAGTTAGGAGTCCAACGTTTTAAACACTGAACTAACACCACCTATTAAAACGTAACAGTATAATGATGAATGAACTACCCAGTGACGATGCAGTGCTTTACAGCAGGTTTAATGGAAAAAAACCAACAGAATATTAAAAAAACTAATAAAAAACAGCACACATACATATTGTGTTATACTTTTATATAGTTGTGTTATACTTTCAATTTGCAGAAACAATGAAAACGACACAGATGAATTAAGCCAAAAAATTTTTATTCACAGGTGACCATAGATACCGTTAACAAATGTTAACCAAGAAATGTTACACTTTTTTGCACTAACAGGATGCCTGCAGGTTTTAAAAACAGTCTAGACGTCTAGACGCATCAAGGTCATGAGTTTCTGAAGTATTGGTGTTGGAATTTTATCCAATTCTTGCCTGATTCAGGTTTCAGCTGCTAAAAAGTGGTCTTAATGATCTTTTATGCATTTTTTGTGCTTTTTAATATATTTGTGCTTTCATTGACTTTAATATAATGTCTTTTTTATTGAAGCCCAAGCAAGAATTTTAGTACAACAATTTTTCTGCTATTCCATCTTTTAATTATTAGATTTTTTTTAAATATCTATCTTCTCAACCCCACCTCTGAAAACTGCCCACCTAGGATATCTGTCTGCCCACTCTTTTATGGGCCTGATATGAACCCTATTCATAGGTATACTTTATAAACCTGATTAAATTAACTAGACTAAAAAGTGGTCTTAATCAACTTTTACGAATTTTTTGTTTAATGATGCGCCAAATGTTCTCTATAGGTGAAAGATCTGAACTGCGGGCAGGTTAAATCAGCACCTGGACTCTACACTGAAGACATGCTGTTGGAATAGCTGCAGTATGTGGTTTAGGACCTTTTCCTAAAATATATAAAATATAGGTCTTCTAAAACCTTTCAGCATTCATAGTGTCTTCCAAAACATGCAAGCTGCCCATACCATATGCACGTCCTTCAGGAGTTTCAAAGGCGTCCTCTGATAGTGTACAAGAATTCTGGGTGACACATGCCGCGTTTTTACGCGGTCCACCTGGAAACAACCCAAAGCCGTCTGATCGAAGAAGTAAGCTGTCGTGTTTGCAGTGGTGAACATGAGCATTAATTAAGTTCGATTAAATGCTGGATTCTTACAAGTATGCAAAGTTTATGGTATAGCATGGGCGCCGCTAGCGATTTGGGCCTTGTGAAATATATTAGACCCCTACCACACCCATTCCTCAGTGTTACTAATAATGAAACAGATGTCTGGGGCCCCCCAAAGTTTATGGGCCCCTAAAATCATTCACAAGTTCTGTTTTGTTGAATATTCTTAGTGACATCCCTAAACATTACGCAACATAAAACAAAATGTCATTGGTTGCATTACTTATCTGTCTTAAGCTCTTATTGGACGCCCCTTAGCAATTCTAATTGTCCAAGGTTTCCAGACCTTATGCTGACATTCTGAAGGTCTGGCCACACGAGACTATGACAGAAGTGAAAGCTAATTTAAACTGAAGGTTTGATGTGATGTGCATTCTGAGATGCACCTGCCACATGATTGGATATTGACATTATCATCCGTACGTTAAATAGAAGAATATATTTATTGTGTACAGTTGTTCCTCTATTAACCATATCACTTATGTTTTAGGTCTTAAATAGGATACAACGCACATACATTTTTTCACCAGTAGGGGTCTCTAAAGGACACTTGAAGAGAACACGGATAGCTGCACAACCTAATATTTAATTTTAAAGTTTCTATCTATCTATCTATCTATCTATCTATCTATCTATCTATCTATCTATCTATCTATCTATCTATCTATCTGTCTGTCTGTCTAGAACTTTAAGGTTATAATTTTCCCTGAATTTTGTGTTTATTAGTCCAGTCATCATTCATTCTGAGCGCTAAAAATAAACCTTCATATAACATTTTAAAAACATATTTGTGTTTATATCGACTTTAATATAATGTCTTCTTAATCAAACCCAAGCATAAATTAGTACAACAATATTTCTGCTATTCCATCATTTCATTATTACATTTTTTTTGAGCATCTATCTTTGCAACCCCAACCCCAAAAATTGCCCACCTGGGATATCTGTCTGCCCACCTGGGATATCTGTCTGTCTGATATGAACCCTATTCATAGCTATACTTTATAAACCTAATTAAATTAACTAGACTTATTACTAGCTGTGAAATTAAACTCACGGGCGATTTAGTAACCAGTAAGAAGAGTGGAACACTCATAAAGTATTATAACTCATGTTCTCTGTTTCTTTATGACAATCTTAAGGACAAAAAGATGTTTAAGCCATTTAGAGAATAATTAATCACCGAACATAAAAATTCAACAGGGTACAGAGATATCTCCAGGCTCCCTGATATTTCTGTTTGCACAGACTGAATTTTAAGAAGTTTACAGTTCATAAAACTGTCAAGGACCTTCCAAGACATGAAGGTAATAGAAACACTTAAGCAAAACTCAAGCAAAAAAAAACAAAAAAACACACACTATATAAATATACACATACGTGATCAGAAAAAAGCTGAATTGATTATAGAAACCTAATAAAAATGCACAGTAAAGTAATAAGAGGCTGGAAGAAGTTCATGGGTGAAGACCAGGATGGATCCTTCCATTGGAAGACAAACATTAAAACTGATCAGACCAATATAAGTTATAATATAAGAATATGTTATATTCTGGGTGTGACTGTGTGAAATAGTGCTTAGAAAGGAAAAACACAAACCAACTACTGTGGAATATGACAGAGATTCAATAATATTGGAATGGCTTTTTTTCTGCCTCTGATACTAAAGGCACTAAACAAGATGAAATGATGATGAAATGAGAGAATTATAAGGAGAAGATATGTGCTATATTTCTTAAAAAAAAAATAAGCCAGGAAGATCAACAATCTTCTAACAGGACAAACGAATCTAAAGTAGATTGTGTTATGTCTTATCTATCTATCTATCTATCTATCTATCTATCTATCTATCTATCTATCTATCTATCTATCTATCTATCTATCTGTCTGTCTGTCTGTCTGTCTGTCTGTCTGTCTGTCTGTCTGTCTGTCTGTCTGTCTGTCTGTCTGTCTGTCTGTCTGTCTGTCTGTCCATCCGTCCTTTCCTGTTTAAACATTACATCATCACGCTTTTCTCTTCGGGCTAATTTTATTTAGTGTTTTAGATCACCCCCCTCCCCCCTTTTGTTTCTTTCTCTCGCTCTCTCTTTCTCTATTTTCCTCTTTGTTTCTCTCACTCTGTCTTTCTCTGTCTCTCGCATAACTCATTTATATTTAAACCAAATTTGTTTGTTGTTTGTTCTAAACAAGATGAAATGATGATGAAATGAGAGAATTATAAGGAGAAGATATGTGCTACATTTCTCTAAAAAATAAGCCAGGAAGATCAACAATCTTCTAACAGGACAAACGAATCTAAAGTAGATTGTGTGAAATTTGGCCAGCAGGAGACCTGATCTCAATTACATCAAAACCTTTGGACAGAAATCGTGCTAATCTGTGGGAACTGAAACCAACTACTGTTGAGGAGTGGAAAAGTAAACCATTAAAAGGTTCTTACCAATGGCTGGGAGACATTTTTGGTGGTTCTGCTGCCCAACTAAATAAGTAGCTTGTAAATAAACCACTTATGCACTTCTGGTTAGATGCTACCTGGTTACATGTACCTTACACAATGAACGAATCGAATGAATCGAATCGAATCGAATCGAATCGAATCGAATCGAATCGAATCGAATCGAATCGAATCGATCGATCGAATCGAATCGAATCGAATCGAATCGAATCGAATCGAATCGAATCGAAATACTAGGGAACTGTCCCCTCATCCATACTGTCAGATTGTTGTATAGTATAAAACATTCTTAAACTAGTTATTTCAAAAAAACATGGTATGACAATAAAAAAAGTTCTATCCACCCATCCATCCATCCATCCATCCATCCATCCATCCATCCATCCATCCATCCATCCATCCATCCATCCTTTCCTGTTTAAACATTATCATCACGCATTTCTCATCGGGGCTAATTTTATTTGGTGTTTTGGATCACCACCTCTCTTCTGTCTGTCTCTCTCTCTCTCTCTCTCTCTCTCTCTCTGTCTCTCTCTCTCTCTCTCTCTCTCTTCTCTCTGTCTGTCTCTCTCTCTCTCTCTCTCTCTCTCTCTCTCTCTCTGTCTCTCTCTCTCTCTCTGATAATTCTCATGATATTTAAACCAAATTTGTTTGTTTTTTGGAAAACTACTTTTACTATTTCTCTGTTCTTTCTTTCTATCTATTAATCTGTCTGTCTGTCTGTCTATCTTTGTAAAAACTTATAACGTGTCGTTCTTCTTTGAGCTGATTTTATGTGGATTTCTCTTTCTTTCTTTCTTTCTTTCTCTCACTGTATCTAAGTAAAACTTTTTATATTATATTCCAACTCATCAATAGGGAAGCGGTATTGCGGTGGTTAAGGTGTGGGACCTGCCAATTGGAAGACTGGGGTTCGATTTGCATTAAAAGCCCCTGAGTAAAGCCCTTAATCCCCAATTACTCAGATGTATAAAAGAGATAAAAGTAAGTCTCTCTGGATAAGATTGCGGCTGCCAAATGCTGTAAATGTAAATCAAGAGAAAATGTGCACCATGAATATTCTGGAAAAAATCACGACTCTAGATTTTACCCAGCTTTCTCTGTGACTCCTTCTACCAATTCTATTTGGCACATGACCATTCATTTTATTAAATAATACATATTTCTGTTGTATAAGATACAGGGGTCTTGACCGACAGAAGCAGTGAGCATTAAGGAGAACGTTTATAGTACATTAGCTAATTTAATCCATGATCCCCTGGTTGAACAAAAAAAATGGACAAATTTGTAATTTGTCCTCCACAAAAATGACAGTCTCACTGACTGCACTGGATGCAGGTGAGGAAGTGCCCACCAATTCAGGTCGCAGTGCAGCAATACTGAAAACACAAAATGCAGGAAATGCCAAGAGCGATAATATGTGAAGGGGAACCTAAAATATTTTCTTGGGGGGAAAAAGGGGGTCTCAGACAAAAAAAAAGGTTGTGAGCCACTGATGTTTGTCAAAAGTGAAGAGAATGTTGTCGACTGATGATAAGAACAGTTACATGAAATAAAGTTATTAAAAGCGTAGATGTTTTACAATAATGATGTTTGGCATATCCTTTATGTGAAGTATTTGGTTTGATAAGATGGGCTCTGGGCAGCACAGTAGCTTAGTGGTTAGCACTGTTGCCTCTCAGCAAAAAGGGTTCGATTCCCTTGCTGGGGGTCTTTCTGTGTGGAGTTTGCATGTTCTCCCTGTGCTTGCGTGGGTTTACTCTGAGTTCTCAAAAACATGTATGTTAGATTGATTAGTGATTCTAAATTGCCTATAGGAGTGAGTGTGTGTGTGGCTCTGTGATGGACTGGCAACCTGTCCAGGATGTCCCCCTCCTGCCTTTCACCCTTTCAGTGAAAGCTGGGATAGACTCCAGCAGATCCCTGTGACCCTGAATTAGGGAATAAGTGGGTATAGAAGATGAATGAATAAATGAACATGGGCTCTCCATCTCCGTTTTATTAATTATTTTATGACGAGGTTGGACTGGATTAGGAAGAAGTTCATCGGGGGGGACGGCTCATATTAGATGTTTGGGAGAAAAGTCAGGGAGGACAGATTGAGGTGGTTTGGACATGTACAGAGGAGGGATGTGAATATATCGGTAGGAGGATGTTGGAAATGAAGCTACCAGGCAGAAGGTAAAGAGGAAGAGCAAAGAGGAGGTATATGGATGCGATAAACGAGGACATGAAGTGTGTGTGACTGAAGAGGATGTAGAGAACAGGGTTAGGGGGAGACAGATGATTCGCTGTGGAGACCCCTAAAAGGGAACAGGAAGGGAAGGAAAAAATTGTTTTATTAATGACTTACCAAATTTTGTGTTATTTTGATGAAAGGACAACTGAGGGTTCTGTGGGGTAAATAGTGCTGTGTGTTCTGCAGTGGCCCCTTGGAAACGACAAAAAAGGATTTTATGACTACATTACACAAAAGCTTTCTTTTGAAGTTTAGAACCTGAAACAGCCATCAAAGTAAATTGGAGAATGGAGAACAAAATGTGCATCTGATACACCAAGTTCACAGCAGTTTATACGCTCTCTATAAATCATATAAACAAGTCGGACAATATAATGACTACAGAAAAGTCGATCATTCATTTGCCTTTCAGTATTCTGATTATTAAAAATAAAGGTTAAAATTAGGATCACACCCTGATACTGAGCTCATGGACCGATCCAGTGGTGGTCAGTCCGGGTCAGTATGTCCTTCTCTGCTGTCCAAACACTATAAAAATCACTGACCAACATTTACAACCTAAATTCTAATATTTGTTCCATTAAATAGTATTAATTTATTCCAACAGTTTATTCTCTTCATTTCGTAGTGTTTCTCTCGCTGCACTGCTTCCAGTACGTGTACTTGTACGTGTAGATTTTTTGTCTAATCAGATTTCAGTTTCTATGTGCTGCCATGTTAATCTAATCTGACCTTCAGAATCAGCAGCACTGCCCGTGGAACTTACATTATATTATATATAGACTATATAACTATAATTTCATAATATATATTTATATATAAATTTGACTCTCCAGAGCCCGCTAGCTGGCCCACAATGACGTCAGCATTTATCCGTCATCTGATTGGTTGATGAGAGTAAAACTATTACAGCCAAGTTCGGCTAGGGAAGCGCGTCTGTACAGTTGAATCAGAATTTTTTTACGCCCACACAGGCTGACGGAGGAGTGTTTTTTGTGGTGTAATTAGATGAATATTGATTCTGAACTGCTCCAGACATGTTGTAGGCGGTACAGTTCGTGGTTGTAGTGTAGAGGTTTGGAGTTGTGTGTTAACGGTTTTCTTGCTTTAATAAAAATTTTTTTTTATCTTCAATACGTGAATGTCTCTCTGTCTGTAATTCCAGGCCGTGTTATATTGTGTGTTTGTTTAGTATTAATGTGTTTCTATAATTGCGATATAGTCGTATATATCAGAGGGGTTTAGGCAATGCATTATATCACAAGGTCTTATTGAAATAAACACTGCGATCCTACTCTCACATACAGGCAAGATGGCAGCTGCATTCAAATATGATTTCTGTTAGGATGGTTTAATATTGTGTTTCTGTTTGAGTACCAAATTCGGTGGTACGTTGACTTACGAGTGTCCCAACTAACGAGTTTTTTGAGATACAAGCCGTCTCTGGACCGATTTTTTTTTTAGGCACCCAATCTCTAGTTTTTTTTCTCCCCATCATCACTTACAAGCCTCATTGAACACTGTAACATCCGCCCAGCATCCCGTGTCTCACTCGAGTCGTCTGATCTCCAAGGTAAATGCTGTACATTATACTTAATAAAACCAGTTTATTCCGGTACATCTCATATTGTAGAGTTTTTTATACAATATTCATTATTTATAGTTTATTTTTCTTATTAAAAAACATGTAACAAAAAAAACTGCTGTGAACCGGAAACAATTAATGACATTTCAATTCATTTCAATAGAAAAAAATGATTTGACATACGAGTAATTTGAGTTACAAACTCCGTCACTGACCAAATTAAACTCATAAGTTATGGCACCCCTGTATAGCAAAAAAGAACAGCAGTAAACCGAAAAATAAAAACCTCATGATTTTGTCCTGTGTTCTTTTTGTGTAATTTGGACAGGCTGTGCTTACTCGATCTACTTCTAGCTGTCAGTCATTGTAAATGACATGCCATGATTAAGCCATTGATTTTTAGCTGAAAAAAAATCCAACCTAGTCCAAAACAGTGTAGAACTACACATCCAACTCTCAAACAGAGACACCCGGCTAACGTATTAGCCACCAGAGAAACATTACCCATGGTCATAGCCACCACATATTTCTTAAATGCCTGCAACATAGATGAATCTCTATGGCACCCCATCGTTATCACCCTTTACCCCTAGTCAGTGAGGGGGGCACTTTTGCTGTATATATACATATATCCCTACTACCCTAGTGCTGCAGGCAAATGTATGCAGTATACAGGTTTTTTTTTTTAGTATTACAAAAAAATGTAAGCAAGAAATACCCTGATGACTTACTGCGGTATGAAAGAAATTCTGCAGCATGAAAACAACAAAGCGGAGGAACTGAGTGTAAGTGCTACAGCAGTCAAAAGTTCCTAAAGTTCCTCATTGTGATTGAACTGTACTTGTTTACCAATACCTGAATATACTGCTAAAATGATGGCAAATTAAAAAAAAAAGAAGGTTTTGTGGTTAAAGACATTGTAGTTTATATGATAATGCCAGTAGGTCAGATGCAGCACACCTGGATTGTATACAGGGCCGGCTTTAAGCATGGGCAGGGGTGGGCTGAGCCCACCCAAACGTCTGACCTGCCCACCATATTAAAATTTGGTAAAGACTGCAGTATACTAATACGTTTATATTTTTTTTAGTATGATTGGTAATTTGATAAAAGTAGTCTGAGGTGGGCTGTGTGTTGAGAAGTTTGAAAAAGTCCTGACCAATCACAAAGCAATACCAAACAGCTTCCTGTTTTTAATTGGCTGTAGGTAACGGCATGGTCAGCACGAGTTTCACAGATTTTATTCATTTTTTACTCAATTTCTCCCCCTAAATTATTATTTAAATATTTAATTATTATTTGTCCCAAATTTCACTTTGACTTCATAAAGATTAGAATATTTCGTTAATTTGTGTTTATTAGTCCAGTCATTATTTATTCTAAACGTTGAAAATAAACCTTCATGTAACATTTTAAAAACATATTTGTGTTTATGTTGACTTTAATATAATGTCAAACCCAATCAAACCCAAGCAAGAACATTAGTACAACAATATTTCTGATATTACATCATTTAATTACTTGACTTTTACAGAGTTTCTATCTCCTCAACCCCACCCCCAAAAACTGCCCAGCTGGGATATCTGTCTGCCCACCTGGAATATCTGTCTGCCCACCTGGTATATCTGTCTGCCCACCCGTCTATGATTGGCAAGAACCGAGCCTGATTGTTTAAATACTGTTTCATTAGAAAGTGAGCAGTGACTACTGTCACACTATGCAGTTTCAGACACACACAAGGACCATTTTTATGAGAAAAGTCTTATGTCAATGGTATTTGGAAATTAGCCACAGGGTAATAACCCACTTCCTTACTCCTAACAGGCCCCAGGAGGACTACTGTGGCAATCTGTTAACATTCCTAGCATTCTCAGCAGGACCTAGTGCCGCACATAACAATCTGCTTGAATCTAATTGCCAAGCAATAATGTCTCCCACACATCGAAGCTGACACTGTTAATAAATCCTGCAAATCAAAGTGAAAAAAAAAACCTATTACTTGCTTGAGGTATAAAGTAAAAAAATAATTTGGCCCATGAGGCCATTGTCTAACATCTTAGCATGGAGTCTGTCTATAGTTAAACCATCTGTTTGTATAGAATAATACTACATCTACAAGTTCAAGAAGCTTCATTGTCATTTCAACCATATATTGCAGATGCAGTACACAGCGAAATAAAACGTTTCTCCAGGAGCCCCTGGTGCTACACAAAAACACACAGAATTACACAAAACAACAAAGAGACACTTAACAAAACAACACATCTTAAAGACTAAAAGTAATTTGTCTTAGCAGCACCATTTTGAATCCGGAGTGGCCGCTGCGTGCTACTGCCAGGCCGCCATCTTGGATCACTATGTACCTTTCACTGTGTTTTTATGAATTTAGGTAGCCACTACAAGGTCTTTTTATATATATAAAGAAAAAAAAATCATTAAAATCCAAATAAAATGCTTAAATATAATTTAGAGAATTTGACCTGATGATCTTTCCGTCAGTCCAGTCTACAAAAAACTAACTTCCATATTAGAGCACAATATGTTTGTGTTTTTAAAATGCAATTTAATAGACATTTATCCAAAAGAAATGTTATGGAAGGGCATAAAACAAGCAGTTCGTTTGTAGAAACTCCCAGAGGTTATGCTGTTCTGTACTGAGGACTAAGATAACATTCCCCAAAGCTGGAGGACTCGGAGTACTGTACTACTCACGTATTTTACAATATAAGTCAAGTCTTTATTTCTATTTATAAACAGTCGACATCGTGTCAAAGCAATTCAGTTCAATTCATTTAGTTTTATTTGTTTTGTGCTTTTTAACAACAGACATGGTCTCAAAGCAGCGCTTACACAGAACACAGTAACAGTGAGAAAGTGTAAGTTTGTCCCTAATGAGCAAACCGGAGGGCGACTACGGCAAAAAAAAAAACCTCCCTGAGATGAAGTAGAAGGAAACCGCAAGAGGAACCAGACTCAATAGGGAACCCATTTTAATCCATCCACATAATTTTGACTTTTTTTAATCTCATAATTTTTGTTTTAACATTTTCTTTGTTATCATATTTCGTCATTAAAGTCACTTAATTTTGATTTTTTATCTCATAATTATGACTTTTAAAGTTTATTTCGACATTTTTTATTTCATAATTATGACTATAAAAATGTCATAATTTAGACTTTTATCTCATAATTATGACTTTTAATGTCATAATTCTACTTAGAATTTAAGGTTTGTCCCTAATGAACAAACCGGAGGCGACTGTGACAAAGAAAAAACTCCCTGAGATGAAGTAGGAGGAAACCTTGAGAGGAACCAGACTCAATAGAGGACCCGTCCTCATCTGGGGGACACCGCATGTTATTGTTAATTACAGCATATTGTAATGCTTAACTGTAATGTAAACTGTAGCTTTGGGTCAGTGGAGCAAAGTAAGTCTTAGTCTATCCTCCAACCTCCTCAAAATATCGGAAAAGGGGCAGGAACCTCATTACTGGTACCTCAGGGGCAAGTTAACCCACCCCAGAGAGAGAGAGAGAGAGAAAAAAAAAATCGAGGTTAAGAGAGAGGTATAGATTATTTAGAGTATTGTTGTGTAAGAGTTACGGATATATTATGTAGTTTGGAGACTCTGGCAAGACTCGCTATTGCAGCATAACTAAAAGGGAGAGCCAGAGAGTGACACAGGCCATGAGGGATCTCTGGGATAAGAGTCGGCCCACCACACCACCGTGAACAATCCCTGAAGCGAACCAAAAAGAATAACACTCTTTCTCTACAAGCTTGTACAGTACAGTAGACATTAGTCATTTTGGGTGTCTCACTTCACGTCTCACCCTGATGCTTGCATCACTCTGGAACGGCCTCATCAGACCATGTAACCTTTTCCATAGCTTCAGAGTCCAATCTTTATGCTCTCTAACAATCTGAAGATTTTTTTTCTTTTTAATTTAACATGCTTTCCTTAAGAAAAACAGAGAAAATAAAAATAAAACAAAGATGTAAAATAAATGAAAACGGTTTAGGAATATAAAATGATTCTAGTCGGCTGGGACGTACTACAGAGCTCATTCAGTAAATGCAGAACTAAATAAATGTGTTTTTGTGTCTGGATTTAAAGATGGCGACTGATTTAACACATCAGATCTCTTCTGGTCGCTGGTTCCAACTAAAAGCAGATTCTTCTGCCTGTTTGGACTGAACCCTTGGTATGTTTTAATGACTTGATCCTAGTGATCTGATTGGGTTTAAAATTTGTGATTGTATCTGAAATGTATTTAGGTCCTATAGTCCAATGAGTGACTTCTAAACGAGTAACAGAACTTTAAAATCAATCCTAAATGTAACTGGTAGTCAGTGTGAGGACCTGAGGACCAGTGTGATGGTCTGAGGACCATCACACTTGTCCTCCAGTCTCAAAACACATTTATTTAGTTCTGCATTTACTGAATGAGCTCTGTGATGCGTCCCAACTGACTGGAGTCATTTTATATTCCTAAATGTCTTCATTTATTTTAAGTCTTTGTTTTAATTTTATTTTCTCTGTTTTTGCACACATGCACTTTATGTTCGTTCTGTTAGGTGGCTCTTTGTTCTTTGTTGTTTTGGGTAATTCTGTGCGTTTTTGTGTAGCACCAGGGGGTCCTGGAGAAACGTTGTTTTATTTCACTGTGTACTGCATCTGCTATATATGGTTGAAATGACAATAAAGTTTTTGGAACTTAATATGATTGGATGTTCTGGTTTTAGTTAAAGATAGCCATGAATCCTACTGTTGTTTTTATTTAAATAATTACAAATAAATAAATAAAGTCGTATTGCTGAACACTGATGTGCAATTAGGCATCATAACCCCAAAAGTCCAGTAGCTCAACATTTTTTTTTAAGTATAAACCTTTGGTCTGTACTTTACAGTATATTGGCACCGAAGCAGTCAAATTACCTAGAAGAGGCAGCGATATTACCAATCTAGCGTTAAAATATAAAGCATGTTAGATTTATACTTTAAACATTTTATCTCTCAATGGTCTTAATTGAGATTTAAGTACTTACCCTTTCCTCTAATTATTAGAATTTATTTGTTAAGATTGCCTGTGTGTTAGAGTTTATGATCTTTTTCTGTGTTCTCTGTTACAGGGTTTCCAGTCAGGCATTTCTGAATATAGTTGGTGCCGGTAATTTATTATTGTTCTCACTTTAAGGATATTGTCCGATTGCACTTTCGGTACATTAATGCGCCCCGCACTTTTTTATTTCTTTATTCATGATCATAGTCCAGGGGGCGGCAACCTTTAACACTCAAAGAGGCATTTGGGGCAGTTTCCCATTAAAAAATGAACACTGGGAGCCACAAAGCCCTTTTAACATCTAAAATGTAGAAACTATATCGGTTTCTACCTTTATACTATGTATAAAAAACCAATTTGTGTTGCATTTATTAAATCACTGCACTACTACGAAGAACATTTTATGACATTTGATGTTATTATGCAACAAAAGACATTTTTAACTCTTTGAAAATCTGATTATATTTACATATCCAGCATTCGGTAGAAGTCTTTATCCAGAGCGACTTTTATTTATCTTTTATATACAATTGAGCAATTGGGGGTTAAGGGTCTTGCTTAGGGGCCCAGCAGTGGTGGCTTGGTGGTGCTGGGAATTAAACTGGGAATTGAACCCCGGTCTTTACACCTTAACTACTTCATCCCACATGGGTCCTCGGGCCCTTACACTGACTCCTAGTTATATCAAGGATAGTTTTTTTTCATTCTCTCAGGATTTTAAAGATGCTGTTCCACCTTCCTAACCAGAGTTGTTGCCAGGTAGAACTTAAGACATTATTTGGGGATAATTTAAAAAAAAAAAACAGCTTTGCAGATGTTTGCACAGACTTGTTTGCACAGATGTTTACCTGTTCTCACAGAAATGCAGCAATATCCAGTAGATTTCTGTTTGTTCCGTAAACCTCAGAACGATGAACTTGAGCGAATCCAGCAAACTCAATCTTTTCGGAATTACAAGGGGACAAACGTCATGTCCTGCTCAAAGCAGAGAAATATATTTGGTCTTCACCTACTTTTGACAGACACCTACTCTTTAACAACTTCACTTTGGAAAGTGATGGAACAATTTTTCCTAGGCTCATTGATTTTTTGGTCGTGACTAGGTACTCAGTTGGAGACAGGCGTCTCAAAGGATTCCGGTGTCTGAATACTCTTAGCAATATGTGTTCTTTTCTAATATTTATGACTTACATAAACACGTCATTACGTCCATTTTTTTTTTAGCAGTTTCATAACCTCTGTTAAGTGTTTCTTTAAGTAGCTGCTTAATCTCATACACCAGCAGTTCCCAAGACGGGGGTCCCGACCCACAAGGGGGCCTCAGTGAGCTCTGTGGGGGGTCGTGTCATATTTAAAAAGAAAAAGTGTTGATCAGTGAGGAGCATTAAAGAGAACAATCATATTGCATTAGCTAATTTTATCCATGATCCCCTGGTTGACCAAAAAATTGAGAAATTCGTAATTCATCCTCCATAAAAACGTTTCACTGATTCACCTTCAGCAGCTGGTAGTAATGACCCAGACATACTGGACTCTGAAGGTGAGGAAGAGCCCACCAATTCGGGTCGCAGTGCAGCAATACTAGAAAGACGAAATGCAGGAAATTCCAAGAGCGATAATATCATTAGATGTAAAGGGAAACCTAAAATATTAGTTAGTGGTTCGCACTGTTTCCTCACAGCAAGAAGGTCACGGGTTCGATTTTCCCTGCAGGGGTTTTCCAGTGTGGAGTTTTCATGTTCTCCCCGTGCCTGCGTGGGTTTACGTCGGGTTCTCCGGTGTTTCCTCCCACATTCCAAAAACGTATGTTAGATTGATTGGTGATTCCAAATTGCCCATAGGAGTGAGTGTGTGTGTGTGTGTGTGGCCCTGTGATGGACTGGCCACCTGCGACCAAGCAAGGCCCAGCCCCAGCCAAGGCCCCCCCCCAAAAAAAAGAGATAAATGTAATTCGCTCTAAATAAAATTGTCTGCCAGATGATGTAAATGTAAATGTAATGATGTGGCGGCAGCACAAAGCGCACACACACACACACACACATGCAGATGTTACCATCAATCATCAGTCCAGTGGAGAAATGTATAGTGGTTGTTGGTGCAGGAAAGGCTGGTGTGAGTTTTTCCAAAAATGCTGAGCTCCTGCAATTTTTAAAAAAAATAGTGCAAGTAAAAAAAGAAACAAAGGAAAATGTCACTCAACCTTTTTATCAGAGAAGCATTTCAGAACCGGACAAACCTTGAGACACGCAGGTTTCATCACTACATCCACTTCCTGTCAGCCCACAGCAGGATTCGGCTCACTAAAACTGGACAGTTGAAGATTAAAAGGAAAAAAAAACTTGCCTGGTTGGACAAATTTCGATTTCTGCTACAAAACGCTGATGGTAGCAACAGAAGTTGGCGTTTACAGCATGAACTCATGAACCTGCCCTCATATCAATACTCCAGGCTGATACTAGTGGTATATATTTTTTCCTGGCACACAATAACACCTCGTAGACATGACTTTAATCCTACAACCCTGTCTGATTTTTGTTGCTAACAACCTAATTTTTGGAAATGAATGAATGAATGAATTTTTATTGTTATATCAGCTTCAACGGCTTTCATCGCAAAACAGATAAATGTTTATAAATAATAATAATATTTCTATAAAATACAGATGCATAACATTAAAATACATGAATAAGAATAATAATAATATAAAATTTAGTTTTTAAAAACTGATTTTTGTTAAGATTTTTGATAGATGCACATTTAAAAACAAGTCCATCAAAGTTCCACCAGATAAAAGATAAAAATGTTCAGTTTTGCGACGTCGCATTTTTAATGTTGCAGGACATTAAAAATGACCGACACGAAATCTTGTATAAATAACTTTATCTCCTCTTGAGCTAAAAGAATAAATAGATTTTTACCTATTATAGGATGGATTTTAAAGAGTGTCATTATTTTTTTTTAAAAAGATATTTTGGCGCATTTTTTTGCCTTTATTGATAGAACAGAGTGGTGAAATAGAGGAGATAGAGAGATCGATGGAACCGGAAAGAACCCAAACCGGAACGGAACCTGGGTCGCCTGGGGGGAGGGGGGGCAACTGTGTATGTGGGTTTCGGTGCCTTGATCACTTTTTGGGCTCAATTTATTTATCCAATAACGACTCAGTCTGGCATAATAAGCAATCATATCAAGTCAGTTAACATGACAGGAAGTTAGTATGAATTTAATAAAGTGCCTTTGGGGTTTGGGTGAATATTAGATTTGCACCTGGAATTGGAAAAAACCCAAAAACATCGTACAAATGCTAAACCAGAATCTGTTCTGAAAAAACAATAGGAAGGCTCTCATCCTGTATTAGTACCTTATTCCTAATAAAGTGTCCAAGCTGCAGTTCTACTTCAATTTTTTATATCGTTTCTCTTATATCACTTCGACCTGCTGCACCTGACATACGGAGTGAAATGAAGAGACGGACAACGAAAGGGCAACAAACTATCTGGTGTAAAAAGATGAAAAGAAACCAGGAGAGATTTAAGGAAAAGAATAGTATGTGTGTATGAGAACTAGTAACCACCAGGAATACAGCTGAAGTAATAGAAATATATTTTATTACCAAAGAGGGACCTTGTGTATATTTGTGGTTTCTGTTGTCTGCACAGAGCAGGGGTGTGTGTGTGTGTGTGTGTACTGACTGAATATAAATAACAGGCAGATACACTGAGATCATTCTTTATTTCTTTTTTTCAGTGGCTGCCTCCATGTTAGCTGCTGCTTCCTCCTTTAGTCTCTCTTCACGCTGCCGGAGAAACTCGGCGTAGTCTTCCGGTGACAAGCTGACAGAGCGATGACAACCGAGGAGTGAAGAAGCGAACCAAAGACATACCGCAAGAAGAGAGGAGGGAGGTGGAGAATGAGAGAGGAAGGGGAAGAGGGGTTGAAAGATACAGATACAGCATTACATTACATTAGAAATTCAAAAATTCTCCCTGGGTTCATTGAAATGCAGAACAAAATGCCTTTCATGCATGCATGATGAGTCGAGGCTGGTTGTGCCTTCGTGACAAGGTTCGATCGGCGAGGAGCAACAATGTCGTCTTTAAGACATCCGAGACCTAGTTAAGTAGTAACGTAACGAGGTTCGGTTTTCATACTCGTTCCCAATGTTAATAACACACTGGCAAAAAAAAAAAAAGGACTGTGGCTATAAATATTTGCATAAAGGCCATTACCGAGCGCTCGCCGAGATTCCTCATCTTTATTTAACTATTAATTATGCAAACTAGAAAAATGCATTTTGACTAGAAACAGCTTTAGCTATACGCTACCAAGCACAGAACTTTTCGGATCAGAAAACTGCTGACCCGATTTACAATTAAAAAAAAAAAAAATTGCATTACAAACTATATTAAAAAAATCGTCTCCTGGCCTGCAGTCCTCATTATTAATACTATCTAATAAATCAATGTTATTAATTCGAAATAAAAACATGATCGACTTCACTGCACATATAAATCCTACAGATTTCATAGAGTTTCGTGCAAAGAATTGCGTCTTACTCTTTGACAACTTCGATGCCCAGTGATCTGGCTGAACCGATGATGCTCTTGACCACCTTCTGCATGGAGGCGTCCTGTATCTTGAAGCACTCGTCCTGCGCCTTGACCTGTGCTATCTCATACACCGCCCTAACAGACACCATACCAGCTGTCTCATGCCCTAATAACAACAACAGAAGAGCCACAGAGCTGGTTAGGAGTGAAGAGATAGAATCAGGCATATAAAAAAAAAGTGTGTGTGTGTGTGTGTGGTTGGAGGGAGGAACGGATGTTTGTTGTTGACCTCCCTAGAGCACAAAGAGCAAAAGCATGAAAGTGTAAGAGTAAGAACAGTACCAGAGTAGTGGGGAGGAGGGGTGCAGTACAGAAAAGAGAGAAAAAAAAAAACCCAACTTGATGAGCAGTCAGAGAGGAACGAGATGACGGGGTATTAAAAGAGCAGATGTTAAGAAAGAGAGAATTATTAAAGCCGACTCGAAGATAAGAAAATGAGGCAACATTTACAATTCTCTTTCCATTATGCAGCACCTTTTTGCTACTGAATACATTTGCTGCTGCTTCTGACATGGCTCAGCATTAATATATCATCAAAACCATAAAAAAAAAAACTGAAGTCAGCCTATCCATTCGTAAAATATAATCTTGGACTGAGACACACAAAAGGGCGATTGGGAGCCGCATGGAGGCCATGGTGATGTACGATCACAGTTTTAGTTATATTAATCTAACTTACCCGTTTTTCCTGCACCTTTCTCGATGCCTGCGGCTTGTTTTAAGAAGTAAGATACCGTAGGCTGCCCGATCTTTAGGTCGTACGTCCGATCCGGCTATAAAGAGAACAAAAAAAAAGATATGTAAATGTCTGTATTGGTCACATAAACTTTACAGCACAGTAAAAATTAGTTTCTTAGTAAGTTGGGGGTCAGAGCGCAGGGTCAGCTATGATACAGCCCTTCTGGAGTAGGAAGGAATAAGGGTCTTGCTCAGGGACCCAACAGTGGCAGACTGGCGGCAGTGGGGCTCGAACCCAGGTCTTCCTGAGCTTTCAATCAACAACTCAGCGCCTTAACCTTTTGAGCCACCACTGCCACCAAGATCAAGGGTCGACAACCGTAAGGAGCCATTTGGGACCGTTTTCCCAGAGAAAATAGCACAGGCAAATAAAATAAAATAAATAAAACACTGCATATATGATATTGTTTTTTTCCACCTATAAACTACATATTATATATATATATAAAATAAAAAGAAAGTGTGTGCTGCATTTTTAAAATCAGTGAACCTCTGGAGCAAAAATGACATTTCATGTCTGCATGCAACAAAAGATATTTTTAGCTTAAAAAAAACCCCAAAAAACGCTGGTTTAAAGTTTACTGTCTTATAAAATTTTCAAAAATCATCCTCGAATATAAACCAAAATTTAGTCCGCTCCCGTGTGCCGCCATCTTTTTATCGCACACTGGAAGGCGCAGTCAGCCGTCAACCTAAATATAAAAAAGGACTATTTCACTGAACAATGTAAAATATTTATCTGCAAAATAACAGCTAATTAAAATATATAATTTAAGATGGTTGATGTGATTTTTACTCCTAAATCTTGCACAGCGTCTCCAAGTCAGGTCTAAAAGACCACGTTATAGAGCTATAAGGTCACCTTCATTTTCACACAGGATTGTAAACTGTCGTCTGTGAGACATAAACCATGTTTGTTTTTATATATAGTTGATATTGGAGACCAGCTGCTCACATGCGGATGTGGATCTGAAGATCGACAGGACACCAAATGCAGAAAGTTTCATGTTCATATAAGTGTCGGGATTCCTTACCATGTTTTGCGTGCCGGCGGTAGTCGCATATCGGCGGTTGTGGCGCATATTTTGAACACGTTTCATTTTATTGTTACAAGATCACCGTCGTCAGAATGATTAAAAAAACCAACAAATTAAAATAAATTAAATTACGATTAAATACTCTATTTACTCTCATTATAGCCACAGCTGTAGGATGAAAGAGTCACATGCGGCTCCGGAGCCGCGGGTTGCCGACCCCTGAGACAGATGCTTGATGCTAGTTAATCCAATAAGATAGAAAAAAAAAACCATTTCAAAGTCAAAATGACCGCGCTAACAAATCGACCGTATGCTAAAAACACGATCAGCACACTAACGAGTGTGGAAAGAAAAAAGTTTCATTATCAAAGATACACCTCAGAAACCCAAGGCATCCGTCTCTCTCTTCAATTATGCAGCTGAACCTTGCAAAAAAAAAAATCGATTTGCTATTCACAGCCTCAAAAAGTCTTTTGTAGGGTCTCTGATGTGTCCACTGAAGCAAACATGTACACACACACACACACATACACTATTCTGGGCTACTGCTACTAGAGCTTTAAGTGTCACATAGTGGATCAAAGACAATGAGCACAGAGCAGACAGCCTAATGGGGCCACCGGGAATTCACAAGAGTCCGACATGATAGCACGGCTCAGACAAACAAGCCAACAATATCAATTAAAATACTACGAAATGGTCTGCACTTAATCGAGACCCGCTAATCTTTCATGTTGTTTTTTCCTAATCAATGTGACTACAAAAAGAGTTGCAGTTTCCTCCGAGGCTTGTTTTGCATCTGGCTGTTACTCATTAATGTTATTTCCTCTTTTGTTTTGAAGGCCAGGATATTTCTTACCGCTCGATGACTAAGTTACTCATAATTCTCGTTGAATACTGACTGATATATAAGCGAATACGCAATATTAGCTTATATATCAGCTTTGGGCATCTTGTACCAATGTTTTAACTAAAAAAAAAAAACAGCACCCAAGCAGAGTCTCTGTATTGAACTGTGCAAAGATCAACAATTATTATATAATTTCATAAATGGCTTATTGATCCGATTAAGATCACTTCATAAAGATTTACTTTCTACAGCAATTTTACTGTCAAATGTTTTAACAATTAAAGTTTGTGGAATTTTAATAAAATAATTTACAGCAATAATTTACTTGATTTACTTTGGGGAAGTGGTATCATAGCTGGTCTCACCACTGTCTCTAAACCATACATCATAGCTGTCTCACCACTGTCTCTAAACCATACATCATAGCTGTCTCACCACTGTCTCTAAACCATACATCATAGCTGGTCTCACCACTGTCTCTAAACCATACATCATAGCTGGTCTCACCACTGTCTCTAAACCATACATCATAGCTGGTCACATCATGGTCTCACCACTGTCTCTAAACCACTGTCTCTAAACCATACATCATAGCTGGTCTCACCACTGTCTCTAAACCATACATCATAGCTGGTCTCACCACTGTCTCTAAACCATACATCATAGCTGGTCTCACCACTGTCTCTAAACCATACATCATAGCTGGTCTCACCACTGTCTCTAAACCATACATCATAGCTGGTCTCACCACTGTCTCTAAACCATACATCATAGCTGTCTCACCACTGTCTTGTACACCTTCCCCTTGATTCTAGCTGATGTTTTTTTCACTCACACATCACTCCTGACACGTTTCTTCAGCCATTCCAACCTGCCTGTAGTCGCTTCTTTACCTCTTTCACACACTCTTCATTGCTCTGGACTGTCGACCCCCAAGTACTTAACCTCCTGTACCTTCTTCACCTCTTCACCCTGTAATCTCACTTTTCCACTTCCCTCTCTTTCATTCAAACACATGCACTCTGTCTTGCTACAACTGACACTGATAAGTTTAAGTATCAGGCTGTAAAACAATTCAATCTAAATTTAATTTTGAAACGGAGAGAGTGACGCTGGCAGAACACTCGACTTCTGAAAGCAAGATCCAAAGTATGTCATTTACGATCAAGGAGGCATGTGGTCGTCCCAATGCTTTAGTAAACCACGGTCAAGTTACAGGGGCGGCCCGTGGCATAGGCGACATAGACAGTTGGCTAGGGTGCAAAATGACTGGGGGGCACCACACAATTTTTTTTTTTTTTTTTTGTCAGAAGAGACCATCGGGCGGTCCTACACACATACATTAAACGAAAATATTTTTTTCCAGTTTTTAGTACTAAGTGCTGAACTGATTCAAATATTTTTCAGAACAAAATGAATTTAACTAAAACAATATTTCACATGTCCTGTAGGACAAATTTAAATATGCGCATATGCATCAGGACGTGATATTAAAAAAGGTGGTCTCACCTCGCTTTTCTGGATTTTTTTGTGTTAGGGTGGGTGTGTGTGTGTGTGTGTGTGTGTGTGTGTGTGTGTGGGGATGGTGGTTAAATAGGGGGATGCAAATCTACAACCTCGCCTAGGGCACCACCAGAGTCTGCGTCGGGCCTGGTCAGTCATAATGTTTTATAAAATAAGAAAAAAATTACTAAAATTACTCATGCAGTAACAACGAAAAAAAAATCTCCCACTGTGCCACCGAGCTCGAGGCGTTAAACTAAAAGGCATGTACCATGGATCGAAACACAGCGTGTTCATGTAGCGACGTGTGCATCATATCCATTTTACTCCAGAAATCATTAGAAAGTAACAGCAAAGTTCTTATAAATAAATAAATAAATAAATAAATATAAAACCAAAAGAAATAAAATGTTTAATTAGCAGTGAACATTAATACGATTTTATCACTATTCCATCACTAAGCTCTCAGTTACAATCATTCCACACTCACCTCCTCACTTCCTTCTTTATAGATGTTTATTTTTTTCTGTCTTTCTAATATCTGTAATAAATGTTTTCATTCTCTGCTTAACGTGTTTGATATAATTAAAAGGAAGTGGTAGCACGGTGGTTAAGGTGTTGGACTGCTAATTGGAAGATCCATGGTTCAATTCCCAGCACAACCAAGTTACCACTGCTGGGCCCCTGAGCAAGGCCCTTAACCCCTCAATTGCTCAGTTGTATGAAAGAGATAAATGTTAAGTCGCTTTGAATAAGGACGTCTGCCAAATGCTGTAAATGTAAATAAGAACAACAGTCATTAAAGCTGAAATTTATAATACACTTTAATCGGTTCCGTGTCGGAGCTCGTAACTCAAATTACTCGAATGTCAAATCAGTTTTTTTTCCTGTTGAAATGTATTGAAATGCCATTAATTCATTCCGTGTCGGAACGTATTAACAACGACTATTGTATAAAAAACAACTACAATAGGATTTGTGTACTGGAATAAACTGGTTTTATTAAGTATAATGTACAGCATTTACCTTGGAGATCAGACGACTCCACTTGCTAACGTGCATGTTTGACTAGCTATCAAGTGACACACGGGATGCTGGCCGGATGTTACGGCGTTCACTGAGGCGTTCGCTACGCTAACTAGCGGTTGGGTGTCTGAAGCTACTCTTAACCCGAATTTTAGCTCACAACATAAAGCAAAAAATCGTCCGAGAAAAGAAACGACTCGTATCTTGAAAAACTCGTTAGTTGGGAACTCGTAAGTCAGCGTACCCACTGTATGTGTATGTTTACTTTTATTTTTGGCGTTATTTAGCAGACGCTCTTATCCGGACCACGTACAAAAACACTTTGAGTCTCACTATTGAACCGCTTAATACTGGTCCGCTAGAACAAAAAAACAAAGTGACAGAGAGCACATCTGAAGAGAACCTGAGCAAGAGAGCATGATGAGGTGAGATCAGTGTCGAGATGTGATTTTTTTTCATCTTCTGTCCGCTGAGTTTAGTTCACGCTACACATCCGACAGCCGGGGAGCAGGACAAGGGCTGTCCTGATAATAAAGTGTGTGTGACAATTAATTGTCAAATAAATAATTGCGATTATGCTGATTTATTGCCTGTATGGGAGCTTTAGCGATTAATTGCTTTGATAATCTCTTGGTATAAAATTGAATAAAAATGTATTTATTCAGTAAATAACAAATAATTGTTATTTTCTTTAGAAATAAGAAAATTCTGTGAATAACAAACCAATTACAATAAACGATGACGAGAACCGAACAGGTCATAAAGGTCACATGATCCGGCTGCTTAATGACTTGGTAGCCACTTAGCACTTAGAGACAAATATGGAAGTTTCTCAGTGATGATCTTGTCTTCCAGACGGCCATCCAGACAAAAGCACAGTAACTTTACTGCAGTATGGAATAACCTGCTGGTTTATCTGATCAGGGGAGAACTGACTCCCCCCCCCCCCCCCCCCTTTTCCTCTATTCTGTCACCGATGGAGTTTTGGTTCCTTCCTGCATTATGCTTAGCAAATACTAATGTTAAGTTCTGCGAAGTTTTGAGTCATATCAGCTTAATTATTTGATAATTATAATTATAATTGTACATAACAGGAAAGCAAATAATTATAATTAGCAAATAATTGAGCTGATATAACTCAGTGATGCGAAACTCAGCAGAACTTAACATTCGTATTTGCTAAGCGCAATGCGTGGAGAGCAAGTATGTTGGAAGCGGAGTATGTGAGCGGAGTGGGGCGGTAAGAATTTCTCTACCTCCTCCTCACTCCATGTTCACTCTATGGAAAAATTGAGTGCTGAATTCGATTCTGAATTTGAATCAGATCCCGAACAGTGCAGGTCTGCACAATAAACTGGAAAATAATTAGCACTGATAGACGCAAGTAAGCAAAGGTGTCGTTTATAAGAGTCAGACTGTGTGCAGTGTTTGTGGCACCAAATATTATTCAAATATTCCAGGAACACGACCAACATGAAGAAACATATCACGCGATTCCATTCAGAGCTGCAGAAACAAACTTCTACCAGTTTTACTTAAACGACCCATGGACAAGCTTCCACCGGAATTCTGAAAAAAAAGGTGGAGTGAATCACTCGTTCAGTGGCGGTTTTATCGTAAAGGATTTGTGCCGGTTCTCCGTGGTGGATAACACAGGGTTTCACACACACACCGTTACAGGTGCTTGAGTCGAGGTACAGTGTGTCCTTACAGCGTTATTTAAGCGTTCTTCATAAACGTTCTAATAATCTGACGTTTCCATGTTTCACTCAGAGCTTCAGTTCCATCCTGAACACGACTTTATTAATCAAAGAACATTTATAAAAACCAAATCATCTTTTTTAAGATGGATGATGATGTCATTCAGAAATTCACTATAAACTAAAAGCATAGAAACTCCAATTCGGGTTAAAATGGAAAGATGTGAACATGTAATTACAGCAGAAGAATTAAAAAAAAAAAAGGTCTAGATTAAGAATTGATTCTGGAATCGAATCGGGACTCCAGGAATCCGAATCGGATCATAAAGTACCTAAAAATTCCCACCCCTAATTATTATAAGCTTTTTATTCATTGCAAAGTGTTCTTGTTAGTGTAATTTAACTGCGAGAGCAATTTCTAATGTTGACTATTGTGTGCATGAGCCTTACAGCAGTATTGTACGATTAGGATATTATACCTTAAATATACATCCGAAAAACAGAACCGTTGAAAACATGACAAAATAAAGTGAATCTTAATTCTTAAAGTCCCTTAATTCCTTTTAAACAAATGTCTGTGCTGTGGAAAAACACTGCGTTTGAGCTTCGAGCGACACAGAAACAACAGGAGCTGACTAATTCCTGCTTATTGGCATTCAACAACAGTCATTGATGGCGAAAAACTCAGGTAAAGGAAAAATGTCAAAATCTCTAGCGTCTGTCATCTAAAGATACGGAATGAGCAAAACAAGATCAATCAGACATGTCTATTCACAGCAAATTATTCGATTTTCCACTTTGCACCAGATATGGCAGTTGGATTAAGTCAGCAGTTCCCAACAGGGGGTCCCGACCCACAAGGGGGCCTCAGTGAGCCCTGTAGGGGGGTTGCGTCATGTCGGTCGCATTTACACTGCACGAATCAAGCATTTAGCTGACGTCCTCATACAGAGTGACTTATATTTATCTCTTTTATTCTAATGAGCAATTAAGGGTTAACAGTGGTAGCTTGGTTGGGCTTGGAAACCCACAACCTTTGGGTTGGTAGTTCATCACCTTAACCGTGAGCCACCACTTTTTAATACAGATTTTTTTTTTTCCAATGTGGCACGGATCGGATTTGACTCATGACGGTGTAAGCAGAAAAAAAAGCACATGGATTCCGATATTTTCAGATCGGATTCAGGACACATTCATATATGGTAATAAATCGGATATGAATCAGATTGCATTAGCGTGTGCAGTGTAAACAGATAGATCGGATTTTCACCTGTCCATGCGAGTCAAACGTCACCGAAAATAAACGGCGATGGTGCATGACATCAACTCGGGTGGACACCAACAGCGAAATATAATAACTTACAATAACTGTGTGTTTTAATATTTATTAATCTTGTTTAATGTAACAAAAGTTCGAAGTCCCAAATCAGATCAGAGGATCCATTTTATCCATGATCCTCTGGTGGACCAAAAAATGGACACAAAATTTGTAATTCGTCCCCCACAAAACCAACCGATTGTCACTGATTCTCCTTCAGCAGCTGATGGTAATGACTCAGACATACTGGACCCTGCAGGTGAGGAAGAGGCCACCAATTTGGGTTGTAGTGCAAGCAATACTGTAAACACGAAACGCAGGAGATACAGAGAGCCATAATATCATTACATGTAAAGGGGAACCTACAATATTTTCTTAGGGAAGGGGTTCTTGGACAAAAAAACAAAAGGTCGGGAACCCCTGGATTAGGTGTCAATGCCCTGGTCTAAAAGTCATGATTACATTCCCAAGACCATGAAATGCCTCTCTGGATGATGCAAAAAAAAGTGCAGGAGTGCAAGAGCTTTTACTGAGACTGTCATACACGGTGCTTAAATGGAGCGCCGCTAAATGCAGGAGATAAAAATGGAACCTGATTTAAGAGCTTCTGATTAGTCGCATGACCCCTGAGGTTTGTCATGTCCAACCTTAAAAAAAAAAAAATGAAAAAGCTCTCTCGCACCTTTAGTATTAAGCCTTTTATCCTGCCACTGTGACACTGATTCCATATGCAGCATCGTGCACATGAGCTGATCTTTATGTTAGAGCTCGAGTCAGGCTGCGTTTAGTCTATTACACGGGTCGGCAAGCGTTAACACTCAAACAGACATTTGGGCCGGTTTCTCAAAGAAAATAGAACATCCGGAGCCACAAACCTCAACCTACAAATATGCACACACACACTGAACCCTGGTTGGCGCTATTGAATGGTCTGTCCAGCGTTCTGTTCTGTTCTCTACTGTCTAATTTGCACTGTCTTTGTAATGTTTGTATTGTTTTATTGCACCTGTCCCCCTGCACTGCCACCGCCTGCACTGCACCGCACCGCACCGCCTGCACTGCACCGCCTGCACTGCACCGCAGCCTGCCTGCACTGCACCGCCTGCACTGCACCGCCTGCACTGCACCGCCTGCACCGCACCGCCTGCACTGCACCGCACCTGCACTGCACCGCACTGCACCGCACCGCCTGCACCTGCAACTGCACCGCACCGTGCCTGCACTGCACCTGCACCTGCACCGCACCGTCCTGCACTGCACCGCACCGTCTGCACTGCACCGCACCGTCTGCACTGCACCGCAGGTCCTGTTGTTACCGCACTCTGCAACCACCGTCTGCACTGCACTGTCTGTACTGTACTGTCTGCACCGCACCGTCTGCACTGCACTGTCTGTACTGTACTGTCTGCAACCGCACTGCACGTCTGCACTGCACTGTCTGTACTGTACTGTGCACTGCACCGCCCGCACTGCACTGTCTGCACTAGGTTGCACACATGCACTTTATGCACTATATTCTGTTCAGTGGCTCTTTGTTGTTTTGTAAATTCTATGTCTTGTGTAGCACCAGGGGGTCCTGGAGAAACGTTATCTCATCTCACAGTGTATTGCATCTGCTACATATGGCTGAAATGACAATAAAGCTCCTTGAACTTGAAAGCTCTACGTACACCGTTTGCTACCTTTATGATATGTATAAAAAAAAACTATTTTGTGTTGCATTTATTACATTACTGCACTACTACAAAGAAAATTAAATTTTTATGTCTGTATGCAACAAAAGACATTTTGGAATCTGGGATTAAATACACTTTCTCCTAAAATTATTACATTTACAGCGTTTGGTAGACGTCCTTATGCAGAGTGACTTATAGTTATCTCTTTATACAACTGAGAAATTGGGGGGTTAGGGGGCCTTGCTCCGGGGCCCACAGTGGTGGCTTGGTGGTGCTAGAAATCAAACCCCGTTATTTATGGTATCAGTCTAACACCTTAACCACTAAGCCACCACCTCCTACATTTACGGCATTTGGTAGACGTACTTATCCAGAGCGACTTACATTTGGGGGTTAAGGGCCCAGCAGTGGTGGATTGGTCCAGCTGGGAATCAAACTCACAATTTTCTGGTTGGTAGTCTAACACCTTGACCATGAGCCACCACATATAATAATGTTTACTTGAGTCATCCTTGTATTTATGTAATAAATAAAGGAGAAATTAAATAATCCACATGCAGCAAAACAAAAGCTTAAACCGAAGTTGCGTCTGCTCCTGTGTGCTTTTCTCCATCTTTTTATCGCAGGCACCAGAGCGCGCAGCCAGCCGTCAACCTCTATAACCGGTCGGCTGTTAAATATTTATTTGCGAAATAACAGCCAATTAAAATATTTACTTTAGATGGTTGATGTGATTTTTACTCCTGAACTTCAGCGCACAGCGTCTCCAGATCAGGTGTAAAAGATGTCACCTTCATTTTCACACAGGATTGTAAACTGTCATCTGTGAGGCGTGAACCATGTTTGTATGTATAGTTGATATTGGAGACGACCAATGTTTGATGTTACAAGCGGTTGACAAAGGTTCGTTACGATTACGCCGTTCTTACGGCGTTATTTAAGTGTTCTTCATAAATGTTCTAATAATCTGACGTTTCCATGTTTCACTCAGAGCTTCAGTTCATCCTGAACACGACTTTATTAATCAAAGAACATTTATAAAAACCAAATCATCTTTTTTAAGATGGATGATGATGTCATACAGAAATTCACTATAAACTAAAAGCATAGAAACTTACAGCAGAGGAATTAGAAAAAAGGGTCTAGATTAAGAATCGATTCAGGAATCAGATCGGGACTCCAGGAATCGGATCGTAAAGTACCTAAAGATTCCTATCCTTTATTATTATTATAAGCTTTTTATTCATTGCAAAGTTTGTTATTTAACTGCGAGAACAATTTCTTAATATTAATGATTGCATATTTTGAGCGACAAAAAAAATTAAACACATTTTTATTTTGATGTTACAAGATCACCGCCGTCTTTAAATTCAGAACTATAAAAAAAAAAAAAAAAAAAAAAAAAAAAAAAAAAATCAACAAACTAAAATAAAATAAAATTAAATGAAAGACTAATTATTAGTTCTGATTATTAAGCTGAGGGATGAGCCGCAGCTGAGGGATGAAATAGCCTCATGCAGCTCTGGAGCTGCGCATCGCCGACCCCCGTGTTATTATATTATATTACTTTACCTGGCTGGTGAAAAATAAGCAGAAATGGAGGGGACTGAGAAATAAGACGAGTCAAGTAAGGCTTTCTAACACTCCCCAAACATCTCATTCAAGGTGCTTCTATTACGGAGCACTGAAGCATGTACATGACCTGTATTAACTCCAGGAGCTGAAATAATAATAGCGTCTTCGGTGAAAGGCCGGGTAAAACCTTGTGCGTGGCATCACACGGCTACTAATTCTAAAGTCTGTGCACTGCAGTCGATTCTATACAAAATCAATGACTCTATTTAAACCTAATGTCCATGCAGGCTTCACTGCATCAGTGGCTGCTTATAACGAAGGGTTAGCACCGTATACAAGTATCTGCAAGGACTCAAACTCGATAAATAATTATGGGTCATGGCAGACTGTGATAATCCCAGGAACAGGTGGAGGGAGAATTTAATTACAGAAGCTAATTAAACAAGGGTTCACTTATTACCTTGACGTTGATCTTGATGGGAAGAGGAATACCTTCTTTGAGGTCTTTGGTTTTCTCATTGAAGTCCTTACAGAACGCACCGATCGGGATCCCTCGCTAGAATGACAAAAAAAGATGGACATGATTAAAGTAAAAGATTTCTAATTAACGTTATTTTGTAAATAAACTCATGCGTCTGAATAAAGCAAGAAAATATGATACGTACAGGGATAAAATGAGTTAAAACTCGTTCTTAATCATTTTAAAGGCATTATTATTTTTCTAACAACTGCAAACCTCTAATTAAAAAAGACTATAATAGCTATTTCTAAAAATAAAATGAAATATTTTCCATAAATAAATATATTTTATAAATATACACTGGTGCCTTGCCTTTAATTGGTTCGGCGACGGAGTTCGTAACTCAAATTACTCGTATGTCAAGTCAATTTTCCCAATAAAATGAATAGAAATGACATTAATTCGTTCCGGCTCCCCAAAAAAACACTGCAATTTTTTTTGTTTTTTTTGTTTTTTAATAAGAAAAATAAACGAACAAATAACAAATATTGTATAATAAACAATCCAATAGGATGTACTGGAATAAACTGGTTTTATTAAGTATAATGTACAGCGTTTACCTTGGAGATCAGACGACTCCACTTGCTAACGCGCATGTCTGACTAGCTATCGAGTGACACACGGGACGCTGGGCGGATGTGAACTAGCGGTTGGGTGTCTGAAGCTGCCTCGTAACCCAAATTTTAGCTCGCAAATCAAAGGAAAAAAATCGTCCGACACACGGCTCGTATCTCGAAAAACTCATAAGTCAGTAATTGAGTAATTTTTTAAATGAATATAAATGTGATATTCCTGTCATGATATCAATTATATCACCTGTCCTTTAATATGAATTGGTACATTGAACATTTCAGACAGTCATCTCGTGATGGCTTTCATTTTGGGAAGACCAATTATCCTTATAGAAAGGCAAGACGGTGAGTGTCAATCATTCAATAACTCACTGGTGCACTGCAAGCACCTGTGCATGCTTGGCTGCCTGTGTTAGCACAAGAGTGGAAGAATGGAGAAGTCCATTTAGCCAAGGGTAAGTGAGTAAGTGAGTGTGTGTGTGAGTGAGTGAGTGTTTGTGTGTTTAGAATATAGCAGTCATCATGTCAGTGAGATGTGATAAATGACATCCTTTTTACTGCTTCCTGCCAGATAGAGAGCTCAGTGTACAGCTGCCATGAAGCGAGTGCTGGCTGCTATTTCCTCAAGGTTTTTTTTTTTTTTTCATTTGCCATGGGTGCTTTTTCAGTGACACTAATTCACAGTCCACTACTAATCAGTAAAGCAATTACAGGAAATGGAAAGCCATGCTGACCTTTCCAAAAGCATGTTGACCAGGACCCAATACTCGCACTTGCACCCTTATACCCTTCAATTGCGTGCTACCGCTAAGGGTTGCAAGTGCGTAGGCTGTTCCAATTGGCTGGTGAGCTTTTTTGCACCACCTACTTGCGCCCTTAATTCACACTTGCTTTAAGTGTGGGTCTAAGCAGACTTTGCCTAAGGATATTAACCAGAATTCATCTGTGATGTTTTAAAGCAATAATTCCGATATCGACACCTACCAACATCTGAAAAATTAATTTGTCGGGACTATAAAACTATATAATATTTTAGAAATAAAAATCAATGTTGAGGAGTAACAAATCCAGGAAGCCACATGCTGTTTTATCATAAAAGCTAAGGCGCCGCGCGAGCATTAATACGATTAGCTTTATTACTGATTCAAGGCGTGCTACGATCTTGAGTCTGTATCTGCTGCTCATGGCCGCATGCTCACGACCCGAAACCAGAGAAGATCTGTAATACGGCTGTTTTGTGCAATGTGTCGGCCTGCATACAGCAGAGCTCACTTAGCGGTCATGGTAGATGGAAGCTCGGGAGAGTGGGCGGGGCAAATAAGAAGGCGACGTTACACTACGCAATAGCTAATTGTGTTCTGCTCTTTCTGACGGCTGTGCCCTGAACGTCATTTAGTGGCGAATGTTCTAATGTATATCGAAATATCGGAAATGTTTTATTGCGATATATATTGATATTAAATTATTGTCCAGCCCTATGACAAGGACAGAAAAGTTTAGTGTAGGTAAAAATTTTTTTTTAAAGTATATATTACTTTTAGCAGCAATACTACGTACCGGCACCACCGTTTTTTTTTTTGCTGTAAGGGTATCGCGACGATGACTTTTGACGCAGATAGATGGCGTGCGTTAAACCTTTCCGATTTTGCATGTCAGCGCACTTGTTCCCTTGCGCACTAAAATGTGTACTTCTAAAATTGCACACTTTGTGGAAGATCTTACGGCGTAGTGTGGGTATTGGGAGAGGGCTGAAGACCCACTTTTCAACACTGCTGCAAAATTTTAAATGAGGGCAGACTGAATATCTGAACCAAATTTTTTTAGGATTATGCCAAACAAGCCTTAATTTATATTATATATATATATACACACATACATATATACATACACACATTATATACATTATATATATACACATACAGAGCACGAAACTGATTTTCTTTTATTCTAGATTTAATGCACACTAATTCTTATTTATGTTTGCTGTAGAAGGTGAATAAATGATCTTTTCCATACGGTAATTATTTCCAAATAAAGCATTAAATGTTTATTTACATTATAATAAAAGTGGTTTCTTGGTGACCAAATATAAAAAATATACAATATTTACCTTGGAGATCAGACGACTCCACTTGCTAACGCGCATGTCTGACTAGCTATCGAGTGAGACACGGGATGCTGGCCGGATGTTACGGCGTTTACTGTGGCGTTCGCTACGCTGACTAGCGGTCGGGTGTTTATAAGTTAATTTTACCTCGCAACTCAAAGCAAAGAATCGGCTGTGAGACGACTCGTATCTCAGAAACCTTTTTGAGAAAATCCTGGTGGGAAGAGAAAATAGATCCAACGCTCATTTTAACAGCACAAACGAATGGCTCCGGTTCGGAGAGATTTGGACGACCTCGCTTTTGAATGAGACATTAATAAAAAGGGCCACAATTATGCACCCAAGATAAACTACTACATATTTAAAGCAAAGATTTAGCTGAGCATTTGTTTTAACTAGCATTTTTTATAGCTGTTGCCAAGCCACCACGAAAAAAACTACCAGTCTGGATAAGTTAAATGCTTTTGGACGCAGGCACCAAGTAATCTTCTCCGTGGCAGATGGCATTAGTGTGGTGCTGTTGTGCTTCATTTAAATTTTGGGGGAAAAAAAACAAGTTGCGCTAATAAAATGCGAAACAAAAGCGTCCAAAATGTGGTCTCCCTGCTGACTTGCTTATTAACAGCATTGTCGTGTGAAGCATCCTGGCATCTAAGCAAATCTCATTCCGCTGAAAATAATAGAGCTGATTAAACAAGGGTGGTGGTGGTGGGGGGGGTGATGGTGGAGGTGACTGGGGATGCAGGGCTGCTAATTAAATATCATTTTTCCCCCTAGTAGTTTGCGGTTAATGCCAGGGGCTCATTAAATCCACTGCTGGTTAAGAGTCTGAGGATTTAAAGCTAATGCTAATGCTGTCCCACTTCTTCCCATCTAACTATCAACTGCAAAGCAAAACAAAAACAATGCAATCGCAACGTAGGTTTAATTATAAAACGCATCGTCTGCTAGGCAGTTATATAAGAAAAGACAGGAGTGTCACTGGAGGGGACGGAGACTAAAGGTGTGATGGAAAACAAAAGCCTACTGGAACACAAAAGCAAAGTCTACAGCGAGCCAATCAATGGCAGCCACAATGGATGTCTAGATGTTTCATTATCATAAGTATGGCACACCATCAGATTGGAAAAAGTGAGCGAGTCTGAGGGAGAAGAAGAGTTCATCTCCTTGGTATTCTTTCTAAAACATGGTGGTGAATCATAGAGATGCCAGATTTTTAATACAAAGAGCACATGGGCTTCACTTTGATACTCAGGCTAAATTGACAGTCCAGCCTGCTAAAGCCTGGGGATCTAATCATCCTGATGTCAAGCAGTCCAATTAAATCCTTTCTTTTCCCTGCCGTGACTGATAAAAGAAGAGTAGTCGCGAGCAAAATGGCTGCTTTACATCACCTTGATGGGGGCATTTAACCCCCCCCAGACAACTTATTCAGTACTTCAGAGGGATATTAAAGTTCTTTATCATTTTTTAGACTCCCATAATGTATCCTTTATGACAGGAGAATTTTTAAAAAGAAAAGATTCGTCTTACTCATCCCTGATAAAAAAAATTCTAAAAGATGACGACGCCACTGCAAAAAACCCCCCCCCCCCCCCCAAATAAAGCGATATAAACATTCCACTTTACTGAAGGACATGTTGTTAAAAGTGCTCTTGAAACATTTTTTTTCCCTCAGCCAATAAAGTCTATTAAAAGGCAAAATAAAAACATTTTATTGAATAATTAATTTATGAGTCAATTTTCTAATGTGGACAATTAACCCACTGATGAGGGCCTTTAAAGAAAAACAAGCTTAATTAGAGCTTATAGCAAAATGCCAGAAACTAAATTGGTAAATTGGTGCCATGTATTAGAGTTATAGGAAAGTGGTGGCTCATGGTTAAGGTGTTGGACTACCGACCTGAAGATCATGGGTTCGATTTCCAGCTTCACCAAGCCACCACTGCTGGTCCCCTGAGCAAGGCCCTTAACCCATAATTGCTCAGTTGTATAAAAGAGATAAATGTAAGGCACTCTGGATAAGAACGTCTACCAAATGCTGTAAATGTAAATGTAATTCAATCCTTGACGGAGCTCCTACGCCAAATCAATTTTCCCATTGAGATAAATTGAAATGCCAATAATTCGTTCCGGGTCCCCAAAAAATACCACCATTTTTTTTGTTACATGTTTTTAAATAAGAAAAATAAACATATAAATATCGAATATTGTATAAAAACACTACAATAGGATATACTGGAATAAACTGGTTTTATTAAGTATAATGTACAGCATGTACCTTGGAGATCAGACGACTCCACTTGCTACTGCGCATGTCTGACCAGCTATCGAGTGACACACGGGATGCTGCACGGATGTTATGGCGTTCACTGTGGCGTTCGCTATGCGAACTGGCGGTTGGGTGTCTGAAGCTGACTCATAACCTGAATTTTAGCTCATAACTCAAAGCAAAAAAACAACCGAGAGACGACTCGTATCTCAAAAAACTTGTTAGTTGGGACACTCGGAAGTCGACGTACCACTGTATTGTACACCCCCCCCCCCACTGTTAAGGGGGGAACTGTAGTCACTCTCCACCCCATGCCGCCCAAATCTCTCCAAACCAAAGCCATTCGTTTGTGCTTGATTTGTACTGTTAAAATGAACATTGGATCAATTTCCCTCCCCGCCAGAATTTTTCTTAAAATGTATAGTAATGATTTTAAATCTAGCAAATTATAACAGATTCATGGTTCATAAAGGGCACCAAAAAGTTCAAGTACGATTGTTTTTAAGGCACATTTAAAAAACAGCCACAGGACTGACCAAAGTGCTGTACATTCAAATCAGACCACGGACACATACAACAAGAATAATAACACAGGAATTTAAAAGCAAAGGGAACGACGGATAAACATTCAGAGTAAAATAGAAGCTCAGTGTGGAATGTAATAAGAGGGGATTTTAGTAGGCCAGATTGAACAAGTGTGTTTTCAAAAGTGATTTGAAAATGGACGGGGAAGCTGCCATTCTAATCTCAAGGTGCCATTTTGATCTCAAGGTGCCATTCTAATCTCAAGCGGGAGGTTGTTCCATAACCGAGGCCCAACCACAGAGAAAGTATGGTCCCCTCTACGTTTGAATCTGGACTGAGGAACTAAAAGGAGATCCTGATTGCTTGATCTTAGACTTCGAATAGGAGGAGATTCGAACTTGGGGCCTGGTTATATAAAGATTTATACACCAGTAAAAGAATCAATTCTAAGTTGAATAGCCAGCCAATGGAGGGCCCTCAATATAGGGGTGATGTGGTCACATTTGCGACTATTTTTACAAAAATCCGGCAGTAGCGTTTTGGACCAACTGTAGGCGAGAAATTTGTGACTTGGACATACGGCAGTATAATAAGTTGCAGTGAACGAAACGTGAAGTAATGAATGCTCGGTCTCCGACCTTGTAACATTTATAAAGTGTTTGATTTTTGACAGCAAGTAAATTTGGTAGAAACTGAAACCAATTACAAAAGAGAATTTTAATAACTCATTAAAATGGACACCCAGATTTCGCACACAAGAAGATCTGGAGGTTGATAAGCTGCCCAGATCGAGGCGGGACGCCTGAGAATGATCTTTAGGACTGAAAACAATCACCTCAGTTTTATCCTCATTTAACGTAAAATTTCAAGCTCGCCTATTCAATGTTTTATTTTATACGTGTCTGATTACCATGATCTCACACAGAATCAGAGAATTTTAATTAAAAACTGAAATAACTATTTTAAAGGTTTACTGAAAAGGCAATAGTTATAAAATTGACATGCCTGCGAATGAGGATATCTACTGATCTGTACGAAAGTATTTCGTGGTCATCCATCCTACAACTTAATACCCGAAGAAAGCCTTTTTTATCCAACTACAAATGTCACTGCCTGGAGTTTATGACTGTACATTGTAATAGAGCCGTGTTTTATGGTCTGAGGAGCCAAAAATACACAGAAGCCTCATTCGTGGGGTCTGGAGACTGAAGTGAGAGATTGAAATCTGGATGTTGTTGCCAAGAAGCTACAGTTGGGTATTGATTAGCACTTCCAGCAACATAATGATCTAAAATATACACCAATCCACATAAAATAAAACCCCAGAAAAGTTCTTCTATGTGCACAGAATCAAACACAACCAAAGATCTCTTGATCTAAGCCTCACTGGCATCCTGTGAAGTGAACTAAAAAGTAAATTCTTCACAAAATACCCTGAAGGATCCTTAAAAGTAGTCTTCATATTTGAAAATTTCGACTTGCACTCTTATAAAACAGTGTACGAACGACAGAACAGACCACATTTTCTACTGGGGCTTGGAGAGTTTGTACTTTATTAGGGGTGGGAATCATTAGGTACTTTACGATCCGATCCGATTCTGATTCTGGATGTCCTGATCCGATTCCAAAATCGATTCTTTAATCTAGACTTTTTCTGCTGTGTAAAAACATGTTTACATCTTTACATTTTAACCCAAATTGGAGTTTCTATGCTTTGGCTTATAGTTGGAGACAGGAGAATAAGTTTGAATAGAGCATTCATAGAGAATACATAGACAAAAACACATGGAGTTAAAAAAGTGCAAGGTTCAATTTAGCTTTTAAAGCTAACCAAAAGGCTATTTTTATTTGACTAATTCTGCGTTTTCTGGAAATACTAACATTGAATCAACCCTCAAAACCAGCATCTGCTACAGAACAACTGGCACTGACAAAAGCCGCTTAAATAATTTAAACCTACGTAAATAATTTATTGGAAAAAACAAGTTGGCATAAAAACTGTTTTGTCATTTCAAGGTTATTCCAAGGCAAATTAGTATTATTCGAATCAATTCAGTTTTATTTATATATATTTACGTTTCTGGCATTTGGCAGATGCTCTTATCCAGAGCGACTTACATTTATTTATTTTATACAACTGAGCAATTGGGGTTAAGGGCCTTGCTCAGGGACCTAGATAGATAGATTAGCCCACCCCTGCCCATGCCTAGAGCCGACCCTGCTTGTTAGAAGCACTTATTTTATAGTACAATGACCAAATATGGCAGTTGACTGATATGTGAAGCAGATAAGTAGAAACGTTTAAGATTTATTATAGACAACCTTAAATTGTATTCGGAAACATTTGTGAAACAAAGCATGAACATGAATAAGATAGCGGACTGGTGGAAGAAAAAAAAAAAAAAAAAAAAAAGAATCAATTGGGCTGTGTATGTAACCCTGGGAAATTCATTGCCCTGGCAGAGGGTGCCAAAGGATAATTAAGGCCAGGGCTAATTAAACAGCGCAGTGTGAGCCACTCACATTAATTATCTAATTAATCTGATTCCTGTTTTGCTAATTTCATTTACTGCAGTATTCCTCGTCTTATCACATTCCTCCTACCAGGGTGGCGGGCGGCTGATTAACTGTAGACTATTACGTTTCCTGACTTCAACACTAGATTTTGAATATGGAGTGGGCAGCCAGCAAAAAGCGTCCACACTATGAAAATTAGAAAGTGACGTGATTTTTTTTTAGTTTAATATAGTTTATTTCATTTATTTAAAAGAGGCAATTCACACCATAAAGAGTTAGCAGTAAAGCTAATTAGCTTATCCATTAGCTCAGTTACACATTTACAATATTCAGTCACAAACAATGCAGTACATACAACATATACAATAATAACGTTTAGTCCATAAAATCAAAAAGGATCAGGTAAAAGCCGTATAGAGCAAAGTTTTAAATGTATTAAATGTATTAAATGTTGTACTGTAATTAGCAGTTTAGCAGCATAAAATCATCTTTCTGCTGCTCTAACTGAAGAAGCTGATTGACTGACTTAAAAAAAAAACGTTTTTTGGACAAACAGTCACCTCTAACTGATGACCTAGTCTGCCTAATATTGTCCTTACAGGTGGTGGTGCAAGATCATGAAGTGGTTTGTACATCAAACACACATCAGCAAAAAATAAACGATCAAACACTCGTAAGGAGGAAGTGGAATGCTGCCTATGACCCCAAGAAGACCATCCTTACCTACAAACATGGAGGTGGAAACATTATGCTTCGGGAGTGTTTTGCTGCTAAGGTGACAAGACAACTTTATCGCATCAAAGAGATGATGGACAGAACCTATGTACCGTCAAAACTGAGGTGAATCTCCATCAGCCAGGGCATTAAAAATGACAACAACCCAAACGACCAAGGCAACAAAAGAGTGGTTCAAGAATAAGCACAACAAGGTCCTGCAGTGGTCTAGTCAGTCTCCAGACCATAAGAAAATCTGTGGAGGGAGCTGAAGGTTCGAGTTGTTCTCCTTTTAGTTATGCTGTCCTAGTTAATCTTGCCGGAGTCCATGCTTGCACTCTACATTGAATACTCAATCATGGACAAACTGATTTCTGTTTTATTTTCATCTTATCATTTCTTCGATTGTGTAACAATCACTATTGTAAAAAGTGCCGAACAAATAAAATTGAAATTGAATTGAAATTGAAACATCAGCCTCGAAACCTTGGAGAAGACCTGCGAAAAGGAGCGGGACAAATCCTTCCTGTGCGAACCCGGTGGCCAACTACAAGTAACGTCAGACCTCTCTGATGGGTTTTGCCACCAAGTAGGGCAGGTTTCTTTATCAGATTTCATACACAGAGGTAATTCAAGTACCAAGTTTTGTTTTGCAAAGGGGTCCAATACTTATTTTACTCATTATAATGCAAATCAATTACTAATATATTTCAAATGTGTTGATTTTCTGGATGTTTTTGTTGTAATTTTGTCTCTTATTGTTAAAATAATCCCACCATTAAAATTATACACCGATTATTTACGTTTTACATTTACAGCATTTGGCGGACGCTCTTATCCAAAGCGACTTACATTTATCTCATTTATACAACTTAGCAAATGGGGGTTAGGGGCCTTGCTCAAGGGTCCAACAGTGGTGCCATGTTGGAGCTGGAAATTGAACCTACAATCTTTGGGTTGGTAGTCCAACACCTTAAACATGAGCCACTACTTCCCCACACATCATTTCTGTGTAACTGGGTACAAAATCAGCAAATAATCTTTTCACCTCCAAGTATGTTTGTTTCCCAACAGCAGCGTAATGATAAAAACAGAAAGATAGGCGTAAAGCCAATAACGATCATTTCCGGTGTCCTATTGGTGGTATTTTGGCTTTGATTACCTCTAGTTATAAAATTAGCATGCGCCGCCACCTTGTTGGAAATTTGTAGATATTTTCTTATCCAACTGAGCAGCTGTTGGTAACAGCAGAGGCAGCTTGGTGGTGCTGGAAAAAATCGAACCGAAATCTATCTTCTGATCAGTGGGTTCCAATGAGCTACCGAACGCATCAAAGCACCAACTTTGTTGGGCTTCCTAACTAGATCATCTGTGTGTAAATGAGGTGTGTTGACGGCTCCTGGAGCCAGTGTGTGACAGATAGCTATGGGGTATGGAAATATGCTGTTGAATTGAGACTTATTTGCGCTGGAGGACATTCGAGCAGGTTCTCAGCGCTCCAATGTTATCCTTCACGTCCTTCCAAACTTTGCTATGCCTGTCAGGGAGGAAAAGTGATGACTGCGCAATGCTGGACATATGCAACTCCCTTCTTCCCCTTTCACCATGCCCTCATTTTCTCTTTCTCTCTCCTATTCTGGAAGACACCGAGGCTCACTGACCTTCAAAAACACCCATTGGGACTAAAGACAAAAAGCTTATGTGCAACGGAGGGGGACGCAGGCCAAAAAATTGAAGTTGGATAATAGAAAATCTCTCCGTGAAAATCAGTGAAGCACACAGATGACTGTGACAAGAAAGATGACTTGGCCTCCTCTTCTCTCTCCATGGGTCTGATTAAACCACACACTCAAATGACCCCCTGCAACCACAAGATGATGTGGTGGTAAAGAAAATGGCCGGAAAGAGAGAAGAACAAAGAGTAAGAGAAAAGGGATTATTTCGTATTAATAGGTTATGAAGACAAATCTGGCCAAATCTGGATGTGATTTTGCCAAGTAGGATGTGATCCTGGATTAACATCTCAATCTCAAACTTTTACCTGAGCAAATTCTGAAAATGATCCTAAAAAAATTCAGAAAATTCTTTGATTCTGGAACATTTTACTGATACTGACGATTCCTGGATTAACATTAAATCCCAAAATGAAATTAAGACTATAAACGATATTAAAATAGTTGCTGATAATCAGGAAACATCATTAGTGAATTTAGACTGTATTAATTCTAATGATCCAAAATAAACATTAATGAATTGATTCACTGAATCATAAAAAATCACTAACGAACAACTGAGTGTGAAATGTTGTGTAATGGTGAACCTGTAGAACCGCAACAGAGCAACATTCACGCTATAAAATCACAAACTCCAACTTTAAACATTTAACAATCGCAGGACAGAATTGTTATAACTATAAATTCGAAATTGCAAATTTGTCTGCCAAAAAATGCCAGAAATAAAAGTTGGGTTATTTTTTATGGCTTCTGAAAAAATGAAAAGAATAAAATTCAGCTCACCTTTAAATCCGCCGATAGAAAAGCAACGCAAGTTCAGTTCAGTTCAATTCATTTGATTTGTATAGCGTTTTTTTTTTTTACAGTGGTGGTCGTCTCAAAGCAGTTTTACACACAGTAATGATAAAATGCGAATGAAGTGTTAGTGTGTGTTAAAAATAGGATCAAAATAGAAAAAAGGAAAAGGCTCTGGTGGCAAACATACTGGCATCATCCTGAGTAGCAAAATGTTCAGGATCTGCAGTCAGTCATATGCGGTGATGGAATAATTCTCACTGTGTTCATACTGAATAATAGTGATGTCATTATAAAGACTACTGAAACCCGCCTGTGATCTCAGGTGATCAGAGGTAAAAAAACAGTAGAGAGAGAGAGAGAGAGAGAGAGAGAGAGAGAGAGAGAGAGAGAGAGATAACGGAGAAAGAAAAGAGAGGGAGAAAGAGAAAGAGAGAAAGAAACAGAGAAAACAGAGAGAGAAACCAGAGAGGAAAAAGTGAGAAGAAAAGAAAGAGAGAGAGAGAGAGAGAGAGAGAGAGAGAGGAGAGAGGAGAGAGAGGGAGAGAGAGAGAGAGAGCGAGAGAACGAAAGAGAGAAATAAACAGAGAAAAAGAGGAGAAGAAAAAAAGAGAGAAAAATAAACACAGAGAGAGATAAAGAAAGAGATAGAAAAAGATGGAGAGAGAAAGAGAGAGAGAAAACGAAAGAGAGAGAATGAAAAAGAGAGGAGAAAGCAAGAAAGAGAGAAAAGGAGAGGGAAAGGGAGCGAGAAAAAAGCAAGGGAGATAGAGTGAGAAAGAGAGAGAAATAGAAAGAGTGGGAGAGAATGAAAGAGAAAGAAACAGAGAGACAGAGAAAGAGAGAGAGATAGAAGAAGAGAGTGAAAAAAGAGGAGGGAGAGAGAGAGAGAGAGAGAGAGAGAGAGACAAGAAACTACACGGTTGAAATGGGTGAGTAGAGAGAGAGGGGGGGGGCGCGTGCACGTAGACTGCCTACAAATCACACACCGCAATCATAAACTGGAGCCACGCGCTCGTTTTATTATATTATTTTCCACACGCCCGTAAGCGCGGGCTCGTCGGCTTATCGTGAGAATTTAACTTTTACCACCCCGAGCCGGTGGCAGATCTCCATTCTGGGGCAGTATTTTACTCCCCCGTGCACAAAGCAACAGAAGAGCGTCAACCTGAGCCCGAATCGACAGGCGCGCGACACACCGCCCGGGCAACACGGTTTCATGGAAAAGATCCGCAAACTGTAAATGTCTCCGGATTTTTGCGTTCAGAACCCCACCGGAATGGCATGAGCTTTAACAATGTGGCTATTCAGCTGTTTCCCCATCGCCTAAATGGCTCCTTCGGATTTCCCGGTATGTGGGGCGACTGAGGCGCAGCGACATCTGAACTATTTCGGACAAACTGGACTAAAAAGCAGCACCTGGAATTACAGCGATTTAAGGTAAAATACCGATCTAATCAATGTAAAGCAATAAAACTGCTCACAGACCAACCTGCAGCTTCTGTTTCATCACAGAAACAAACTTCACACTTCAAGTTTGCACAGAAAAACGGAAAGGGTTAATAATCGTTCATTCTCGGGTTAATAGTTAATAGTTAAGCACGTGAGGATGTGGATTTTTTTCATAATAATAAAAAATAAATAAACAAACAAAAAAAAACATCGGCATGTTTTACCGCATTCTTAAACTCATTTACATTCTCATCATTATTCAATTAAAGGTTAAGGGCCTCGCTTAGGGGCCCAGCGATGGTAACTTGTTCATACAGGAAATCGAACCCACAATCTTCCGGATAGCGGTACAACACCATAACTACTAAGCTACCAATCCATAACCTTTAAGCTACCACTCCCTACATTTCAGGCATTTTGGCAGACGCTCTTATCATTAATCAATTGCAGGTTAAGGGCCTTGCTTAGGGGCCCAGCGATGGTAAATTGTTCATGCAGAAAATCGAACCCACAATCCTCCGGGTAGCGGTCCAACACCATAACCACTAAGCTACCACTCCCTACATTTCAGGCATTTTGGCAGACGCTCTTATCATTAATCAATTTGGGCTTAAGGGCCTTGCTTAGGGGCCCAGCGATGTAACTTGTTTATACAGGAAATCAAACCCACAATCTTCCAGGTAGTGGTCCAACACCATAACCACTAAGCTACCACTTCCCACATTTACGGCATTTGGCAGAGTACGGCAATTATTTCTTTTATATAACTGAGGAAATGGGGTTTAAGGGCCTTGCTCAGGGGCCCAGCGTTGGAAAACAGACATCATGACTAGGACACTGTTATATAAACAGTAAATAAATTGTTTAATTTAATTAAGCAATGAGCAAGTGAATGGGACTCGACCTCACCACCATCACGACCCTGATGTGTTCACTACCTTAAAAAGTTTCAAACAAAATCACCTGCCCATTTAAATAATCATGGAAGTCTGTGGCAGACAAACATCCAGGCTAAATGTAATAAAGTAGTAAGACAAGTGTTTATTTTACGATGCAATTAGCAGGCGAAGGCACCACCACCACCACCACCACCACCACCACCACTCCCCAAGGTTCGCTCCTCACCTGCTCTCGGTGGCAGACAGACCTCTAATTTGAAACAACCAGCAGGCAAAAAAGATTCAACTGCATCACCACCACCACACTAATTTTTTTTTTTTTAGATCATTTAATATAGACCACCAGCTCTGTCAAACCACAATGGTAGCTTCTCAGTTGTATAAGCAGACCATCTGAGACACGTCTTCGTGGACGACCAACAGGGAATCTGTAGCTAAATAATGCATGTGAGCTCACATTTATGGACACACATTCAACTTTCCAAGCCATTACTCACACTCGCTGTAAAACAGGACACATCCATGGTCTGTTGGCACACTGGTTCTCCTGGTGTCTACTGACGTCTGTAGCATTTTAAACTGAATGTTTAGCTTGATATCAAACCCCCAAATAAATTGTGTCTGGGATATGAGAAGAAAAAAAAAGCTTTAGCTCATCAAAGAGACATGCCAGACTCGGATTTCAGAACAGAGACATAATATTTTCAACCCTCATCATCAAAGACAGGTACTTGAAAACCTGTAGTTCGTTTCAAAGTCTCTATTCCGTCTACCAGCGATGCAGGTTCTCTTCGAGGACAGAGAAAACGAATAATCCTAGTTCAATTACCAAACATTTCCTTCATCTTGTCCATGCTTTGTATTGATGCGTTTCATTTCTACACTTCCCCAGGACTGAATACATTTGTCTGGTTCCGTGGATTGATGTTCCATGTTTTACCCACCGCAGTCTCTTGTGCCGTATGTCTCTAATTTTTTATCCTGTCACTAACGACCTCACTTTATTCCCCGAGATCTATTTATGAACTATCACCATCGTGCACATTTACAAGGTCTCTAAAGAAGCCAAGGACATGATTTATTGTCTGTATGTCCGTCTCATTCGCTCTCTCCTTCCCTCAATTAAAAAGATTCTTATGTTTAGTGGTAGCGAAGTGATTAAGGTGTTGGACTGTTAATTGAAAAATCAGGGTTTGATTCCCAGCACCACCTAGTTTGCCACTGTTGGGGCCCTAAGCCTTGGGGCCCATAACAGCTAATTGGTTAGTTGTATAAAAGAGATAATGTAAGTCACTTTGGCTGAGGACGTCTGCCAGATGCTACAAATGTAAAATCATTTCAGAAAACAATATAAAATGATGTAAGGTTTACAGACAGTGGTGAGACAGCTATGATGTATGGTTTAGAGACAGTGGTGGGACAGCTATGATGTTTAGAGACATGGTGAGACCAGTTTAGAGGACATGGTGAGACCACAGTGGTGAGACAGCTATGATGTATGGTTTAGAGACAGTGGTGAGACAGCTATGATGTATGGTTTAGAGACAGTGGTGAGACAGCTATGATGTATGGTTTAGAGACAGTGGTGAGACGTTGTGAGACCAGCTATGATGTATGGTTATAGAGACATTGGTTTAGAGACATTGGTGAGACCAGCTATGATGTATGGTTTAGAGACAGTGGTGAGACCAGATGAGTGGTGAGACCAGCTATGACGTATGGTTCAGAGACAGTGGTGAGACCAGCTATGATGTATGGTTTAGAGACAGAGACAGTGGTGGAGACCAGCTATGATGTATGAGAGACCAGACTATGATGTATGGTTTAGGAGACAGAGACAGTGGTGAGACAGCTGGTTGAGACCAGTGGTGAGACCAGCTATGATGTATGGTTTAGAGACAGTGGTGAGACCAGACCTATGAGAGACTATGATGTATGGTTAGATGACAGTGGAGACACCATGGGGCTATGGGTATGGTTAGAGACCAGTGGGAGCTATGATGTATGGTTTAGAGACAGTGGTGAGACCAGCTATGATGTATGGTTTAGAGACAGTGGTGAGACCAGCTATGATGTATGGTTTAGAGACAGTGGTGAGACCAGCTATGATGTATAGTTTGGTTGAGAGACAGTGGTGAGACCAGCCGAAAGAAGAAGGAGCTATGGATCATGTACTCAAAACGATGCTATTACCGTATTTCTTATAAATTATATCCTATTTTTTCCACCCAGGCTAGAAAAAAGAAAATAGAAAATTTGTGGTCATTTGCTAATCTTTTCATCAGGACAGATTTAATTAATCTCAGCTATAAGTCATGTACCCATAATGATGCTATTACCGTATTTCTTATAAGAGAACGGTTTTCATATTAGGTTTTTTTTATTGATAATTGCACTCCTAACATCCCAAACTGTCTGCTGGACCTGCTATAGAGAGCAATTAGCTGAGGATGCAAAGGAGTCGATTTAACTGTAAAGACTACAATCATTTCCCTGCACCAGTCGATAAGTAAAGTATCGGTGTCCCTGAAGGAATCACCGCTTTAAGTAAGGACATATATTACATACACAAGAATGCAATTTAGTCTAACAGTTGTAACAATATTTACACAGAGAGGAAAGTCTTATTACTAGTGGAGCAGGGAGACCAGCCGTTATATCCTCCTGTCAGAATTTGTCTCTGGTTTAATAAAAAAGCTGACTAAATTAAGCAAAATATTCTTCTTTAAAACTATTTATTTCTTGCAATGTCGATAAAAGCCACCAAAAAATATTGTAAAAAATGTTTCTCTATATAAAAGAAAGCCCACTGATCTCCTACTTAACATCGTATTACGCAAAAAACAACCAGGTGAATTATCTTCTTCTTCCTTTAGGGGTCTCCACAGCGATTCATCTGTCGCCACCTAACCCTATTCTCTACATCCTCTTCACTCACACCTACTAACTTCATGTCCTCGTTTATCGCATCCACATATCTCCTCTTTGGTCTTCCTCTTTACCTTCTGCCTGGTAGCTTCATTTCTAACATCCCCCTACCAAACCACCTCAATCTGTGCTTCCCTGACTTTCTCACCAAAACATCTAACATGAGCCGTCCCCCTGATTAACTCATTTCTAATCCAGTCCAACCTCCACTCCAGCTCTGCTAATTCCAGCTTTGCCACCTCTCTCTTTCTCAGTGCCGCTGTCTCTAAACCGTACATCATAGCTGTCTCACCACTGTCTCTAAATCATACATCATAGCTGTCTCACCACTGTCTCTAAACCATACATCATAGCTGTCTCACCACTGTCTCTAAACCATACATCATAGCTGGCCTCACCACGGTCTCTAAACCGTACATCATAGCTGTCTCACCACTGTCTCTAAACCATACATCATAGCTGTCTCACCACTGTCTCTAAACCATACATCATAGCTGTCTCACCACTGTCTTGTACACCTTCCCCAGGTGAATATTAGCCTAATACTGTATTGGTTCACATGCAGGTTAATCGCCCTGTTTGTGTTGTTTTACTTAAACAATATACATAAAACATTGTTAATTACAATACACAGCATTATTTTAGTTCTTAATTATATTATTTTTAGGGCGGGGCAGCTATCAGCCCCTCCCCAGGATTGCCGTCTATGTAAGCATGTGATAACACTTTGTTGTTAGATGGTATGTATCTGCACCACAAAACTAATGCTATAGTCTTAAAAATCAATTCTGCCAATGAAAGTCATTTTAATAGCTCTATACTTTATAAGGTATTGACTGTTCAGCCACAGAGAAAACAAGCCTCGTCATCATATCTGACATGAATTTTTAACACAATAAGTGTAAAACGTATGCGGACGATTTGGGCGATTTGCAACAACATTTTTCTTACTTAAAAACAGGACCAAGAAAATGTACAAATATACCAGGATTGAGAATATTCCGCTGCTGTACTGATATATTGTTTAGGCAACTTAAAACAAGGTACAATTCCCACTGGTTCATCTCAGCATGTAATCTTTATCTTTCATAATTGTGCAAAAAAAAAGTCAAAAAACCTCAAACAACCAAGAACGTGTAATTCCTGTTTGTTTCTTTAAATATCAACAGATTGTGATCCTATTTAAATAAAGCTAGGGTTAAAAACTCAGTCGCAGAATCACTAATCGCAGAAACTAATTAGTACTAAAACATTCACTATGCCCAGATACTGGATACAGGGGAATCTTGACATACGAGTGTCCCAACTAACGGGTTTTCCAAGATACGAGTCGTCTCTCTGCCAATTTTTTTGCTTTGAGTTGCGAGCTAAAATTCAGGTTACGAGGTAGCTTCAGTCACCCAACCGCTAGTTGGTGTAGCGAACGCCACAGTGAACACCGTAACATCCGCCCAGCATCCCGTGTCTCACTTGATAGCTAATCAGACATGTGCGTTAGCAAGTGGAGTCGTCTGGTCTCCAAGGTAAATGCTGTACATTATACTTAATAAAACCAGTTTATTGCAAATAATTTAATGGCACGGAACAAATTAATGGCATTTCGATCAATTTCAATGGGGAAAATTGATCTGACATACGAGTAATTTGAGTTACGAACTCAGTCACGGAACCAATTAAACATGTAAGTCAAGACACCGCTGTATATTGTTTATATCTTGCAACCAGGATGTGGTGGAATTATTTTAAAGCAGCTAGACAAGTCTAACACACCGTCCTTAACTTGTTAGTACTAAACCACCTAATACATCCCCATATTGCTTTTTAACTGTGTCCTCATTTCTCCTTCTGCTTTAGGCATGTTACCTTCACCTCAGGTGTGTCTGTCCACCTTGGTGACAGTAAGCACAATGGCTGTGCTTGACCTCTATCTCCTGGAGCAGAGCATGCTGGGGCGTGGGAGTAGATCTTGGCCAGCTGCATGGGCGTGCACAGCTGTGGCGCTGGGTGACCTGGGCTTCCTGCTAGCACTTCGCTTTGTGTCAGCTGGTGTTGCGTCTGAGGCTCGTTCTCCACGGCGTGCTTTTGCCAGCGCTCTTTGGTTCCTGTTCCTATCTTTGCTGGAGCTCAAGCTTTTCTTTGTGTGCCAAAACTACAGGCATGAGCGGCGGCCAGCTGACCCACTGGCACGCAAGACCCTCACTCTTCTGCTTTCTGTAGGTCTACCTTCACTTTTTTTAGTACTGACTGGAGCTGAACATGTAACACCAGCACACAGGAAGCAAGAAGTTCGTGCCAGGCTCCTTTGGGTGGCCCTAGATCTCCTAGATGTGTTGGACCTGCAGGCTGGTCTATGGGAGGAGGCTCAGGGAGGTGCAGTGGTCCCATTATGGGTTGATGGTGTGGTTTTCTTTTACTGCTACGTGCTACTGCTTCTTTTGCCCTGTGTCTCCCTTACTGAGCTGGCCCTTCCAGGTCTGAGACAAGCACACAGGGAAGCTGTATACCCGTGGCTCAGTCTGTTTGCCATCAATGTGATGACACTAGGGCTCAGGGCTGTGGGTGTACTCTGGTACAGGGACCCAAGGATATCCACAGTTTTTGTGGGGAAGAATGTGCTGGCACTGGCCATCAAACTTAGATCAGCTTGGGACATGCACAGAAACACTAGCGGTGCGGGACAGACAGAAGGAGGCGAAGGTGGCAGCAGAACCCCGAGCTTGGGGATGGATGCAGAGCAAGTGGAGCAAGGACAGGGTTGCACAACCAACCCATCCAGCCGGGAACACACACTTTTGCGCACTCATGGCCAAAGACTGGATCATGCTGATAGCACCCTAGGACCTGCATACATTACGCAGGAGCTCTAGCTGGACAGATTTCACCAGATGTGGATGAGCAACAATAGGAGAATTCATTTTTGGTAACTAGTCGTTCAGCTAGAATTAAGGGGAGGGTGAGACCAGCTATGATGTATGGTTTGGAGACAGTGGTGAGACCAGCTATAATGTATGGGTTGGAGACAGTGGTGAGACAACGATGATGTATGGTTTAGAGACAGTGGCAAGACCAGCTATGATGTATGGTTTAGAGACAGCGATGGGACCAGCTGGTTTAGGGACAGTATGGTTTAGGGACAGTGGTGAGACCAGCTAATGGCGCTAAGAGAGAGACAGGTAAAAAAGCTGGAAGTAGAAGAGCTGAAGATGTTGAGGTTTTCTTTGGGAGTGACGAGGTTGGACTGGATTAGAAACGAGTTCATCAGGGGGACGGCTCATGTTAGATGTTTTGGTGAGAAAGTCAGGGAAGCCAGATTGAGGTGGTTTGGACATGTCCAGAGGAGGGATAGTGAATATATTTGTAGGAGGATGTTAGAAATGAAGCTACCAGGCAGAAGGTAAAGAGGAAGACCAGAGAGAAGGTATATGGATGCGATAAACGAGGACATAGTTAGTGTGTGTGAGTAAAGAGGATGTAGAGAATAGGGTTAGGGGGAGACAGATGATTCGCTGTGGAGACCCCTAAAAGGGAACAGCCGAAAGGAGAAGAAATCGTCGTCATTCCATCAGTCTGAGTTTTGGCCCGAAACAAATATTCTTGTGAGCAGACATTCTACATCTGAAGGTTTTCAATTCTTCTTAATTCCGTTTTAATTTATTGTCATATAAAGAGTCATTTCTGCTGTTCGGTGCCTGTTTTTTTTCCTCCTCCAATGTGAATTCATGCACAAAAAAATCATTCAGGCTGCTTTTACTGTTTTATACACAGAATAATTTGATAATTTGTATTTCCAGCACTACATTCTTGGTATATTAATCAGATTGTATCAGACTGTTCAGACATTCATTCCCACCATCACTGTATGTAGCACTGTTAATAAAAAACAATATTTGTCTTTCCTAAATAGGAGTCATATTTAATGGCTTGTTGAATTTGATAGTGGTTAAAGTTTAAACATTGCTCCTTATTTTATATATCGCAGTAGTTTATCAGTCTGAATGTTTTCCATCAGACGCATTCGACCCTGTACGGACAAATTACACACCATCAGTTCGATATTCCATTGTTCTTATCTATTTAAGAGGCTAATCGTAAATATATTCTTGTAAAAAAATAAAATAAAATGAACTTTTACCTTAATTTACATGAATTGTTTTTAAAAATGTGCATTAATGTAAATCTTATGCGTTTTTATAGACTTTTATACTTTTTCCATGTTGACATGTTTGGCTATGATATATTAAGCTTATATGTATTATGGACAAATTATAAACTTATTCATTAATTAATTTTCTATACCCGCTTATTCCCTAATTTGGGGTCACAGGGATCTGCTGGAGTTTATCCCAACAGTCTCTGAAAGGTCGAAAGGCAGGAGGGGGACACCCTGGACATGTCACCAGTCCATCACAGGGCCACACACACACACACTCACTTCTATGGACAATTCAGAATTACCAATCAGTCTAACATACATGTTTTTGGACTGTGGGAGGAAACTGGAGAACCCGAAGTAAACCCACACAAGCATGAGGACAACATGCAAAGTCCACACAGAAAGACCCCTGCAGGGGAATCGAACCCTGGACCTTCCTGCTGTGAGGCAACTGTATGCTGCCTGTAAACCTATATGATTTTTGTTTAAAATAAGTAAAAAAGTCTTCATTATGTACAAACAAATACACTTTTAGACCAATTGGCACTTCATGGGCGAAACATCATCCAGGACATCAATAATTAACTAGGTATTTACATTTATTTGTACATTTTTGTTCATTTGAAGAATTTTGACATGTAAATTTAAACCAAAAATATTTTGTTATGATTTACAACCTCAAGGGGGTCTGAATAGTGGTGGATATTAAGTGGACATAGTAAGGATTCAAACTACTGAGGTACTTCATCTAAATACATGGGGTGGGGACACTATGGAATTTGAGACCATTACTAAGGATGTAATTACAAAATTATTTAAGAATAAATAATATGGTGGCATGTTGACTGTGTCAAGTGGTGGAAGTGTCCCAACTAATGAGTTTTTCAAGGTACAAGTCGTCTCTTTGAGTTGCAAGCTAAATTCAGGTTATGAGCCAGTTTTAGACCGCTACTTGGCGTAGCGAACACCACAGTGTTTCTATTTTCTTTCTCCCGTTCTGTCAATGCTTCACACTCCAGTCCAGTTGGTGGCAGTAAAACACCAGAAGTTGGCTTGTCAACCGCCAATAAACGACACAAAAGGAATGCCACAGCGAACGGCGTAACATCCACCCAGCATCCCGTGTGTCACTCGATAGTTAGTCAGACATGCGCGTTAGCAAGTGGAGTCGTCTGATCTCCAAGGTAAACGCTGTACATTATACTTAATAAAACCAGTTTATTCCAGTACATCCTATTGTATTGTTTTTTATACAATATTAGTTATTTATAAGTTTATTTTTCTTTTTAAAAACATGCAACAAAAAAAAATGGTGGTGTTTTTTGGGGGAACCGGAACGAATTAATGCCATTTCAATTCATTTCAATGGGAAAACTGATTTGACATAGGAGTAATTTGAGTTACGAACTGTATTAAATTGCTTCAGTCGCCTGTGACATAAATAAAAAAATGAAACGGAAATGTTAGAATAAGTGTTGTTCTCTAAGCTGCCAGATAACAGGGGTGGAAACCCTGGTGTTAATTTTAATTAAATTTGCAGTGATTAATAATATAACTGTAATTTATGTTTATTATTACACTGCCAAAATACTACAGTCCTGTTGAATGCTTATTTCACTGCTGGCCCATCTTTCGGTTTATACAGTATATCTTATACAACCTATTAGATTTGCAAAAAAAAAAAAGTTGACTTATACAAAATGTAAGATACGGCTTATAAACGCATCAAATTAACCATGTCCTTTTTTTGGGCATCAATTATACCCAAGTTTAATGTTCGACTTTTTATTCGTCTTTTACTCCACCGTAAGACACCAACTGATTTTCCATTAGTCTGGATATACGTCGAGTGATGAGACTCCCAGGATGATGTGGGAGGGATTTGTCTTGACATTCTTGTTCATTTTCCAAGACAGATGTTCCGACTCTGTTGTGCAAATATTCGCTGATGAAAACACTCTCACAGTATGCCCATCATCATCATCATCATCATCATCATCATCATCATCAGCATCAGCATCCGTAAGAGATTATTAAAATGCATGTGAAATGGCCTGAAACAAATACATGGCGAGAAAATAACGGAAAACACTGATTGACTTCAAATCCCCTCGTTTATCACAGCTATTATCATAATTATGTTCAGTACAAAGAGCGACGTGATTGCTGGCGCGATCGCGGTACGAGGTAGTGACATATTAGGTCTTGGGTCTGGTAGACTGACAGAGATTTTGTTTCAGCTCCTTCACTCATTACTAATGCACTTTACAGGTTCCTGCCTTGCGACTATAGAACCTTTATCCACTTAATTAATTCGGTGGGCTGACATTCAGCTTCATACATTTGATTTATGAGTAATATTTGCAGGACAAATTCAAAAAACATACAAAAACAAGGCGACAATTAAGCCGGTGATGTTATTCATGACGGCGTATAACCAGTACCGCTTTGAGTGAGACGCTTAACTGGAGCCGGAGTTTAGACAAATAAACAAAAAAGAGGGATCAACGTCGGGACTGTCACTCATTTTATTGTACATGGGAGGTATTTTTTTTAATCGCGCATCAGGTGGGCAGTTTTTGTGGGTGGGGTTAAGGAGATAGAAACTCTGTAAAATTCAACTAATTAAATGATGAAACAGCAAAAATATTGTTGTACTAATATTATTAATGGGGTTTAATTAAGAAGACATTATATTAAAGTCAACATAAACAAAAATATGTTTTTAAAATGTTAAATGAAGGTTTATTTTCAACGTTCGGACTGGACTAATAAACACAAATTCAGGAAATATTATAATCTTTATAAAGTTGGAGTGAAATTTGGGCCAAATAACAATATTTTAAAGAGAGAAATCGAGTAAACATTTAAAAAAATGAATGGAACTAATTGGTAGACGTGTGTAGACCTGCGCTGTTACTTACAGGAAACTGGTTTTGCATTGTGATTGGTCGGGACTTTCTACACCCCTTCCCCAAACTTTCCAACACACAGCCCACCTCAGACTGCTTTTATTAAATCATACAAAATAAAAAAAAAAACCAAACATATTTGCATACCGCAGTCTTTACCAAATTTTGATTGGGTGGGTAAGACAGGCGTTTGGGTGGGCTCAGCCCACCCCTGCCCATGCCTAAAGCCGGCCCTGTTGTGCATTACTTTGGTAAGCAACGTTTTAAAGTATTTGCCTCTAACAGCAAGATTTCTATTTCTTCTATTTAAGCATTCGCATCATTGTGTGCATTTTTGCTGACATCCTGTGAACTGCTGCCAAGCAAGGTCACGGTGTGTAAAAACACCAGTAGTGCCTATTTATCCATTCTTTTCTTCTACCATTTGTTGTCAACCTCCATTAGCTTCAAAGCAATTTTACTCTGAATCATAATTTACTCACCTTAGCTGGATTTGTCAGTTTCGTCTTTTTTTTTGCTTGTTTTTCATTTGTTCCCTATTTCTTTCATTTGTTTAAGTGCGTTCGCATGCAGCCGGCCACTATATGTTTACTCTGTCAGGGTTGGTTAGGAAGAAAAGAGTTAAAAAAAAAAAAAAAAAAAAAAAAAAAAGAAAAGAGAAATTGGGAAGATTAAAGGACCAGTGCCTGAAGCTAAAAGGATGATGTGCACAAGTCATTTTTTTAGTTTACTACCCCCCCCTTCCCATTCCCCCTGTCCTTTCCTCTCTTTAACCCCACCCCCCCCCCCCCCCCCCCCCCCCCCACAGAGTTAAAGAACAGGCTGCTGCTGACCCTGTTTTAACATGACCATGCCTCGACTTAACCGCTACTCATTTCATCTCATTTCTAAAGCAGAACAGATCCCCAGATGTTCCCTATATAAACGTGTCTTTATAGAGAGACACACAGTCCCGGATTATTGTCATTAAGACAGTCAGAAGCGTAACAGCATTATTAGAGTTTTAATTAGACTCTTACTTAACTCGCTGTTTGATATGTAAACAGCTGTCTGTATATCCCTCTATAAAACATCAGTCGTATAGACAGACAGCAGAAGAAAAAAAAAAATATATCTGCCTACCTGTCCCAGGATGGGGCCTAGTGGAGGCCCAGGAGCTGCCTGTCCAGATCGAACGATAGCCTTGATCACACCACCTGCATCCACCTTCTTCACTGCTTTGGCTGCTTTGGATATTTTAGACATCTTCTGAGTGTTTGCCTGGAACTCGACCTCCCTGTTCACAAAAGTAATTGCCGAGTTCTAATTTAAGGCATTAAAAATTTAGTGCTCTTCAATCGATACAAGAGCAGAGGCAAAACAATGTGTTGCACAACATCTCTCAAACATGCTTACTGTGGAGTCTAAGGCTACACCCACACTGCCGGTGGTCTAAATCCTTTTTTATTTATACAGGACATAGATTTGCTACTATCATTTACACACGGACCAAAATTATTTTAACCAATTTGATCCCTTTTGATATCTGCTACTTAGGCTGTGACAATTATTAAACAATCGTATGATTGCAATTATTTGTCCTAGCGGCGATCGTTGAATTTAACCGAAATTATTGCACACTTTTATTATCCTCTAGGGGGAGCTGTAGTACCTGCAGCCCCCTACTTTCAACCAGAGTAAGTGAGTGGAGCGGTGTGATATGAAAGTCGGAGCGTCGGGGTTTTCTGACACTCCAAGCGCCACTTTAAACACCAGCGCTCATGTTAACGACCCATAATGCAACTGAGAGAATATAAATTAATTTATATGTTGCTGAACAGATAAATACCACGGACACGACACTAAATATGGATTTCCTTAAATACTATTTATCTCTAATAAAATATTTACAGTCGAGCGTTAATAAGCCACAAATTGGAGCGATTATAAAATACTTTCAGTTGCTTTTTTTTGAATGCTTAATTATTTTTCACAAACAATAAATTGTCAAAACCTTAAAACAAATTGTCATAATCACAATTATTTACTTGACAATTAATCGTCACCCAAATTTGATAATCGTTTCAGCTCTTACTGCTTACTGAAATCAAAATGATGTCATGTGACTTTTATATCATCCCAAATTGAGCTTGGAACTGATCCTAATGGAAATAATGAAGGGTTACAGTGAAAGAACAAATGTCATTGGTGAGATAGTGATGTCCTTCACGCAACATTTGGGGTAATGAAGCAAAACTAGAAGGCACGTAATCACAACTACTCAGTGTTTGAAAATAATAATACTAATAAATTTTATTTTTATATAATGCCTCTAAAAGAGACATCTCAAAGCGCTTTATATAAAAAGGGACAAAGATTTTAAAAGAACAAGACAGTACAAATAAAAGCAGTATAAACAAAACTAAAATACATGTCCAAATCAATGATATGCAAGTCTAAAAAAGTGAGTTTTAAGAGACGTTTTAAACACTTTAAACGATACAGCAGGGTAATACTGTAGGGTAGAGAGTTCCTGAGTTTGGTGGTCATCAGCATAGAAGTGAAGTTCAGACCCAGAGATCTAAGGAGTTGACCAAGCGGATAGAAATACATGCTAAATAGTAATGGACTCAGCATAGAGCCCTGAGGAACTCCCAATTTGACCAAACCAACTTTGAACTTAAAACCACCCACAGAAACATACCGACTGCGGTCCGAGAGAAAAAACTGAGAATTTAATGCAGTCTCAGTAATCCCAAACACAGATTTCATCCGAGAGATTAAAAATCTCATGATCAACTGTGTCGAAGTATATTTCAAAAATATTTCAAACCGAATGGCTGAACAAGGCAATGAGAGACTGGCTGTAGTGTCGAAGGATAAATAAAAGTTTTAAAAGCAAGAAATCCGACAACACAAAAAGAAAAAGACAAAGAGATGTCTGTAGCTGAACCTTGTTCCTTTTTACAGCGATCTTTAAACTCATCGAACACCATTGATCCTTTGTGCAAGCAGATGAGTTTAGAAGTATAATCTGTCCAGATAAAGTTGGCTTTGAGCCACAAAGTGTAAACAACCTTATTTAAATCAGATTTAATCAGTATGCAGGATTCGGGCCAGCTGTCTAAACAAAGTCACATCTGGAGCCAGTGTTGGTGAACATGTTTGCAATGTAACGAGGAGTAAAATCGAAATAGACACTTGGATAGAAAGACAACAAAAAAAATTAAGATGTGTGGGGGGCTCGTACACAGCACACACACACATATTCATTAGAAACACAGCCCAGTCCTTATAAGGCAGAGTAATAACTACAGCAAGACTCATACTGCGCTTTACACAAGGGTGCTAGAGCGTGGCTGTAGTAATGCCCAAGGATTCATTCAAAACTAAATTCAATTAACAGATTCAATCAATGACTTGACTGATGCAATAGCCTTAACTTTTACTTAACACACACACACACACAGTCTTTAGGCTTCTTACACACAGATGAATAGGCTAAGCCAGGGATCGGCAACCATTAACACCCGAATATATCATTTTTTTTCACTTTTATTCTATGTATAAAAAATAGTTTTGTGTTTTGTATTTATAAAATTAACAAAGTACTACAGAGAAAATTTTGTCTGTGTGCGACTAAAGACAGTTTAAACATCAGGAAAAACGCTGGGAAGAAGTTTACTGTCTCATATAATTATCAATGTTCGAGTCATCCTCGTATTTATTTAATATAAAGCCGAACTTAAAAAATCCACCTGCAGCAAAACCAAAAGTGCAAACTAAAATTTAGTCCGTTCCGCTTTGTGTTTTGTCATTTTTTTAACCTAAATATAAAAAGAACAATTTCACGGAACAATATAAAATAATAGATAATTTGATCATTTGATAATCGTTTCAGCTCTTAATGCTACTGAAATCCGATGGTTTGTGTCAACATGATGTCACAAAAGTCATGTGACTTTTATATCAAAAGAAATTGAGCTTAAATTGAGCTTAATAGAAATAATGAAGGACTACAGTGAAAGAACTAATGTCATTAGTGGGATAGTGATGTCCTCTACTCAACATTTGGGGTAATGAAGCCAAACAAGAAGTAATCGTAAGTACTCCGTGTATGAAAATAATAATAATAATAAAAAAAGTATTTATTTAGACAATTAAAATATATTATTTTAGATGGTTGATGTGATTTTCGCACCTGGACCTCATTGCACAGCGTCTCCAGATCAGGACTATAAGACGTCACCTTCATTTTCACACAGGATTGTAAACTGTCATCTGTGACGCATGAACCATGTTTGTTTTTATATATTAGTTGATATTGGAGACGACCTGCTTACATACGTATGTGGATCTGAAGATGGACAGGACTCCAAATTCAGTGTTTCATGTTCATATAAGAGTCAGGGATTCCATGTTTCGCATGCCGGCGGCGTGTCGCATATCGGGAGTTATGACGCATATTTTAATCAACAAATAAGTAAAGATATTTTATTTTAATGTTACAAGATTAACAAATTCAGAATTATTTTTAGAAAAGCAAAGTAAAATAATAAAAATTATATACTCATTATTTATGTTCATTATTTTTTCCTAAAGCCACAGGGAGCCGCAGCTGAGGGATGAAAGAGCCGCATGCAGCTCCATAGCCGCATGTTCCCGACCCCTGGGCTAAACGTTTGCAAAGTCGATATGAGGGAAAGAATCTGTAAACGGGATACAAACCCACAGGGTGTCTTTAGTGCTGTTTAATCAGTCATGGTACAGTCGCATTAATGCAATGCGCAGCAGTTATTAGAATCCACGAGACACAAGCCAGTAAAAGGAAGCACAATGGACTTGCTTTAATGCAGCAGAACAGAGATCGACACACGGACAAAAGCATTGAAGAGGATTGAGGCATAAAAAGCGGCCCAGATACTGCACTTTCTAATGCGTGTGCTGTAGATCGCAAAACAGTGTTGGGGGAGAAAAAACACGAAAAATACCCACACTCGATTTGCTTTAAAAGTCCAGGCACGTTACACTCTTTATTTCCATGCCTCGTTATGCTGCTGCTCTAACGCATTTACGCTCCTTAAGAAGCTTGTTGCAGGTTGGATCAATTTATTAGCCAGTTAGAAAGTGAAGGTCTGGCAACCTTCCACTCCTGTGCAATCTCTATGTAGTGTTCGGAATCCGGAGAGTCTGACAGCAAGTCGACTGCCGGAGTGAAGCAATTTATTAAAAAAAGGGATCCGATTCCAAATTTATTTAACCAGGACTGATATATGTTTTTGTTTTGTTTGTACTTGCAGGTTTTACTTTTCTGGTCTTATACCAATTTATGCCGAACAAAACATTCTAAAATAATTGCTTTTTTCACCCCAACAGCACACCCAGGGGAGTGATATTCTATATAAATATCAGCCCACCAACTGCACGTTGTCAGTTTTTATAAAGTCAATGGATGAACAAGAAAGGTTGGTGAAGGACATTTTAATAGGGTTGTGTAAAATATTGTTAAAGCGATTATTGATCACAACATAGCGTATAAATATTAACGTATCGGGTAAGACTGTCACAATCATTAAACAAAGGTATGATTGCGATTATTTGTCCTAACCATGATCGTTGAACCCAACCGCAATTATTGCACACTTTTATTATCCACTAGGGTACCTGCAGCCCCCTACTTTCAACCAGAGTGAGTAAGTGGAGCGGCATGATATAAAAGTTGGAGCGCTGGGATCCGCTTCAGTAACGCAACATCACCAGCGCAACTTGTGTTAACGACCCATAATGCAACTGCAGAGAACAGGAATTAGTTTATATGTTGCTGAACAGATAAACACACGGACACGACACCAAATATGGATTTCCTTAAATACTATTTATCTCTAATAAAATATTTACAGTCGAGCATTAATAAGGCACAAATTGTAGCGATTATAAAAATGCTTTGAGTCGCTTTTTTTGAATGCTTAATTATTTTTACCAAACAATAAATTGTCAAAGCCACAAAACAGACAATTAATCGCTAAACCCGTAAAACAGGCAATAAATCATAATAATCGTAAATATTTCTTTGACAATTAAACGTCACCCAAATTTGATAATCCTGACAGCTCTAGTATCGGGAGGAAGTGTTTGGCTCAAATACTTAAGCTGGTAAATTGTTGATTGGTAGACCATGAAGATCTGGGCTCAAGCCCCACCGCCGCCAGTCCGCCGGTGTTTAGCCCTTGAGCAAGACCCTTAACTCTTCCTGATCCAGGGGTGCTGTATCATAGCCGACCCTGTGCTCCGACTCCAACTTTCTAAGATATGGGATATGCGAAGAAACGAATTTTACTGTGCTGTAGAGTTTGTGTCTCAAAGAAAGACATTTACATTAGATTCTAATAAACCGATAGAAAACGGTTCGCTAGCATGGATACGATTCTGTAGCTAACTAAATCCAAATACCAGCCGATAGATTTTTAGATAAGCTCTTAGTGCGCCTAAAAATGGAATTGCATTCTAATTGAACAGTAGTTGACTGCTTTCCCAGAAATGCTGGGAAAAAAACCCCATTCCATTATATTAGGTTGTCATATTGGCATCGTAACAGTAAAGAAACTGGTGCAAAAAAAACGACCCATTTGATTTCAAGGGCATTAAAACTTTGTTTGCACTATCAATGAAAAAAAATTTTGAATGAAAAGCTTTTAAACCGTACAAAATTACTTGTAAATGTGATTTAATTACTACTACAAACAAGTTTATCAGTGTACAAAATATTTTAGATGCATATTTGACCTGCCAGGGGGTTGTTTGGCACAGTACAGGCAGGGACAAAATAAAAAAGAGGGAACAGAATGGCAGGAATAAATGAATGAGTAAAAAAACAGCAGATGGAGCAGATAAAACATTCCCCGTTCCCTGGTAAAAGCTCAGACATTAATTATCCTGTGTGTTCGATTGCTAGCTAATAGCTTGTAATTGTAAGGAAGCCAAAAAAACTAGAAGTGGAACAATACACACAGGTCACAATTTAATTACATACAAAACGCTACCATTAATGCTTTAATTATAATGACTACAAGGACAGGTTTTTTTATTTCTAATAAATGTATACATGTTAGGGGTGGGAAAAAAAATAGACTCATCGATGCATCACTTTTCTTTCTCTAACGATTCCTGAATCGATTCTCTAAAGTCCAAAATCGATTCTAAATTTAAATAAGATGGCGGCGGTGCGAGTTTGTGAGAGTGTGTGCAGGACACCGAAAAATGAGTGTAAGTGTAAGCGAGCGTTGGTCGCATTTTCACCTAAAGACTTGAATTTAATAAAATAAAGAACGAAAGCAGTCCAAAATGTACTGAACTGGTTTATTAGATACAGACACGTATTCACAACTGGTTCTTATGCCTGACACTCCTGTGCGCATGCGCTCTCACCAAACTACGGCAAGCTCAGAGGGGCAAAAATGCATTTACCCACATACATAGAATGAGACACAAAATTACCCCATCTTAACTTAATAAACAGTTTAGTCGGTTACATAAACACTGACTGACACTCGTATGGATGCTGTAGAATTTGAACTAAAATGGACATCAATTTAACATCAAATGTAAAATCGACTGTGTGGAAACACTTTGCAAAGCTTCCACTAGATTCTGAAAAAAGCTGGAGTGAATCACTCGGTCGGTGGCGGTTTTATCGTAAAGGATTTGTGCCGGTTCTCCGTGGTGGATAACACAGGGTTTCACACACACCGTTACAGGTGCTTGAGTCGAGGTACAGTGTGTCCTTACAGCGTTATTTAAGTGTTCTTCATAAACGTTCTAATAATCTGACGTTTCCATGTTTCACTCAGAGCTTCAGTTCATCCTGAACACGACTTTATTAATCAAAGAACATTTATAAAAACCAAATCATCTTTTTTAAGATGGATGATGATGTCATACAGAAATTCACTATAAACTAAAAGCATAGAAACTCCAATTCGGGTTAAAATGTAAAGATGGAAACATGTAATTACAGAAGAAGAATTAGAAAATAAGTCTAGATTAAGAATCGATTCTGGAATGGGAATCAGATCGGATTGTAAAGTACCTAAAGATTCCCACCCCTAATAGATAAGCATCAATTACAGTCTGGAAAGCAATGCTTTACAAATGAGTGTGTTCACCATGCCAAGCCTTTAAACTCATCATGTTTTTTTCCACCATTTTCTCTAGTCCCATAACCTAGATGACTTTTCCTTTTTTACCTACAAGAATAAGATTCTTAATCTGGATCACTATAAATCTTGCGGTCTTGATTTGTGTCATATAATCTCCCGTCTGGTCCTCCTTTAACAGGATAGCAGATTCATCAACCCTTGACAAGATCAGCAGGGTGGTGGTAGTGACCTACTCTATCTTGAATAAATCTTGGACTGGTGTGGACAAAGTCTAGGGACAGAAATTTGTAAACAAAATGCACTTTAGGTTCCACAACTTAAAAAAATACATTTAATAACTCACTATCAATCTCATTGAATAAATAAGGTGTCTCAGCTGGGGGAAAAATGATCTATTGAAACATAATAAAAGCTGAAGCGTTGCCTGAGGCATCAACTGAACCAGTAATAGAGCTCCATATTCAGCTAAACATGCTATCGTTCACAACATCCCAACTTTTATATTCTTTTAAAGCTACTGAAGACCTGATTTAATTTAGTAAAATGTAGTGGTATAGCTACATAACCTAGAATGTGTACTAGTCAATGTGATCTGAATAGGGCTGTATATTGTCATGGACCACGTTACGATACACATCGCGATACATGGTCTACGATACGATATATCACGATATATTACAGTATAATATATATTGCAAACTTAGATAAAAAGGTAAAAGAAATAGCTGTCAATACCGCCATGTTTGCTTCTGCCAACCACTGCTGGACCCCTGAGCAAGACCCCTTAACCCCCAATTGCTCAGTTGTATAATAGGTTATAATGTAAGTCGCTTCTGCCAATGTAAGCTGCGAATGTAAATGTAAATGTTTCTGAGACAATGGCGGTATGTGTCAGGAACAACTACAGGAACGGATGAGGAAGTAGTTTGACATGGATCGAGGGTTTTAATTAAATATTAAAGTAAATATAAATCAGTTTAAAGTATAATTTAAATACGTATCGATACTAGAAGTAAAAAAAAAACGATACATTATTGTAAAAAAAAATATTGCAATAGTTAACTGCATCAATATTTTTTGCACAGCCCTAGTGTCAAACTTATAATAACTTTTATTACATTTACAGCATTTGGCAGGCGTCCTTATCCAGAGCAGCTTACATTTCTCTCTTTTCTTTATACAATTAAGCAATTAGGGTTAAGGGCCTTGTTCAGGGGCCCAGCAGTGGCAGCTTGGTGGTGCTTGGATTCGAACCCTGACCGTTCAGTTAGAAACTTTCCCCTTAGGATATTACATAGCTAAGGACAAGAAAGTCAGAGAAAGCAGTGTGTGTAGGCAAAGGAAAGAAAAAGAAGACAAATACGAGTGTTTGCGCAAGAAAAATCAGCATGTGTGTGTGTGTGTGAAGGAAGGCAGAGAGTTAAGTATACGGGGGACAGAGGAAGCTGAGCGTATGTAGGCAAGAGAAGGAACGAGGCTGAGAGAATGGGGGAGCGAGTCGACTGTAGGTGTAAGAGAAAGTGGGAGAAAATGAGTGAAAGTAACAGAAAGTGATGATTTTATGGGGGTGAGAGAAACCTGAAAGTGTGGAGGTGGTAGAGAGTGAGAGGAAGCTGAGTATGGGGGCGAGAAAGATTCCTGCGTGTAAGAGAAGGAGAGATAAGTGTGGGATAAAGAAAGAGAGACAATGAGAGAGAAAAGAAAAGACAGAGAGAAATAGTGGGAAGTAAATGCACATAATTTTTCCAAATTTCGGCCGGTGTCGTGGTGTAGTGGGTTAAACCGCCAGCACCCATATGTGCAAGTTGTTGTGCTCCGGCGACCCAGATTTAATTCTGGCTGGGGTCCTTTCCAGCCCCACCTCTCTCAATCTCCCCTATTTTATCCCTCTGTCCTATCAAGAAGTGCAAAACATGCCCCCCCCCACCAACAGCATAAAATATATGTTAGTTTACATCTGATTACACCAATTGCCAAAAGTCTGTGGACACCCTACCAGGACCCCACCAGGACTGCCAAGTTTGGCTCCATCCAAAATGGCATACTTCTATACTATACAGTAGGCGAAACTGAGTATACGAGGCGAGTAGTATGTGGAATACAGTATGTCAAAAGTTCCTGGATGACCTACTACTTTCCCGCCCGATTTTAGCGTATGCATACAATATGTTCACTTCTATCCTATGAGGCTGCGGGAGGGACGACATCATATGTTTAAGTGGCAGAATTGCACTTGTTTAACATCATTTAAGGTGAACATTATCCAACTTTAAATTCACGCTGCTGTGACATCATACATCAGGTGTCAGTATTGAAATGGCGGCTGTCGTAAGTCGTAAGTTTATTCATACTACCTGTAACAACTATAGAGCCACAAAAATACGTACTTAATGAAAACTAAAAAAAACATTTCAGTACCACCAAATTGCCACCGCTGGGTCCCTGAGCAAGGCCTTTGACCTACACTTGCTTAGTTGTATAAATGAGATAACTGTAAGTCGCTTTGGATAAGGAATAAGGGCGTCTGCCAAATGCCGTAAATGTAAATCTAGTACAAACTTA
>VCAZ01000074.1:1412500-1422500 GCA_005784505.1 Bagarius yarrelli | reverse complement strand
CAGATGCAGCTCATACAGAACGCTGACACCGGGATCCTGACTGAAACCAGAACATCTGACCATATCACTCTGGTCCTCACACTGACTACCAGATACATTTAGGATTGACTTCAGAGTATTGTTACTCGTTTACAAGTCACTCAATGGCCTATAGGACCTAAATACATATCAGATACAATCACTAAATATAAACCAATCAGATCACTAGGATCAAGTCGGTTAAACATATCGAGAAGAATTTGATTTTAGCTGTTACGCAGCCCGCAGTTGGAACCAGCTACCAGAAGAGATCCGATGTGTTAAATCAGTCGCCATCTTTAAATCCAGACTCAAAACATTGGTTCTCATTTACTTAATGAGCTCTGTGATACGTCCCAACTGACTAAAATCATTTTATATTCCTAACCGTTTTCATTTATTCTATATGTCTTTGTTTTTATTTTACATCTTCTCTGTTTTTCTTATTTAAAGCACTTTGAATTACCGCTGTGTATGTAATGTGCTATAGAAAGAAACTTGCCTTGTCTTGCCATCTTTCTTTCTTATACCCTTACAGACTGCTGGGAGAGTCACAGAGTGAGAATTTCACTGTATGATGCAATAGACGTTTCCTGCACACAGGACAATAAACTATTGAATCTTATACAGTATTTATATTTACAGCATTTGGCAGACGTCCTTATCCAGAGCCACGTACAATTATCTCATTTATACAACTGAGAAATTATGGGTTAAGCAGTGGGGGCTTGGTGGAGCTGGGAATCAAACAAACAATCTTCGTGTTGGTAGTTTAACACCTTAAACATGAGCCACCACTTCCTGTATTATGGTGTTCATTCTTGTTCTTTTTTTATTTCTATGGCAACGATTTATAAAGGACCTTGTGTGGGAGGCGCTAAACATAAACAGATTCATGTGTGTAATATTTTGAGACTTTTTATTGCAGCTCGGATTTTTTTAGAATTTAGACCCACTTTGTGTTTTCTTGTCAACTTGACAAGCTACATTTGACAGATTTTACAACCTTGTGGAGAAACCAGGGCGGATACATCTGTTTATATAGCTATCGGAAAAGTGACAACAGGACCAAATTTGTGTAGTGGAAAGTCCACAACATTAAACTTTATGATCAATGTATAAAATGTTTATGACCCAGAACAACAATTCGTTTCAGCCATTGCCTTTAATTACTTTAACTTAGATAGGGATGTGTCTGTGTGTGTTTATCTTTATTCTTTTTCAGGTACAGGTTGACATGCACTAGAGATTTGCTGCTGGTGGCCATGTTAACCACGGTGCATCCACTTAGACCAGTCCGATCTCAGTCCTGGGGGGTCGGGGTGTCCTGCAGAGTTTAGCTCCAACTTGCCTTAACACACCAACCTCTAAGTTTCAAGTATACCTAGAAAGATCTTGATTAGTTGGTTCAAGTGTGTTTGATTAGAGTTGAAGCAAAACTCTGCAGGAACCCTGACCCTCCAGGACCGAGTTTGGACACCCCTGGTCTAAGTGGATGCACCGTGGTTAACATGGCCACCAGCAGCAAATCTCAAGTGCATATCATTGTTAGGATTCATAACGTTTCCCTTTGGTTTTGCCTTGCTCAAGGGCCCAGCAGTGGTGGCTTGGTGGAGCTGGGAATCAAACACACAATCTTCGGGTAGGTAGTTCAACACCTTAACCATGAGCCACCACTTCCTGTATTATGGTGTTCATTCACCATAGATTCATAGTTTTTCTCTTTGGTGTCGCCACTTTGCATTTAAATGCTCTACACAAAAATTCAGTCTTCATGTGGTAGTCTCTCTTAAAACCACAAATACTGCCAGCATCTATAAGGTGCTTCTTCATTTTGGCACTAAATCATCAGCACCAGCTGTGGGCTTATCGCTAGGAAAGCTTTGCAGCTTGTTGATAGTCTTGCGTCAAGGCATGCACACGCATATCTTAACAAACATCTGCGTGCCATATATTTTATTATCGACAGCATCCTAAACCATACAACCGCAACCGTACACTACCAACCATACCTTTGACTATACATTATTAAACTGCTCATTTTTCATAAACTGTTGCAATATTGGAAAAAACTGACAGCGATATTTATTTTTTTTTCTGCGAAAAATATATTGCGATATGAAAAACAAATTCACCAGATGACTTAAACAGCCTTATTTTTATAAAATGTTATTATTTTTGAACAATTGGAGTGATTTTGTAAGGGAAAAATATAATACACAAATTATAAATAATAAATAAAAACAGTGGTATCTTGACTAGCGAGTTTTCCGAGATACGAGTCTAAAACTCGAAGCTAAAATTCGGATTACGAGTAACTTCAGACACCCCCCCCGCTATTTGACGTATCGAACGCCACAGTAAACGCCGTAACATCCGCCCAGCGTCCCGTGTGTCACTCGATAGCTAGTCAGACATGTGCGTTAGCAAGTGGAGTCGTCTGATCTCCAAGGTAAACGCTGTACATTATACTTAATAAAACCAGTTTATTCCAGTACATCCTATCGTAGTGTTTTTATACAATATTCATTATTTATAAGTTTAAGTTTAAAAACATTTAACAAAAAAATGAAAGTGTTTTGTTTGGGGATCCGGAACGAATTAATGGCATTTCAATTCATTTCAATGGGAAAATTGATTTGACATATGAGTAATTTGAGTTACGAGCTCAGACACGGAACCAATTAAACTAGTAAGTCAAGGGGCCGCTGTACAATAGAAGAAAGATTCTGGTGATTTAGATCTTTCTAAAATAATTAAATGAAAACCACACTGTAGAGTCTTACCGTATAAATTAACTACAATTAATCTTTGTTAAAGCTAAAAAAGTGATTGTTTCTCTCGTCTAAATGCTTTAAATTAGTCTGTTATATTTACACGTAACAGAACCTAAAACAACGATAAACTTTCACTCGATTATTAAACTTTACAATTAATCCACTAACCAGGTGTGTTCTGAACTGTGATGCAGTCGACTATCATCCTGACTCGACATCCTGTATTGTGACTGTAGCCGATATTTCAATATTTTTTTCATAGATATTGTGCAGCCCTAGTTACACCCTCGACTGACTGACATCTCTGATGGTATGATAATGTTTTCATTGTTTTTTGTGTAGCTTTAGTTTAATTTCATTCTGAACACAGTTGTAGAGCCGCTCCATTGCAGGGCAGGTGGATCACAATGATATTCCACAGCAGAAAGTCATGACCTGGGTTATATAAGTCACTATACAAATAACCAAAACACAGTTTTTTTTAGACACACTTATTGTTCCGTAACCCTGTGCAAACCCTGATGCAACTGATCTATAAAACCTTTTGCTGCAACAAATGTTTTTCCTTTTTTCTTTTTTTTTTTTTCTCTTCTAATACTCATCGACTGAAGTAAACATATTGGACGTTGTAGTTTAATGGTCAAAGCAAAGTTTCCTAAAAGCATCAGGGCACAAAGATCATTAATAAAAGGTACAGCCAGGACCACGGCGGACACTCAGTTGCTCTGTTAAGATGATCTTAACTCTGAAATGCTTTTAAGAAACTCCAATCTGATTGAATGGAAACACACACAAATACACACACACACACTCAATGCACAGAAGCACTACATAAGCACTGAGAGTTCAACATGAACCAATCATTAACAAAGTCTAAGCTTGTTAGTAGGCTAGCCCAGGGGTCGGGAACCCGCGGCCTTTCTCAGCTGCGGCTCCCTGTGGCTTTGGAAGAAAATTATGAGAATAAAATAATTTATAGTATTTCATTGATATATATTCTATTTAAAGTTCTCTTTTTTAAATAATTCTATATTTAAAGATGATGGTAATCTTTTAACATTTAGGAAAATATATCTTTACTTATTTGTTGCCTAAAATATGCGTCACAACCTCCGATATGCGTCACGCCGCCGGCACACAAAACATGGACAGGAACATAAAACAGTCTGAATTTGGTGTCCTGTCGATCTTCAGATCCACATCCGTATGTAAGCAGGTCGTCTTTAACATCAACTATATAAATAAAACAAACATTGTTCATGCCTCAGAGACGACAGTTTACAATCCTGTGTGAAAATGAAGGTGACGTCTTACAGACCTGATCTGGAGACGCTGTTCAATGAGGTCCAGGAGTAAAAATCACACTAACCATCTAAAATAGCTATTTTAGTTGGCTGTTATTTTGCACATACTTGTTTTACTGTTGAGACAGTAAACGTTTTTCCACCGAGTTCAAAATGTCTTTTGTTGCACGGAGACAAAATTTTCTCTGTAGAAGTTTGTTAATTCATATATATATACAAAACACAATAGTTTTTTATACATAGAATTAAAGTAAAATCGATATATGCCGTGTTTTTAGCTTTTTAGATGTCAAAAGTTGTTTGTGGCTCCAGATGTTTCTTTCCCCTGTAGGAAACTGCCTCAAATGTCTTTTGAGTGTTAAAGGTTGTTAACTCCTGGTATAGAACATCTTAGGACATGTTCACTCAGCAATAGAATATAAATATCAATATATAACATTTACAGCATTCGGCAGACGCTTTTATCCAGAGCGACTAACATTTATGTTATTTATACAGCTGATCAATTGGCCGTTATGGGCCTTGCTCAGACGCCCAGCAGAGGTGGAGCTGAGAATCGAACCCACAGTCTTCAGGTTGGTAGTACAACACCTTAACCATCAGCCACCACTTCCCCTCCAGAAATGTCCAAAAGATATATTATATCAACCAAAGTTCTGTGCTTATTATAGGTGCGTTTCCCTTTTTAACACAGGGTTTTACACACACCGTTACAGGCGCTTGAGTCGAGGTACAGTGTGTCCTTACAGCGTTATTTAAGTGTTCTTCATAAACGTTCTAATAATCTGACGTTTCCATGTTTCACTCAGAGCTTCAGTTCCTACTGAACACGACTTTATTAATCAAAGAACATTTATAAAAACCAAATCATCTTTTTTAAGATGGATGATGATGTCATACAGAAATTCACTATAAACTAAAAGCATAGAAACTCCAATTCGGGTTAAAATGTAAAGATGTAAACATGTAATTACACAGCAGAGGAATTAGAAAAAAAGGTCTAGATTAAGAATCGATTCAGGAATCAGATAGTGACTCCCAGAATCAGAATCAGATTGTGAAGTATATTTACTTTGTTTGGCAGACGTTCTTAACCAAAGCAAATTACATTTATCTCTTTTATACAACTGAGCAATTGTTGGTCAAGGGGCCCAGCAGTGGTACCTTGTTAGTGCTAGAAACCGAACCCCAGTCTTTCTGGTATCATTCCAACACTTTAACCACTAAGCCACCACTTCCCCAAGTACCTAAAGATTCCCACCCCTAATAACGATGTCTTACTTCTGTAGACGTCAGTAAAAAACAGAAGAAAGCAGAAAATACACACCAGAGGAATCGGATCATTACTCCAAGATTACTGGAATCGGATCATTACTCCCAGAATCGGAATCAGATTGTAAAAGTGGGCGTTTGGCCATTAATAAATGCAATTAATAATTTGAGAAACAAATAAAACAACCAAAAAAAAGCATAAGAAGTATTTATAATATAATTGAGTGATATAAAATATTTAATAATTTTTTGATTAGTTAGAATATGTACAAATTAACTAACGGCAAAATCTAAACTCTAAAATCGAAATTTGATTAAAATCTGCTTAATAATCAATAAAATATTGGCAGCCCTATTAAAAAAATATTTTTTAAGCTTTTAAAAGTTATTTCTTTGTTTTATTTTTAAGTAACAATGGCCATAATCGTAGAACCATTGTAAATTAGTCATCTATCGATATAATTACTGGTGCTGGTCGATTTCCAGCACCACCAAGCCATCACTGTGGGCCCCTGAGCAAGGCCCCTAACCCCCAATTGCTCAGTTGTATTAAAAAAAGTGATAAATGTAAGTCGCTCTCAATAAGGACGTCTGCCAAATGCTGTAAATGTAAAATATAAATGTAATCGATTGATGGCGCTCTATCCTTCGTACTGCACTGCCATGATATCCAGCAGTGTTTTTTACTGTATATATATTGATTAATGCAACACACAAATGTTCCCTTCGGCAAAGGAGTTCTGCAAAAACAGAAGCCAGCAGTAACATCAGTTATCACTCAAACAGCAGCTCTAATAAGAACAGAACAAAAAAAAAAAAATCAATCGGACATATTTTGATGCCTGCAATATTAGCAGACTCTCATGGGGGCGCTGCAGCTTTTCTTCAAGCTCCCTTTTTTTTTTTAACCCGATATGTTATGTAAATCTCTTGCATTCCGTCGGAGAAAATGGATGATTTTATATTCAGTAATAAGGACTTTTCTTGCCAAATCCCAACACTCAGGTTAGGTCTTTCATATTCCCGACTAGGAAAGCTTCTTCTGAGGCAATCTGAATGGTTTTGGACTGCTCATGCGTCGGTTGTTGTGATTGAGGAGGGAAAGTGAGGCCGCCACGTCTCCCTGACAGCATGGCCAATTTTACTGGTCAAGGATTCATGTTATTACAATTCAAACTCATCTCTGGATGAAATGGAAAACTCCGACTGAGTCATTCCAAATCTTCCATTGAACATCTGTAAGACTGTTACATTTATTAAATAGCTGTCTCACCACTGTCTCCAAATCATACATCATAGCTGGTCTCACCACTGTCTCTAAACCATACATCATAGCTGGTCTCACCACTGTCTCTAAACCATACATCATAGCTGGTCTCACCACTGTCTCTAAACCATACATCATAGCTGGTCTCACCACTGTCTCACCACTGTCTCCTAAACGGTCTAACCTCATACATCATAGCTGGTCTCACCCACTGGTCTCTAAACCTATACATCATAGCTGGTCTCACGGTCCTCACCACTGTCCTCTAAACCATACATCATAGCTGGTCTCACCACTGTCTCTAAACCATACATCATAGCTGCTGTCTCACCACTGTCTCTCTAAACCAATACATCATAGCTGGTCTCACCACTGTCTCCAAATCATACATCATAGCTGGTCTCACCACTGTCTCTAAACCTATACATCATAGCTGGTCTCACCAACTGTCTCTAAACCATACATCATAGCTGGTCTCACTGTTTCACTGGTCATACTGTCTCTAAACTCACCCATACATCATAGCTGTCTCACCAACTGTCTCTCTAAAACCATACATCATAGCTGGTCTCACCACTGTCTCTAAACCATGTCTCATACATCATAGCTGGTCTCCACCACTGTCACCACTGTCTCTAAACCATACATCATAGCTGGGTCTCACCACCAATGTCTCTAAACCATACATCATAGCTGGTCTCACCACTGTCTCCAAATAAACCATACATCATAGCTGGTCTCACCACTGTCTCTAAACCATACATCATAGCTGGTCTCACCACTGTCTCTAAAACCATACATCATAGCTGGTCTCACCACTGTCTCTAAACCATACATCATAGCTGGTCTCACCAACTCTGTCTCTAAACCATACATCATAGCATAGCTGGTCTCACCACTGTCTCTAAAACCATACATCATAGCTGGTTTCACCACTTCTCACCACTGTCTCTAAACCATACATCATAGCTGGTCTCACCCACTGTCTCTACATAAACCATACATCATAGCTGGTCTCACCACGGTCTCTAAACCATACATCACCCATACTAAACCATACATCATAGCTCACCACTGTCTCACCACTGTCTCTAAACCATACATCATAGCTGGTCTCACCACTGTCTCTAAAACCATACATCATAGCTGTTCACCACTGTCTCACTCACCACTGTCTCTAAACCATACATCATAGCTGGTCTCACCACTGTCTCTAAACCTATACATCATAGCTGGTCTCACCACTGTCTCTAAACCATACATCATAGCTGGTCTCACCACTGTCTCTAAACCATACAGTGAAATGAAACCGGACCCCATGGTGCTACAGAAAACAGAAAGCTACACAACAGAAGAACAACACAGAGCTAAAGACTAGAGAAGACATTGTCTTAGCAACATAAAGTGAATGTTAGCAAACTGGTGCCAACAGTGCAAATAAACACTACAAAAACAAAACATATTCAACAGCACTGGCCAGATTATAAAAGATGTGCAGATAGACAAAGAAACGTGCAAGTAAGCAGCAAGATTATAATTATTATTTATCCAGAGCGACTTACATTTATCTCTTTTACACATCTGAGCAATTGGGGGTTGGTGGCTTGGTGGTGCTGGGAATCGAGCCCTGATCTTTCTGGTATCAGTCCAACACCTTAACCACTAAACCACCACTCCCCCACCCCGGGCAGTGGTGGTTCAGATGGTTAAGGCGCTATGTTGCTGATCTGGAGACCAGAAAGACCTGGGTTCAAGCCCCACCACCAGCAAGCCAACCACTGTTTGGGTCCTTGAGCAAGACCCTCAACCCTTCCTGCTCCAGGGGCGCTGTATCATAGCATAACTTACGCTCTGACCCCAACTTACTAAGATGGGATATGTGAAAAAAGAATTTCACTGCGCTGTAAAAACGTATGTGACAAAATAACAGCAATTTATTTATTATTATTATTATTATTATTAAGTGTCTGTGCTTAACAGAATGTTTTTTCATGTTCAAGTTGTGCTGTAAATATCGATTTATGTTGTTCAATAATCGCAATTATTCTTTGACAATTAATCGTCACCCAAATTTGATTATCGTGACAGCCGTAAACAAGGGAAAGGTTATAGTGGATAAAAACCCCAGCATTGCACAGACCTGGTTAAGAATAATGTAAACATGGCTTCTCTGTGCATTCAGTCTGTAATTTAAGATTCGGTTTGTATATTTTGTTCACTGACTTTTTTTTTCAGTTAACAAGTAAAAGTTATCCGGCTGACCTGCCACAGTCAGCGCTACATGAAGCCAGATGTCATTCCAACAGCGTCATGGTATAAAGTATGACATCGAAGAGAAGGTATGATTTGTGTATCCAAAAACTCCTGCCAAATTCGGCTTGACAGCTCAAACTGTAAATTACCGGCAGTGCAACAAAAACTACTATAATAGTAGTGTAGTGAGTTAAGGCGCCTTGGAGACCTGGGTTCGGACCCCCCCCCCCCCATCTCTCTCATTCGATGTCTGTCTGTCCCATAAATAACGGCACAATACCCTAAAAACATAATGTTATTTAAATGTATAAAATCGCACTACATGTGCTGGACAACAAGGAATTAAGGACTCTATAAAGTGTGTATTGCACAGTATTAAAAGACTGAACTGCAAATCGCAATATAACCTGTGTTCCGTTATTGTCATCGTTAATCGTGTTGTTATTTACAGAATTTTATCATTTCTGAATATGTGTGTGTGTTTTTATTTTTGGGGTTTTACAGTATTTTTCCCTATATAATCATAAAATTTTTCATATTTCTGAAAGATACAGTAATTATTTTTTTATTATATACTGAATAAACAAATTTATTTCATTTATGTGTATATTGTGTAAACTGCGTTAACAATCGTCAAAGCAATTAATCGTTAAAGCCGCCAAACAGGCAATAAATAGTCATAATCGCAATTATTTATTTTACAAATAATCTTTAGCCATAATATAAAGTTTTTAAGTGGGTGGGACCAAATAGGAGGAATTGAACCCAGGCCTCCAAGGCACCCATGTGCTGGCGCCTTAACCCACTACACCACGACGCCGGCACTTACATGTGCAGTTGCGCCCTGAAGACCTGGGTTCGATTGACCCCCACCCCCCCAATCTAAATGTATAAATCATACTGTAAATCTCTATCCTTTATTCTTTTATACTTTTTCACACTTTGCTGTTAGAAACTGTTTAACTGTTAAATTGTCTGTTGTGAAAACGAGGTTATTTGATGCATTTGTTTATAAAGTAATTAAAATGTCTGGCACGATTTGAAGGTCGATATTTGTGGTGAGCGATTGGAACTTAATTCATTCTTATCCAGTGCAATAAACCGAACAG
>VCAZ01000074.1:1337500-1410000 GCA_005784505.1 Bagarius yarrelli | reverse complement strand
TTGAACCCACAATCTTCTGGTAGTCCAACACCTTAACCGTGAGCCACCACTTCCCTGACATTTTACATTTATATTTTAAGAATTTGACTTACATTTATCTCTTTTTTTTAATACAACTGAGCAATTAGGGGTTAAGGGCCTTGCTCGGGGGCCCACCAGTAGCGAATTGGTGGTGCTGGGAATCGAACCCAGATCTTCCAGTTACCAGGCCAAAACCTTAACAACTGAGCCACCACTTCCCACTTTTTAAAAACGTTTTTTAAAAAACGTCCCGGTTCTTGCCAATCATAGACGGGTGGGCAGACAGATATCCCAGGTGGGCAGACAGATATCCCAGGTGGGCAGTTTTTGGGGGTGGGGATGAGGAGATAGAAACTCTGTAAAATTCAACTAATTAATTGAGGATATTGTTGTACTAATATTCTTACTTGGGTTTGGTTAAGTAGAACCGTTAATGCGAAAGTGGTGGCTTAGTGGTCAAGGTGTTAAACTGATACCAAAAAGACCAGGGTTCAGTTCCCAGCACCACCAAACCACCACTGTGGGCCCCTGAACAAGGCCCTTAACCCCTAATTGCTCAGTTGTATATACGATAAATAAAGAATTAGCTTATCTTATTTTATCTTTATTCATTCATCTTATTCCCTAATTCAGGGCCACGGGGATCTGCTGGAGTCTATCCCAGCCGTCTCTGAAAGGGCGAAAGACAGGAGGGGGACACCCTGGACAGGTCACCAGTCCTTCACAGTGCCACACACACTCACACATACTCCTATTTAGAATCAGCAATCAATCTAACATACCACTGTGCTGCCCCTCCTATTAAATGATTAGATTTATTTGATAAAGGTAGTAGATCTTTATTTCTATTTTTATTTTTTTAATACATTTTAATGTATCCTTAAATATTTACAGTTTGACTCACTGGTTCGTCTGTGATGATGGAGAAATAAATAATTATACTATATCGTTTGCAATGCAATTATTATTTAAATCGGTTAAAATGGGACAAATTCGTATTTGCACGTTATTATATACGTTAAAATGTTTTGTAATACCTGAAATATTTTATTTATAATACTTAGCATAAGTATTTGTTGAGAAACATTATGTTTGGTTGAGAAACATATATTGCAATTACTGTATATGGACACTAGGCGGCGATGTTTCTATTCGTACGTAATTCAGTCGCACAATAATTGCGTCATGTGGGCTGCGTCTCCCATTAAAGTGCATGGCTAGGAAACAGGCGGCTAGCTGAATAAGCTAATTGTGTTCGTTTATCTATTAAAAGCGGATTATTTATTATTTTTTCGCTAGAATTTAAAAAATGGCGGATGCAATACAAAAGAAGCTCCAGTCTGAGCTGGAAAAATACCAACAGATCCAAAAAGGTACCTGAGCGAAAGACAGTTAATTCACGCTTCATTTTCTAAATGTTTTGTCGGTGTTTCATATCGTTAAGTGTGTGTGATTTTCTTTGTTTTATTTTATTTTAACTTATTAATAATGCAGGAAATCATTACAGCGTTATTTAAGCGTTCTTCATAAACGTTCTAATAATCTGACGTTTCCATGTTTCACTCAGAGCTTCAGTTCCTCCTGAACACGACTTTATTAATCAAAGAACATTTATAAAAACCAAATCATCTTTTTTAAGATGGATGATGATGTCATACAGAAATTCACTATAAACTAAAAGCATAGAAACTCCAATTCGGGTTAAAATGGAAAGATGTGAACATGTAATTACACCAGAGGAATTAGAAAAAAAACAGTCTAGATTAAGAATCGATTCTGGAAGAATCAGAATAGGAATCAGATTGTGACTCCCAAAATTGGAATCGGAATCAGATTGTGACTCCCAGAATTGGAATCAGAATCAGATTGTGACTCCCAGAATTGGAATCAGAATCAGATTGTGACTCCCAGAATCGGAATCGGAATCAGATTGTGACTCTCGGAATCGGAATCAGATTGTGACTCCCAGAATTGGAATCGGAATCAGATTGTGACTCCCAGAATCGGAATCAGAATCACATTGTGACTCCCAGAATCCGATCATGAAGTACATTATTTATTATTTGGCAGACGTCCTTATAATAATAAAAATAATAATATTCAATTCATTGTCATTGTGGAAGGTACGTGTACAGAGCCAATGAAATGCATTTTTCGCATATCCCATCTTAGTAAGTTGGGGGGCAGAGCACAGGGTCAGCTATGATACAGCGCCCCTGGAGCAGGAGGGGTTAAGGGTCTCGCTCAAGGACCCAACAGTGGTTCCAGAGCGACTTACATTTATCTCTTTTATACAACTGGGCAATTGGGGGATTAAAGGGCCTTGCTCAGGGGCCCAGCAGTGGTAGCTTGTTGGTGCTGGGAATCGAACCAGTCTTTCTGGTATCAGTCCAACACCTTAACCACTAAGCCACCACTTCCCCAAGTACCTAAAGATTCCCACCCCTAATAACGATGTCTTACTTTTACCTTTCAGACGTCAGTAAAAGCATGTCGGCTCGACAGAAACTTGAGGCTCAGCTTACAGAAAATAACATCGTCAAAGAGGTAATGTAATTTATAGCTGTAGTTTTTTTGTGTAGTGATTTATTGCTTCTTGTTATAACTCATATAAATATCCAATCTATTGTGTTTCTCAGGAACTCGATTTGTTGGACAGCCAGAATACAGTTTATAAGTTAATCGGACCCGTCCTGGTAAAGCAAGATCTAGATGAAGCCAAAGCCACAGTGGGCAAACGGCTTGAGTACATCAACGGAGAAATGTCAGTTGTTTGGCCTGAAAACAATTTTTATTCCAGAATTGATTAATTCTAGATAAATAATATTACAATCTTACTCATGGAAACTTTTTTGTGTTTCTAACCTGCAGCAAACGATACGAGACGTTATTGAAAGATATGGAGCGAAAGTCTGAACAGCACCGTGAGGTCCTCGCCAGCCTGCAGCAGGAGTACCAACGTGCTCAGGGACTTCCTGTTGGCAAAGCCTGATTATTGATCAAATTATAAATAAACCTGTTTAATTAGACATCCATGCTTCATTTGCTGTTTTACTCCACATACCTTTTCAGTGTAGCCACAAATTAACTGAAGTGATAATATAAATTTGTCATGACTAACATACGTCACAGTAAACATACTGTGAACTTCTCTAATCAAGTACCCATAAAAATATTCCGCTTTATATTTATACTTTAATCATTTTAAACTGTCCTGAATTACTCAAGCAACCCCACATGCATTTCATTAATGCGTTCATTTTACTGTTTTCTAATAATAATTGTTTTGTGTTTTGCAGTGACTGCAAGAAATAAATTATAAAATTCAATCTTGTGGGTTTTTTTTAAACTTAAATTTTAGCTTAATGAAAAGCACCAATAACACGTAACTTTCAGTTTTAAAAAGTCCTCGCAAGTTAGAATGGGTTTTAAACATTTTTTTCATCATACACTATATTGCCGGGCCGTTTGTGGTCACCTGACCATCAGAATCATGTGTTTTTAAACTTCTTCTTCCAGATTTACTCTCCATCTTGCTGTTAGATTGAGATTATTCTATTAAACTCTTCCACTATAATTTGTAGCTTGACTGTGAGATTTGGCTTCATTCAGCTACAATAGTATTAATGAGATCAGACACTAACATCAGGTAAGAATGTCTGGGGTGCAGTCGGTGTTCCAGTTCATCCCAAAGTTGCTCAGTGGTGTTAAGATCAGGGCTTTGTGCTAAGTTTTTGAGTGCTATCCAATCATAACACACCATGTCTTAATAGAGATCAGGAGCTTTGTTTATTGTGATGCTGGAACAGTATTGGAGTCTCTTAGTTGCAGTGAAGGAATAATTTCATGCTACATAATACAAACACATTCTACACAACTCTGCACTTCCAAATGTGTAGCAACATTTTGGAGAGGAACCACGTATGAATCTCTTTTCTGATCACATATTCGGTAGACAGGAATCAATGGACCACCCGAAAGGCCCACCTTTTAAAATGCATTAAATAGTGAGTGTTAGTTCACACACCCATGGGGCGCGTTAGATCCACGCTAGGGGTCTCCAAGTAAAGCGTGCGTAATCATGTGGGCAGGGGAGTGGCGCACGAGGACAGCTGTTCACACGCCGACGTCATTCAGGCCGCTCGGGTATGACGCCATACGTCAATGAACTTTGAGCTCCGCCCACATGGCAACAGCCCGTTGGACACAGAATGCAGGGGCAGCGAGGCGCAGACGCTCTCATTGTGAATTTTCCTCTCCAATTAATATCCCGCCGTGGCCAAGCTGATCCCCCTTCATTTCCCACCCGCGGGGGCTTAAAGAACGTGAATAACAGACATTTAAAAGAGCTGCGCTGTTTCAAAGGAAGGGGTGCTCTGACTTTTACGCAGTCGCACCCACCGCAAACTTTGCGCCTTCATCTGTAGCGAAAAGCTTATAAACGGATTAATTAACAATTCATAAGAAGTCGGGTATCCAGCCTATCCTTTACTCTCCACTGCTCCTTTAGCTAGTAGTTGTGTTCCACCTTGAAGAGTCCACAAGCTACCGGTTCAATTATCAGGATTTTTTTGTGTTATCTTCCAAATTCCCAATTTTTATTAAACAAAAACCTTTAAATTGTGCCATTAACAGCTTTCACGTCTATAGTGAAGACCCAAATATTTCCATTATTTCCATTATTTGGTAGACGTCCTTATATCCATAGCGACTTTTATTTATACAACTGAGCAATTGGGGGTTAAGGGCCTTGCTCAGAGGCCCAACAGTGGTGGCTTGAACGAGCTGGAAATCAAACCCACCGTGTTCGGGTTGGTAGTCCAACACCTTAACCATGAGCCACCAATAATGCGTAACTTTAGTAAAATTCCGCGGAAAGTTGAAACATTTCCCATTTTTCTAATACAGAATAAACAAATTTAAAAATGGTACTATTAATAATAGTTTTACAAGGACAGTATAAAATTTAGCGAAGCTAAATATTTTAAAATTAACTATACAGCAATAGACCCAACATGCAACATACATCATCATCATCATCATGAACCTATAGTAGTTGTTGAACAGCGAAAATAACAAAAGGTGTATTTAAAATCAGACACTATAGAAAAGCTGTCGAATTTACAAACATCAAGCCAGCAATCAGTCAGACATGTTGATGATGAGGAAGGATTTAAAGGCTGAAAACTGAAATCTTGCACCGATTTGACGTGACCTGTACGTGCTGGTTGCTGCGTCATGGCGCACAAGCGCACAGACGGATGGATGGATGGATGGATGGATATACACCTGCACGTGGACTCGCGCTCTAATAATCTAATTAATTAACTAACTATAATTATAGATGCGGACTGACAGACCATGTTTTACATGTCTTAAACATTTAATTTCAATAATGCGAAGTTTAGAATAAATAATAACTTCTGTGTATATAATTGGTGCAATATTTGGTGCAATTTCCTGACCTCTGGATTTATTTATTTTTTTTATTTTATTTTTTTTATTTCTTCGGAAAATATTCCTGTTTTTAGAAACTTATACAAACCAGTTGGTCTGCACTGTGTTGTGGTTGCATTGGTCAGTAAATATAACCTATTGTTCCATGTCCGGATTTGCGACATAAGAAGAAACATCCGCTGCTGAAAAGACGTCCTCTGCAAATCTAATCTCATTTACACTCAAAAGTAGTAATTGCATTTGGAAGAATTATCCCCCAGTAATGCGCACCTAAACCCGTTGATCCTCTGATGTGATTCCCATTGAGACTCGTTTTTAGAGCTTATCCATAGGTAACAAAGGGAGGCAGAGGAGCGCAGAAAAGCTGGGTTTGTCCAGGCTTCGTCTTATCCCGGTTAAGTCGTTTTCTTTGATCCAGAGGAAATAAGAAAAGTGAAAGAGGTCTTGGATAAAAAAAAGGTTTTGTTACACCCACGTTAATTTACTGGACTAACTAACACTACGCACATTTGTGCATCTATTATTAGCCCAGAGAATCCCATAAAAAAGCTACATATTAAAAAAAAGTAAAAAACCCCATAAAATTCAAAATTCAAAGATTCAAATGATATTTACTATTTCGTGTTGCAGTTATATATATAAAAAAGAGAGAGTAACACACACACACACACACACACACACACACACACACACACATATATATATATATATATATATATATATATATATATATATATATATATATATATATATAAAAAAAAACAAGAGAGCGAGTGAGATATATATATCAGTCTCTTGTTTTTTTTCTCTCTGTATACATACATACATACACATATAGAATATAATATATATATATATATATATATTTTTTTTTTTTATTATTATTATTTTTATATTTATATTTATCAAACAATAGTGGAAAGGGGATCAGTGTTATTTACTTTACTTCCTGAACTCTAACAATTAATGCATTAGTTAGTTTTTAGCCTAGAAATAAAAGCTCCCTTTTGCAAAAGTATGAATGTGTATCTAAGAACAACTTAGTAATAAAAAAGTTTTTACAATTACTAAATTAATTGTATTTAAATACAATTAATTTAAAATTGTAGTAATAAAAAGTAGTTTAAATTAGTTTAAGTCAGATGCCTACTGCTTTCTAAAGCAATGCTAATGTAGATTAGTTTTCAAAACATTCTATTCTATTCCAACCTCTACTATCCTATCCTAACCTGTTTTATTCCTTCTGTAACTGTTCTAAATTCCAACTGAAAGTATTCATCACATTTTATTGTTTGTATGTTTTAATATTAACATATAGTTAAATTAGACTATAGATTAAGTGTTCAAATCGGTGAATTGTGTGGAAAGAGGGCGCAAAAGACAACAGTTAAGATAAGAGCAGAAAGCTTAATCAGTTATTTGCATCTGAATGTTTAAGCTTAACCAGGCAACTGCAGCTTCATGGAAATATTACTGATAACAATGAACTAAAGTGCAACATCAGTCTGGCCTATTCGCAGCTTATAAGACTAAATGTTCAGAGAATTTCTGATAAGTGATGTTTTAAAGGATGCCCCAGGAAATACTTTAATAGCTATGCAAAAATAGTCAAAGAGAAAAGAAATTCAAGAATATATTCCCCAGAGAGGTTTATTCTTCCAAAATATAAACATATATACACAATGATTGTTTCGGCTACAGTGAAAGCCTGTGCTGTCAAGGGAAAAAAAAAGAAGCACTAATTAAAAATGCATGTACATGTATACATGTTCATATTGATCACAAATATGAAATCATTTTGGATCAATTAAGTAAATGCTTCTGCATCCTTAAAAAAAAACAAAAATTTTATATACAAAAATATATACTATCAAGTGACACAAAGCTTCTTGTCAATATCAAAATAGAGATCTCAGTATTGTACAAAATCCACATATATACAAATGCTGCACATTTACACATTCCAAAAGGAAGGAGTCTTTAACAACTGACTCAAATGTGGTGAAAATCTGATCAGTTTTTTGATGGCATTTGATAAGGTTTGTGTCTACTGTGGCCAAGGCCTCCACACAGAATCACTTGACATCGACGGTTGTTTAGGGCTGGAATCTATAGATGCAAGCTCATATACTGGAGTTCTTTGAAAAATTCTGGAGCTGGTTGATTCCACGTGTGTAAGTGCCTGCCGCGCTGGTATAGACCCACCGTCATGTCTTAGGTGCGAAGGGGGTGCTGGATAAGCTTGAATGGAATGTTCCTTAAGTTCCTGTTGCATGTTCACCTGCATGTTTCCATCTTTCTCCTGGCTCTTTGCAATAAAGTTGCTGACCCTTAGCAGACATGTTCTCATGCCATCTTGGTAGTTCAGTTGACGTTTACAAGGCAATCCAAGCTCATCTTCTACCACATATTTTCTTTTTCCTCTATTGATGGGGTAGGAGTACGTTCTGGATCGCTGTTCAGCTTTCAGGAAATTAACAACACTTTCCAGAATTTCAGCTTTTTCCACTTTGGGATTTCTCAGTTTCTTTAAAAGAAAAAAAATATATATATTGTTTTAAAATCAACACAAATATTTGGTCAAAGACATTTTACATGACAAAGTTTTAGGCACTTTTAGGCAGTAAGTAGTTTGGAACTCACCTCATTCCATGTGTTCTCCACCAGCAGAAGCCTCAAGGTTTCCAAACTTTGGTTAATTCTGTCTCGTCTTCGCTTCTCCATAATAGGTTTGGGAACCTAATTGTACAAAATAATCATCAAATTACTATAAAAACATTGTTTTTACATTGAAAGGGCCACAATTTTATTTTAGATTATACAGAAACTCAACATAGTCATAACATTCACAAATACACTAAACTTGAATTTAAAATAACATCAATGTTGATATAATATAATGCTGCAGTCTGTTTTTTAAAGATTCTTACCCGTTTTATAAAATGTTTCTGGTCCGCTATTTCACTAGACATCATCATCATCTTTCCAAGTTTCTCCGACATTCAGTTTGGATTCTTGGCCCTTCTTATACTATACACAATTCCCGCCCATTCGCCAACTCAACCAATAGGATCGTAGCCCAGTTAAAAACACACCCACTTCTATGATAATTGATACGGTAATGTTTATAGTCATTAAAAGAAGAATAGAATAGAATAGAACTTTATTGTTTGGTAATAAATAGTAAGAAACACAGTTTTCACAAGACAAGTAACAGACCGCAACATTCAAAACAAAGGCACATTATATATAAATATAAGTATAAGAATATAATTACACAGAGGTAGAGCAAAATGTATAATTATACTATATATAAGCATAAGAATATATATATACGCCGAGGTAGAGCAGTGAGGTAGTGCAAAATCTGAAATAATTTCACTGAGGTAGTGCAAAATGTGCAGTATGGTACTGTAATAGGAGAAGGATTATTGCACTTTGTTAGGTAGAGGTTTATTGGACGATTCCTAAAGAAATTGGAATTATGCATTTAATCATCTGACTGCCTGATGAAAGAAGCTAGTTTCCATTTTTTTTGCATTCTATCATTATATACCTTCGTACCAAAGATAGAGGGCAAAACAGGTGATGTCTGGGGTTAGTGGGTTTTTTTTTTATGCGTGTGGGTTTCTAACTCATGATTATTAACTAAAGATCATAAAAAAGATGTAAAGAGGGAATTTGATCTATAATGATTATATCGTCTGGAGGGACAGATTTTCCGGTCAGTGCTCAGGGGACGGATTTTATCTACGTACATTATAGGGTTAATTCCCATTTAACTTTTTATTAATTTTTTTAGGATCACTTATTGGGGAAAAATGAAATTTATTTTGTCGTGCTGTAAGTGCTACTTACTGGGGTTCGCGAATCCCTAGTGGCTCGCAAGGGAATTGCAGGAGTTTTAAGAGTTGATGACAAGCGGATAGTTTAATATTAATTTAAAATAAAACATGTAAATACAACTTACTAACAAAAATGTAAAGGATTTGTATAATTTGTGTCATGTGACAACGGACACCATATTAAATAACTGCATTTACAGTGTACTAATATGACCTTTTTATATGTTCAAATGTGTAATTAAAATATATAACTGATTAAAACGTAAATAATAAATGTCTTTAAAGTAAACATGCAACTTTGCTAGTGCCTGCGTGGCTTTTTCTTAGTTTTTCTTTTAGTTTTTTAATTTCTTAGTGTTCCCAGAAAAACAGAACCCTAATTTTCAAAAATAGTCTAGATTTTATTCTTAACTTTAATAAGTTTAGTGGGTAAAACGAACACACACACACACTGGATTTTGGTAAATATAGAAAAAAACGTATCAGCCCGAACTAAACCACAACCAATTCGGGTGTGTCCAGATGCTAACTGTTGACTTTTCTCACCAATTCCCACGTATTAAACTGGTCCATTCAAACACATTTAACGCAATAGTGCTAAATGGTTGTCCATCACACCTTTCCTTTATCCCTCCGACTACCACTCTGTTGTGGACACCCGTTCTTCTATAGCCACGTGCGGAATTCACACATCACAATTTTAGGGATTTTCTGCCACTTTAATAATTAAAATGTAGCATATAATGGGGCATAAAATCTCTTTACAAGTGTCCCAGAATAATGTGTAAAATATATAGACGAAACAAATAATCCCAGATACAACCAGAAACATTAGAAATATCATTCCAAGAAATATCATTAGAAATATGATCATAATGAAAACAGTGAATAAATACCGTACAAGTACAACTGCTTTCTTAACTGATAAATAATTTAAGCAAATCTTTAGATTTTATATTCCAAAAGAATGATGAAGGATAATCTGTTTTCTCCTCGAATATTTATGAGGTCTTGAACAGACGTGTTAACAAGCCTAAATTAACAGCGCAAATCGCCTGTTGGAGTCGGGAATACACAAGCCACACGTCCTGTTCGATCTTGAATTTACTGCAAATTAACATTTACAGCATTGAGCAGACGTCCTTATCCAGAGCGACTTACATTTATCTCTTTTATACAACTGAGCAAATGGGGGTTGCTCAAGGCCCCAGCAGTGGTGGCTTGGTGGTGCTGGAAATTTAACCCACAGTCTTCCAGTCAGCAGTCCAACATCTTAATCATTGCACTACCATTTCCCCTGCATACATAATCAATACAATCAATGCAGCATTCAGTACAGACTGTGTAGACCGTATGACGGTGCATGACGCCTGGTCTATTAATAACGTCCTTAAAGAGTCGAATATAGAGTTAGTTCCCACCTGTCGCCTGTGGGAAAATGGTAGCGCAGTGATTAAGGTATTGGACTCAGAGGTTCGATCCCAACAACACCAAGTTGCCAATGTCGGGTCCCTGAGCAAGGCCCTTAACCCCCAGTTGCTCAGCTGTATAGAAGGAAAATGTAAGTCGCTCATCCAGTATGTAAAATGGTTTGTCACAAGTTCTTGGTGGTTGGTGTTTTCTGGACTGAAAGCAGGCGGATAGGAATATAAAATGCTTATAGTCAGTTGGGACGTATCACAGAGCTCGGTCAGTAAATGCAGAAGTAAATAAATGTGTTTGGATTTTGGATTTAAAGATGGCGACTGATTTAACACATCAGATCTCTTTTGGTAGCTGGTAAGAAAATAGGTCACGTTAATTGTTGACTCTTTACCTTTTCTCACCTAACGTACTTCACTTGCAAGCACACTAACGAAATGGTGCTAAAGTTTGGTCATTATATCCCCCCTACATAAACACCAATTACTTTACTACCTATACGTGATAAAATAACTGGGCATATATATATATATATATATATATATATATATATATATATATATATATATATATATATATATATATATATATATATATATAGTTTAATTATATTTAGATGTGGATACAAAATATCCACATCTATCTATCTATCTATCTATCTATCTATCTATCTATCTATCTATCTATCTATCTATCTATCTATCTATCTATCTATCTATCTATCTATCTATCTATATCTATCTATCTATCTATATATATAATATATCTATATATAGTAAAAGCATACAGTTGATCTTACAATTTTTAAAAATATTTTCTACTTGACGTTATTCGTATTATCACTTAACTTCAAAGAGAATATAAATATTAATATTTAATAACTTTAGCTTGTGGATATAAATAGCAAATCAACATAAATGCGCAACCCAAAACTATTTACATAAGTAAGCAAAAAATATTGGATTTTATTACAATAACTTTCGATAAATTTCGTCCATAGTGGTGACGTCACCACCGACTCTCCACCAATCAAAAAGTGTGTACTGAACCGTATAAGCCTCAGCCTTGGTTAAATCGTCGCAGTTAAACACCAGACAGAGTTTCCGTTTTTATTTATTACACAGCAACAGGATAGACCATCCATCATGGCCAAAACGCAAAACGAGCGAAGAGTAAGTGAACATTTTCTTATGAATATATAAATATAAAGTATAAATTTCTCTCAGTTCGACTAAATTAATTAGTCATTTACCCCATTTACATTCACGGCATTTGGCAACCTGCGTAAAGTTGCCCCCTCACCCAGCGCAAAACGTGGCTGCTGTTGGTTTGTGCCGATGGAAGTTTTGTTTGTGCTGCTTTTTATTTAACATTTTTGATGTTCCTCACTTTCTTACCAAATTATTTTGTTCTAGTGATGTTTAATATAAAACCAGCTCAATGACCCAATGTTGGTAGACTGGTGGACTCTTTTTTTCTGTTACTTTCTCTTACTTAAAGTTGTAGCTTTATGTATCTAACACACTTGTGGAAACTAGGTTAATGAAGTACTTAGTACAGTAGTTACCCAGGATTACTTTAGTTAAACTTTGGCAACCATAAATTAACCATGTTTTTTCTAACCCTAGGCTACTTTGTAGTAAAAATGGTAATAAATATGCCAAATAACAATAAAATAATAATAATAAAAATACTTGGTTACGTCTCTTTTACTATAAACAAATGAAGCATAAGAAACGAGACTATGGAGCATGTGGGAGGCTGAGTGACCTCAGAATAACCATTAAATGTTAGTTTAAGTTCTAAATTGCACAAACGCAAACCAGCATGAACGGATGATTGAGAATATTTAGGGTGACTTTGGAGTGTGTGTGAGAGGCTGAGTGACCAGAGACTCTAACAATCCAAAGCAGCACAAATGAAATTTTACTATTTCTATTTTTATATTTCTGCCACATTTTGCGTTGGGTTAAGGGCATTACTCAGGGTTAGATTGGTGGGTGCTGGGAAGAGTCGAACCCTGATGATCTTCAAATTGGTCAAATTAGTTAGTCCAACACTTTAACCACTGTACTACCATCTTCCCCTACCTTATTGCCATGATAATATTGCACTGATATTATATACAGACCATCTTTAGTCAAACTATTACAAACGTGTTCTCTTAGAAACTGAAACCAGAGATTGAGAAGAAAAGAAGAGACCGAATCAACCGGAATCTTTCGGTACTCAAGTCTCTGCTGTTCACCAGTACCGCAGATACGGTAAGGCCTGGAAAAAAATGCATTTAAATGTCATATGGTGTATTAACATTTATCTTATAGTTTACATTCTACATGTTTGTAGTATATCTGTGACACTGGTTTAGTCTGTGTTGTGTGTTTGGTGGAATTATGATGTATTATTTAGAGACAGTGGTGTGAGACAGCTATGATGTATGGTTTAGAGACAGTGGTGATGAGACAGCTATGATGTATGGTTTAGAGACAGTGGTGAGACAGCTATGATGTATGGTTTAGAGTGAGACAGTGGTGAGACAGCTATGATGTATGGTTTATGATGTATGGTTTAGAGACAGTGGTGTGAGACAGCTATGATGTATGGTTCAGAGACAGTGGTGAGACAGCTATGATGTATGGTTTAGAGACAGTGTGTGAGACCAGCTATGATGTATGGTTTAGAGACAGTGGTGAGACCAGCTATGATGTATGGTTTAGAGACAGTGGTGAGAGACAGCTATGATGTATGGTTTAGAGACAGGTGGACAGCGGGATGGATGTTTTAGAGACGTGGTGAGAGACAGCTATGATGTATGGTATGTTTTAGAGACAGTGGTGAGAGACAGCTATGATGTATGGTTTGGTTTAGAGACAGTGGTGAGAGCTATGAGACAGCTATGATGTATGGTTTAGAGACAGTGGTGAGAGACAGCTATGATGTATGGTTTAGAGACAGTGGTGAGAGGACAGCTATGATGTATGTTTATGATGTATGGTTTAGAGACAGTGGTGAGAGACAGCTATAGAGACAGCTATGATGTATGGTTTAGAGACAGTGGTGAGAGGACAGCTATGATGTATATGGTTTAGAGACAGTGGTGAGAGACAGCTATGATGTATGGTTTAGAGACAGTGGTGAGAGACAGCTATGATGTATGGTTCAGAGACCAGTAGAGACAGTGGTGAGAGCAGCTATGATGTATGGTTTAGAGACAGTGGTGAGACCAGCTGTGATGTATGGTTTAGAGACAGTAGTAAGGAAGGGACAGGTGGTGGCAGCTGGAGCTGGAAGTGTTGAGGTTTTCTTTGGGAGTGACGAGGATGGACAGGATTAGGAACAAGTTCATCAGGGGGGGGGGGACGACTCATGTTAGATGTTTTGGAGAACTTAGATGTTTCTCAGAGCTTTATAAGAAACCCATCTCTCCTATGCACAGACAATACAGAAAGGGAAAGAAGAAGGAAGAAGGAAGGGAGAGTGGGGAAAGTGGTGGCTCATGGTTAAGGTGTTGGACTACCAACTCTAAGATTGTGGGTTGGATTCCCAACTCCACCAAGCTACCACCACCATGTTGGGCCCCTGAGCAATACCCTTAACAGTTGCTCAGTTATATAAATGAGATAAATGTAAGTCGCTCTGGATAAGATAAGGACGTCTACCAAATGCTGTAATGGAAATGGAAATAGAAGAGGAGGGGGAAAGACAGAAAATTAGGACTAATATTGGATTTAGAAATTTAAAGAGAAAGGTACACACACACACACACACACACACATATCAGATACACACTGGAACATACTTTATATAGCCGTAACATCTGCAGTGCATATATATGCTATATATATATATATATATCTATATATATATATATATATATATATATATATATATATATAGATATATATATATATATATAATATATATATATAATCCGCCCACGATTATTCTTGATGTAATCTAAATTTTTCAACCAGCAGACTTTCTTTATCAGACATAATGTTTTACTTCTTTTTTTTTCTTTAATTCACAGCGTTTACAAAATCCCAAACTGGAGAAAGCAGAGATTTTAGATCTGGCTGTCCAATACATCCAAAAGAACAAACACACATGACAAAACAGATGAGAAAGGTGTATGTGTGTATATATATATATATATATTACAATTTTAACAGAAATACCGTATATAACTGTAAATGTGACAAATAAAAAACAAATCCATATTCAATATAAATTTTCCCTCCTTCTTTAGTGTCGGTTAATCAGACCATCATTAAAATCTCACAGCCTTTCCCTTCTGCACGGATCCATCGTCAAGTTTCCGACTTTACCTCCTTTCTGGGTCAAATGCACCACCGTGAAAGACTGAATTCAAGAATAAATCTAAAATTCTATCTAGATTCTCCTAAAGCTAGGAGAGAATCAGAAACCAAGTCACCCAACTGTTATAGTAAACTCTGTTTATCTGCATCTCCCACACAAGATCCTGTCTTCACAGAGTCGTCTTTAATTGATTCTACATCTGCCTGCCAAAACCCCATTGTTTTTACTCAAGCGGAACAGTTCTCCCTTCCACCCTCTCCATTTTACCCACCTCCTGTGTCTCCGCCCTTCTCCTCTCCCCCTCCTCTCTGTACAACAGCATTTTCAGTATGCAGTCCTGGAAGTTTACCTCAGCAACATCTTTATAATTCCAGATCTCTTCCCACATCACTGTCTCTTAACCTGGATACAAGAGAAGTATGTCCTCCATTGCAAACATGGAGACCGTGGAGCTGAAATGGAATCAAGGGCTCCAATTTTATCCTTACTTTATAAGGCTTAAGCATTCTTACATAATTTAATTATTGACAGATGTCAATGTCCTCATTTGTCCTTCTGTGTCCACAAAAATTGTAAATATGTTTCTGTATTGTAATTAAATGACTGAAAATTGCATTTGTAATATATTTTCTTGTTTATCGCTATTATTTAAAATGCTAAATAACATCAAACGGTCGCAGTACAAATTCATGAAGTTGGCTGGACTAGAACAAAAATTAGATGAACATTTTGCTTTAAATGTAAAAATTAGGAACAAATCTAACAAAAATCACCAGATACTTTACTTCCCAAATAAATGTGCCAATTTTTCACAACATCACTTTATGTGCCTAATCAGTTCAAGAAATTATATCACACATGTAGGGCAGCACGGTGGCTTAGCGGTTAGAACTGTTGCCTTGCAGCAAAAAGGTCCTGGGTTCGATTCCCTGTGTGTGGGTTTATTCCGGGTTCTCCGGTTTCCTCTCACAGTCCAAAAACATGTATGTTAGATTGATTGGTGATTCTAAATTGCCCATAGGAGTGAGTGTAAGTGTGTGAGTGTGTGTGTGTGACCCTGTGATGGACTTGGTGACATGTCCAGGGTGTCCCCCTCTTTCAGAGACGGCTGGGATAGACTCCAGCAGATCCCTGTGACCCCAAATTAGAGAATAAACAGTAATAGAAGATGAATGAATGAATGAATATCACAAATGTACTTGTCATAAATAAACATTAGACTAAATAAAGATTTAATTTACAGACACTTTGACAGGGATTTATTTTAATCTAAAGATATTTAATATCTTTAGATAACATTAAACTCACTCAATTTGTTTTTTTTTCTTTTTCTTCTTCTTTTTCTTCTTCTTTTTCTTCTTGTTCTCAAACAAAATGTGCAAAAAACTGTAAAACCTGTCATATCTTTTAACTGTAAGTGGGACCCTCAACATTCTCTTTTTGGTTTTAACCAGTGGGGAATGACATAACTGTCTATCTATTCTAGTAGCTACCAAAAAACCAAATGTCTTAGCATAGCAACAACCAACAGCTGGATTAGGCATTTAACCACTTTTAACAGCTAGCAACCAACTGGATTAGCATAGCAATGCAATAGCAAACAAGTGGTTTCACAAGCAACCACATACCAACACTCTTAATACAGAAAGTTTTGCTGGCCTATTTACACTTATTTTTTCATCTTTCTTTGCCAGTCCCAGTAAGACATTTCTATATGGACAAAAACAGACATGTCCATTGAATGCCAAATAAAACAATGCCAATGTCTTTGTAGATTGATAGACTAACAAACAAAAGTTAGTGACCAGCTAAGTTTCGTTGTCACACCCTACATAGGAACAACATAGTAACACCCTAGCAACCAGATGTGTTAGAATGTCCACCATTAACAAGCATAGCAAACACATTGGTTTGCATAGCAACACCCAAGCAACTAACTAGGTAACATTGCAGCCAACTACTGTAGCAACAACCTCAGAACAATGGCACAAACTACTGAATGCTAGTAGAAGCCAAGACAAGACACATGGTACCTTCGACTGATCGTAGGGCTTTTGACTGACATGTAAAGCAACCAATCACATTTTGTTATCCTTAATGTAAACAAATCAGAGTATTTTCATTAATTCCTGACTGTGTGAAAATTTCAGATTTGCTGTGCCTCATGCATATTCATAAGACTTAATTAGAGAGAAGTAGTGGCTTAGTGGTTAAGGTGTTGGACTCATATCAAAAAGACCGGGGTTCTTTTCCCATCCCCACTATTGCTGGGCCCTTAAGAAAGCCCATTAACCTCCAATTGCTCAGATGTATAAAAAAAAGAGATAAATGTAAGCCGGTCTGGATAAAGGTGTCTGCCGAATGTAAATAATTGTATTTTACATCTCTCTCTCTCTCTCTCTCTCTCTCTCTCTCTCTCTCTCTCTCTCTATTTCTCTCTTTCTCTCCCCACAAGTAAGTGCAAAGGGCAAACAGCAAACCTATCAAACCTTGCAAACCTTAGCAAAACGTTCAAATTCATCACGTCTTGGATTGGCTCTTTGTTTGCTTTTGTCGCCATCTTGTGGTCAGTGCCAGCAGTTTACTTTACTCAAATTTCGAATATTTTAGATATTTATTATCAATAGTGGAATGAAAACTAAAAAAAATTATACTTAAGTAAAAGTCTTGCTAATTAACCTACTGACACACGTGACTTGAGCACAAGTAGAAGTACTAAAAACTAATTTGACTCAAGTTCAAGTTCAAGTTACTGCATTACAAAATACTTCAGTTTGTCAGTGTGTAAACTGTAAAAAAGTGATTTTTTTTTTTTTTAAACTGTTCACTTGCAATAAGTTAAAGTAGTATATCTATATATATATATATATATATATATATATATATATATATATATATATATAGATATATATATATATATATATAGATATATATATATATAGCAGCACAGTCATTTATTCATTCATTCATCTTCTATACCCACTTATTCCCCTAATTTAAATTCACAGACATCTGCTGGAGTCTCTGACAGGGTGAAAGGCAGGAGGGGGACACCCTGGACAGGTCACCAGTCCATTTCTAGAAGAAGATATCAAAAATATCTTCTGGTAAAATAGAATATCTTTATTGACTGTGGTCAGCAGAGGGCGCCCTCTAATAGAAAAAAAGCTATAAATTCAAGTGTCTTCAGGAAAATCACTTCACAGAGCTATATACTTCCAAAACATAGAGCTTAGCATTGTTGCTGTCCCGACTGGCCTTTTGGCAATAAGCCGAATATTCAAGACGTCTCTGTCTTTTATAAATGACAGTATTTCTCTCACACTCTTTCAGCTGGGGATAAGTGTGCACCTTGTCTGTTCCTTATCTGCTGCTCACATCTCTATTACAAGGCCTGAATATTTTCTGCACAAGGCACCAAGGGATTTACCTGAAGAAAACAGGCTCTATGACATGATAGAACATGTCTTCGGATAATGGTTATTTCTTTTTTTTCTGCCTTTTTTGCCTCCTCTTCTCTCATCTTCGTGTTCAGAAGCGTCTCTCTGTAGTAGTGCCATTTCTTCTGAGGTGCTTATTGTTCATTGTAAGGCAAGCAGAGAGGCATAGCGTGGCAAGGATTTCTTTCCTCCAAAACCTTTTCACTATGATCGTTACGACGATCTCAGCAACTCCATCACCGCAAAAAGAATTCCTTCCCTTAGGAAGGTTATTAAAAGTCTCAGAACTGATCATTAAATATAAAGTGTTTAAAGAAAAGAAACCACATTAACAAAAGATGTGTAACAATTACTCAAATACCCACCGATTCATCGGGACACACTGATCACAGCTAATCGTTGTTCGTCACAGCTACTTTAATGCTGACTGTAAACCGCGCATTCCTGATTTGGCCCAAACACGGAGTGACTATAAGGAAACGCTGAGGAGGAACAGACCGTGGAGAACCGACCCGTTGCTTTTGTCATGGTTTATTAGGCTCGGAGCTAAATACGTTCGTGTTGGCACATCACGAAAGCAATTTGCTAAGGCAAAGACGCTGGCAAATATTTCCATCACACGTGCACACACTCGGGGCAGACGGATATCCCAGGTGGGCAGTTTTTGGGGGTGGGGTTGAGGAGACAGTTACTCTGTAAAATTTAACTAATGAAATGGTGAAATAGCAGAAATATGTGTTGTACTAATACAGACAGACTAGATAGATAGACAGACAGACAGAAGAATAGAATGACAAAAAAACCTATATTGTATACAGCTGTCTTTACTAAATTTTAATTGGGTCGGCAAGACAGGCATTTAGGTGGGCTCCTCAGCCCCCCCCCCCCCCATTACAACATAATGATGTCATTTTTATTACCAGACAATTAATCAGAAAACGCTTAAGGCAACAGGAGTTTTTATTACCCCTATATACGTTATATAATTTAATTTAAAACGGGATAGAAATTAAGAGTTATACTAGTTGGCTGAAAACTGAGTTATGTTAACCAGTTAATCCAGTTAGTCGTGTCCATTTTCAGCAATCTAAAAGACTTTTAAGTGATTTTAGTCCCTGTTATATATTTAACAGATTATAGTGGTGGTGAGTGTTGGGAAATACTCAGCTAATGATGGTTTAGTATGCTACATGTTTACGTGTATGCTACGTGTTTAGTATGCTACGTGTTTAGTATGCTACATGTTTAGATATGCTACATGTTTAGTATGCTACGTGTTTATGCTATGTTTAGTATGCTACATGTTTAGGTATTTTACGTAGCTGTTTAGTATGCTACGTGTTTAGTATGCTACAGTTTAGTATTTACTGGTTTAGTATGCTACATGTTTAGTATGCTATGTGTTTAGTATGCTACAAGTTTAGTATGCTACATGTTTAGTATGCTATATGTGTTTTAGTATGCTACCTGTTAGTATGCTATGCTACAGGTTGTTTAGTATGCTACGTGTTTAGTATTCTACGTATGTGTTTAGTATGCTACATGTTGTTTTTAGTATGCGTGTTTAGTTGTTAGTATGCTACGTACGTGTGTAGTATGCTACGTGTTTAGTATGCTACATGTTTAGTATTTTACGTGTTTTTAGTATTTGCTACATGTTTGTAAGTTTGCTACATGTTTTAGTATGCTACGTGTTTAGTATTCTACGTGTTTAGTATGCTACATGTTTAGTACATGTTTCGGTATTTCATGTCTAGTGTTTAGTATGCTACTACTATGTTTAGTATGCTACGCTACATGTTTAGTATGCTACGTGTTTAGTACGTTGTTTAGTATGCTACATGGTTTGTTTTAGTATGCATGTTTAGTATTCTATGTTTAGTATGCTACATGTTTAGTATGCTATGTGTTTAGTATGCTACATGTTTAGTATGCTACGTGTTTAGTATGCTACGTGTTTAGTATGCTACATGTTTAGTATGCTACATGTAAGATGTGCATTGTCAAAAAAATACATTGGATGAATAGGGCTATAGTTGTAACACCAAAACCAAAACACAACACACACACACACACACCCTCTTTAACTCTCTTCAACTCTCTCTCTTTCTCTACTCTTTGTCTCTCTCTCGTTTTTCTCTATATCTCTTCCTCTCTTTTTCGTCTTGTCTTTCTACGTTTTTGTACTCTCTCACTTCCTCGCTCCTGTTCTACTCTCTAAATTTATCTCTTATTAGGTTTCTCTATTGTTTTTACCTCTTGTTTCCTCCCCCCCTCGTTTCTCTTTCTTCTCTCTCTTCTCTCTCTCTCTCTTCTCTTTCCCCTCTTCTCGGTTCTCTTCTTTTCTTCTCTCTCTCTCTCTCTCTCTCTCTCTCTCTCTCTCTCCCCCTCTCTCGTTTCTCTTTCTTTTCTCTCTCTCTCTCTCTCTCTCTCTCTCTCTCTCTCTCTCCCCCCTCTCTCGTTTCTCTTTCTTTCTTTCTTCTCTCTCTCTCTCTCTTACACTCGTTCTCTTTTTTTCTCTCTCTCTCTCTCTACAGTATATCATTCATTGGGTTTACATTGGGTAGACATGAGTTTGTCGTATGGGATTCGACAGTATGGTATGTGGCACATACGGTGCAGCACATGTTATAATTTAATATCCTGATTCCTCACTAAAGACATTGTTTTTTTGGATTAGGCCTAAATGGACACAGCGTAGGAAGACACTCAAGAATGTCGATCTGTCGCTACTCACAGCTAAACACACTATTTTCCCCTCTTTCATTTCTTCCCCGTTCACCCCCCCCTCCACCACAGAGCTTTGAAGTCAACAGAGAAAGAAGACTGGACTGTAGCAAAATTACCCATAGTCTGGAGCATTTTTTTTACCATAAGTCTGAAAGGGCAGGAGAACCACTTTTCCTCACAGCTTGGCTGGGCGCGTTTAATCTCAGGCCACAAGAGACAACATCGCTGACAGACTGACACGACTACTAGCCATGAATTCAGGAAGTCACGCAGGCCTTTGTGGCTCCAAGAGTACATTTCCAATGTTCATGCATCACCACATAAGAGTAGTGCATAGATGTTTGGGGAAGTGGTGGCTCATGGTTAAGGTGTTGGATTACCAACCCGAAGGGTTCGATTCCCAGCTCCAGCAAGCCACCACTGTTGGACCCCTGAGCAAGGCCCTTAACCCCCAATTGCTCAGTTGTATAACAAGGAATATTGTAAGTCGCTCTGGATAAGGGCGTCTGCCAAATGCTGCAAATGTAAATGTAAAAAAAAAAACTCTGCAGCTCATTAAGTTCCTGTAAGAAATATGCCCCCAAAAACACACACAACAATATAATAGAAATATACATTTCTAATAACCTAGACCAGGGGTGTCCAAACTCGGTCCTGGAGGGTCGGGGTGTCCTGCAGAGTTTAGCTCCAACCCTAATCCAACACACCTGATCCAATTAATCAAGATCTTGCTAGGTATACTTTAAAATTACACATAGGTTTGTTAAGGCAAGTTGGAGCAGGACACCGAGTTTGGACACCGCTGACCTAGACAATGCAGTTATATTCAAACTATACTACAGCTTCAGTATATTTTCCTACTTGAGAATCCTACTTGATTATCTCTAACCCAAATCCTACATTTCCGAGTGAAGGTATTTATTCCTCTTTTATTCTTTTTCTAACTCTAACCCTATAATCAAACTATAGCTATATAAAATCTCATAAGCAAAGTAGTAATTTTAGAGCATTATAGAAGCAGATTCCTCTCCCAGGTCTGTTACCCATAGTTAATAGATACCGTATGTGCCTCTAGTCCTTGATAGTCAAAACAACGATTACTTAACAATAGCTTTGGCGAGCCAGCGCTGTGGTATTAAAATACTATTTAGCACTTTGATTGTGTCGAATCATAACTTTCAATAGCTGACTGTGTGATTCAGAATAGAGATAAGGAACTATGATAGTCCGCATAGAACTTTCTTAGATATATATAATCATATATCCAGTCATGCCTTGAGGTTAGATATTAGATAAGTGGCCGTGTTTAGAAGCAGTAGTTTCAGACTTATCAGACTTCCCTCTACCATGGGTAGCTGTGACCGAGCTAGCCTGCAGATATGCTTACATAAAAAAAACTCTGCACTACACTCTTGTAATCCTTCAGGATGGCACTTCAGTTTAGTTTAAAGGTTACACCCTTCTTTTTCCTGCTTTAACACTACTAGTAAAATCAGGAAAAAAAACTATCATGTCCAAAGGTTGAAAAAAAACCTGTCTGGTGGATGAACATAAGTGAAGATAATAGTTTTGACTTTTTAAGTGGCACTTTGTGGAGTAAATTAATGTAATTCACATAAAAAAAGCCCTCAAGGTGGCTAAACATCATTATTTCGTGCTGAGCCTGAGCAAATTATCTGGGTGGTCCAGTCATCCTGTAAGGTTTTGGTTCATGTTTTTGTTTCATGTTTGTTATGTTTTGAGTTCTGGTTCATTGTTCATCGCTGTGTTACTTCTCATGTGTCCCTGTCATGTGATCCCTTTTTTAGTGTCGTGTTCCTGTTAATTGGTCTTTTGAATTTATAGCCCTTGTGTTCCCTTTGTCTAAGTCTGGGATTTTGGTTGTGTCCCTGTACCGCTGCCAATAGTTTTTTGGCAAGCTAAGCTAAGCTAAACTAAGCTAAAACAAGCTAAGCTAAGCTAAAATAAGCTAAGCTAAGCTAAGTTAAGTAAGTCAAGTCAAGTCAAGTCAAGTCAAGTCAAGTCAAGTCAAGTCAAGTCTAGTCAAATCAAGTTAAGAAGATGCTTTTGAAGTTCACGTTTATTGTTTTGTTTATGTTGGTGCTAGTGTTAAAACTATGCTAAGCTAAACTACGCTAAGTTAAGTCAAGTCTAGTCTAGATTAGTTTATGCGTATTGTTTTGTTCTCTTTGTAAATAAACTGCACTTTAGGTTCTAAATACGACTCGTTTCAGTGGAGATTCCTAACGTTAGCTCAGCTGCAGATACCACCCCCAGATGGAGCTTTAAACGTGGGTCTTGTGAGTTTGCTCTTTTTTCTGAACTTTAACCCCACCCCACCCTTATTTTTTCACTATGAATTAACCCAGTGGTAGCATTAAGCTCCTAGGAACACCTGTAGATGGTTTCTCTTCTAATCTGTAAAGAGCAAAGCAATGCTGTTTACCTGGTAAACCCAGGAAAGTCTTCTGCTTTGCTCGCAAACATGTCCTAGAAGCTTTGTTCGAGACTAATGAAACTTAAATCATAAAGCACATAATATGTTAGGATATTGGTAAAAACTCATGGTCATGGTCAGGTATGCAGTTGTGAAGGAAAGAGCAAGAAACTTGGCCAAAAATCTGTCTGTTCATAATAGTGCACACAGAGGGATCATCTGATTAAATTAATAGGTATAAAAGAGCCAGAAAGACAGAAGCACAAGCAGCTACACAATCAATGGCCTTGAAAATGTTCTGGAAACTTATTCTGCACCACAAATTGGAAAGAAGTCTCTAAATCTCGACCTCTACTTCAGTTAGGTTCAATAAGAAAGAAATCTGAAGAAACCGCTTTCAAGAACATGTCCTTTCTCCAGGAGCTAGCAAAAATCTCTGTGGTTTGGTTTTCTGTCTCTGTGGCTAGGGATACTATGGCAGTTAGAACATTTTATCAAATCAAGTGTTTAGGGGTGGATGAGATTGGGCCATGTGATTAAGGGCACTGGCCATGTTTTGCATTGTGAGTTATTTTCTTTTCATTATTTGGGGTACATACCAAGTCTGAGGCATTAGTTCGGTACATAAAATTGTAGTGTAGAGATCTTGCCCCTAGTGGAGTTGCAGTAGAAATAACAAACAAAAACAGGAAGTTTGTGAACTGATTTGGTTGGTATACAGATTTTTAGTGGTATGCTAGATGAATGGATGAAGGTAACCTATATCTCCAATGATCACAAGCTGTGGACAATGACTGAAACAATAATGTTCTGCATAGAAGAAATGTACATAAAGGGGGCCATTCTTGCCAATATGAAAAAGCCCCAGAACAAAGATGCCAACCCTATGTGGACTTTAAGGATATCAGCAGGATGTACTTTCATCATACAACTCCCACTGTCTGTATATGAATTATAGAAAGGACATATATAATTACACTACACCCTGTTTAAAATAAATTACAGTGGTACGTTGACTTACGAGTGTCACAACTAACGAGTTTTTCGAGATACGAGCCGTTTGTTGATTGATTTTTTCGCTTTAAGTTGCAAGCTAAAATTCAGGTCAGGAGCCATCTTCAGACACCCAACCGCTAGTTATCATAGCGAATGCCACAGTAAACGCCATAACATCCACCCAGCATCCCGTTTGTCACTCGATAACTAGTCAGACATGCGCGTTAGCAAGTGGAGTCGTCTGATCTCCAAGGCAAATGCTGTACATTATACTTAATAAAACCAGTTTATTCCAGTACATCCTATTGTATTGTCCTATTGTATTGATTTGACATACGGGTAATTTGAGTTGTGAGCTCCGTCACCGAACAAATTAAACACATAAGTCAAGGCACCGCTGTAATTTATAAAACACACTCACTGGTAAATTAGAATGGGTTCCCTTTTGAGTCTGTGAATGGGTTCCCTCTCCAAATTTCTTCTAAGGGAGTTTTTCTTTGCCACAGTTGCCCCAGACTTGCTCCCTTGGGATGTTATTTTTTTATTTTCTTCCTAACATTAAATCATAGACTTTTGTTTTGTTACTTATGTTTTGTAAAGCTGCTTTGAGACAATGTCCACTATTAAAAGCACTATATCAATAAAACACAGTAGCCACTTGAGGTGATGCCCCCGGGTCAGCTCCCACTACAGCTGTTTATGGCAAATCCCATTAGAGGGACTCACTGGGTAGATCCAGTACACACTGTAAAGTGGACTGGGTATTTTACAGTAGCCGTCTGGTTGTATTAGGAGTTTAAAAGGACGAGTTACAATTTGTGGTGGTTTCATAGAGAATACTGGAATTATCACAGCCTGTTTTCACTGCATGTCATTGAGAAAGTGGAATAAAAGAATGAATGAATGGATGAATAAACAGCTGCACGGCTTTACTGCTAAAGCAATGTTGTGTTTTTGTTAGAAACATCTTTGGCATTTAATAACACTTGGCAGAAAAAAGGGGTTTCCCAGCATAGCACCTGATTGATCCATGTACACACAAGTTAGTGACAGAAAAAAATGTATGTTGGAGGGGAGCCAAACACTGATTGCTTTTATTATATTGCTGCAATGCACATTACTACAGTAAAGAGCTGAAACAGGGTAAACTAGTTTATAGCATCATTTCAGGTGCTTGTTTGATTCCGGCATCAGTGATAGATTGATTAAAAGCTGTAATAAATAATTTTATCATTTAAAATTTGTGTTAAAAATTAAGTAATTTTAGAAAGATTAAATATACAGGATGACGATCCTTTTTCACAGCAAGAAGGTCCCGGGTTCGATTTCCGCGCAGGGACGTTTCTGTGTGGAGTTTCCATGTTCTCCCTGTGCTTATGTGGGTTTACTCCGGGTTCTAGGGTTTTCTCCCACAGTCCAAAAACAGGTTAGGTTGACTGGTGATTCTTAATTACCCATAGCAGTGAGTGTGTGTGTGTGTGTGTGACCCTGTGATAGACTGGCAACCTGTCCAGGGGGTAACCCTCCTGTCTTGAATTTATTCCCAATAATTTATTCTCTTCATTTCGTAGTGTTTCTCTTGCTGCACTGCTTCCAGTACGTGTAAGCGAATGTTAGATTTTTTGTCCAATCAGATTCCAGTTTCTATGTGCTGCCATGTTAATCTAATCTGCCCTTCAGAATCAGTAGTGCTGCCCATGGAACTTAAACTATATTAGCAGTGACAGCTTGCTAATTGGTGAAAGACTGTTTCTTTAACCAATCAGATTTTAAATTCGCCTTGACATGGCCAGCTAGCCCCATCAGAGTCCATGACATCACAACACCACAGCTACCCCAGTTGAACATCTGAAAATGTTTTTTAGTCCCACATAAATGATCACCCAAGGTGAATGTTGTATTATTAAAATTAAAAAGCTCAATGGCAGCTGAAACGTTTATCGGCTATTGCAGGTTAATTGTCTGCAGGACAGGAAATTACTCAATACACTGACAATACATTTCAAAACCAACATTCAGTGGTAGCGTGACAGTGTGTGTGGTTCCTATTATCTACAGCAAACCCTTTGGTCTTTTTTTTTTTTTTTAACCAAGGAGAAAACATAAAGATCTTATCTACGGACAAAGGCAAGGATCATCATGAAGCATTCAAACGTAATGAGTGGACCACCAAGCAAAAAACTTCATATAGAAATACAGGCAAAATTATACAAGCCATTTCTTTAAGATAAGCAACTAAAGATTAAACTCTCCTCGGCAGAAGCAAAGAGACAGACCAAAAGATCTTGTGGCACTTTGCGTCAGTTAGATATGGTGATAGAATATATTGATATGTATCATGAAACATCCTTGATGTTTTTTTATTTATATTTATTTTTCCCACACCACCACCATAATCCTGACAGATAAACATTAAGAACTGAAGAGTTGGAGAAGAAATAGACAGGCTGACAGGCAAGATTTTACAATTGAAACAAGAAAAAAAAGGAAAAAGGACAAGTTTGCACACTCACACTGTTTTCATGCTCTTAAAAAGCAAACCTTGTCTCCAAATGTCTTGCGATGGAAGACAATTTTAATGTGCAGGTAAAATGACAGATTTGCAAAATAACAGCTTTATTCTGCAAAAAATCATTCAGTTTAGTTGGATGTTTGCAGCATTGCATGGCATCTTCTTTCCAATACAACATGCAACAGATGCTTCAAGTCTTTATTAATGTGTTATTACATATTAACAATACTTTACACAGAAGCAGGACAAGACTGTGTCTCATGTCAAGGAAGTAGTCTGAGGGAATTGCAACAGATGCTTCAAGTCTTTATTAATGTGTTATTACATATTAATAATAGTTTAGAATGAAGCAGGACAAAACCGTGTCTCATGTCAAGGAAGCAGTCTATGGGAATTGCATGAAAAAGGCAGCTACTATACATAACCTGCTATCTACCCTGCATAACCCAACTCTTATACCTTATATAATTACCCTGTGTATTCTGCAGCTCTTGGGAAAACACACTAACCCTGTGTTATCGGTTCCAAATGACAGCGGACATCAACATCAAGCTTAAAAGGGTTATTTCCTCTTACCCAGTATGTTAGCTATATGCACCGAAGCCAATATTATACCTGTCATCTCTCTGAGTGCTGCTGCTATAAAGGAATCTTTTGTTCTGGTGGTAACTTAGACATTGTTAAGCTCTCAGGTGCACGAAGTATGCTGAGAAAACGGAATCGTATATGTGCTTGTGAACATGGCGTAACTGTTTCCTGTTGACAGAGCAGGATTCCTAAGCAAGTGCTTGCTATATGTTTTATCCCTTGTTTTACTTTCCTACAAGATCATGTTAGCTGCATAGCTCAAGCCCTCGATTTTACAATAAAGCTATGCGTGAAGTTAGATTTAAAAGGTGTTCTTTTTCCCGTTTAGATTTTCCCTAGACGCCACTTTCTGCTAGCATCTTAACACAAATATGTGATAGCTTAACCGTGGAAAAAAATACCCCTTAGCACAATATCGCCTGAGGGCTATGAATTCTGTTGACTGTTATGTTTGGTCACCATAGGTGAAGCTCGTTGTTGGTTTCACCCCTCCTTTTTTTTGCCTTTGTTTGACAGTGACAGGGGGAATGCATGGATAAACATGGCTTGAGTTCTTCCAGAACCTCAAAAAAAAAACAAAAAAAACCTTAATACGCTTTGAGCTCAACTTTGATTTTCTATTTATTTATTTATTTTTTGCTTGTTCTTACACATCTTCCGTTAGCTTTACAAAGGTGAGTATAATTGTTCTGTCTATTTTGCGCTTAGTTTGTGTCAAGCTCTAAATTACTGTAATTTGAGGACTAAGGAGTACAAAACGGTAGAAAATTACTGCTGCTATTTGTTGTCCCGCCCAGTTAAAGCTAATAAAGATAGAACAGAAATATACGGTTTAACGTCAAAGTTTGCAGCTATGTTTATATTCATCTCTTTCAGTATGTACATTCAGTTGCAACACAATCGTAATAAACACAAATACAAAGTCATTTTGCTTTTTGAGTTCTGTAATGGAGCAGTTGAAAGTGTGATCACAACACTACCGTTTACACAAAGTCTCTCTTAAGCTTATTTATTTATATCCAGGAAGTTATCAGCTTAGACCACTTTAAGCTGCCAAGATCTAATCTTCTCTTTGGTGCTTGATTTCTCTGTTGTAATACTACATGTAAATCTCACATCGAATCCATTTCGAGAAATTTAATCTCTCCCTTTCTTCTAATTCCGAAAATCTGTCCATCAAGGTGTGAGATTTTTTTTTTAATAACTGCTCGACGGCAGCATTGCATTTACATTAACAGCGTTTGGCGGACGCTTTTATCTATAGCGACTTTAGATCTTTTATACAACTGAGTAATTGAAGGTTATGGGCCTTGCTTGGGGACCCAACAATGATTACTTGGTGGTGCTGGGAATCGAACCCACAATCTACCAGTTAGCAGTTCAACATTTTAAACACTGAGCTACCACTTCCCCTTATTTGCTTCTTAGATTATACTGAATGCAATTATATAAGCACCTACACCTTGTGAAGCAACTAAATATTAGCCTTTTTAGCAAACAATCAATGCTTTTAGAGCAAATAAAAAAAAAAGCTTAAAAATTTGAAAAAAAAATTAACACACTATCAAAAAAACTTAGCGATTAATGCCACATTTGCCCAGGATGCAACAAGCGCTCTACATTTACATTATTTAGCAGACGTCCTTATCCAGAGCGACTTACATTTATCTATTTCATATAACTGAGCAATTAAGGGGTTAAGGGTCTTGCTCAGGGGCCCAATCGAACTGGGGCTGGGAATCGAACTCTGGTCTTTTTGGTATCAGTCCAACACCTTAACCACTAAGCCACCACTTTCCATCTACTTTTTTTACTCCACCTAAAGTGCAGACCCTTGAATATGATGCGGAAGCAAATACGTAATAATCATTTCATCTTGGTCCTTCGCGTTTGTTGATTATTGCACCATTTTTACTTACTTTTCCGGTCAGTACGTCTACATTGGGTTGTTTTGCCGTGTATAGTGGAAATGCAGTTTTTGGATACAGGTCAGTTTTAAAATATGATGTAAGCGGATCATCAAAAAAAAAAAAAATCTGACATAGTCACAAAATCAGAATTGGGCATCAAGACCTGCAGTGTAAATGCAGCCTAAAGTTCCACTTCTCATGTAATTTACATTTACAGCATTTGGCAGACGTCCTTATTATCCAAAGTGACTTACATTTATCTCATTTATACAACTGAGCAATTGGGGGTTAAGGGCCTTGCTCAGGGGCCCACAGTGGTGGTTTGGTGGGGCTGGGAATCGAACCCCGGTCTTTCTGGTTTCAGTCCAACACCTACCACCAGAAATGACTCAGTGCTGTACTTGTAACTATTACATTTACATTCACCGCATTTGGCAGAAACTCTTATGCAGAGCGACTTACATTTATCTCTTTTATACAACTGAGTAGTGGTGGCTTGGTGTAGCTGGGAATCGAACCAACACAATTAGGGTGTTGGTAGTCCAACACCTTAATCATGAGCCACCACTTCCCTTCTTTTAGTTGGCGACACTGTCTGCACTTGTAAGAATACCGACACATGCAGTCATACATATGATATTTCCATGTTTATTTATGTTAGAGAGCACAGTGTTATGTAGCATGTAGACGCTTCCTGTGCATTTTCACTTAATATAATCATCGCTATTGACAAATACACTTTTTAAAAGGTATCATATTCAAAAATATCATATTCAGACAAATTTGATCTGATTTTCTTTTTTCATGATAAAGCTAATTATTATTAAAAACAAACAAAAAAAAACAGTGACAAAGAAGTGACAAAAGCTTTAATAACTAATACTAAGCTCAAATTTCTAATTTGTTGTCACCCACTGCGGACATTCCTTCACATGTCACATGGCATGTATCTTATCACCTGATGTAGCATCTTGTTGTGGTAGCTTGTGCTGCCTTTGATATTGGAGAGCATGGAGGTTTCACCTAAATAAAGGCTCCTTTGTACTCCGCTGATTAACTTCTGTACATGAGCTGTTTGATAAGATGAAAAAGCCTTTCGCGTGCAACATGCTACCATGAATTTGTTGGATTATGGGTTCCGTTTTATAAATAACTCACCTACGATGCTGAGATGTATATTTCTATTAATAAATGATGACACACACTGAGAAAACTGTTTTAAGAGGTTTTTTTGTACACCAAAAATAATCAACATCACAAGACATAGTTTTTAGCCTAAATTTTTATTTCTGGGAATGAGAACTGTAACATAATATAAAATTAAATATTACACTTAATAATGTAACTTCCTGGGTCTGCATGAAATCTGTTACACGTACAACAATATGCTAATATTCCAATTCTTAATACTGCCTGGTTTTGGATGCTGTAGTGATTAAAGATGGACTTCTGGGACTTCCAATCTTATGCTATATATTTAGCCACAAAAACATTAAGGTGTTGAACCAGAAGATTGTGGGTTCAGTTCTCTCCACTGATAAGTTGCCACTGCTGGGCCCCTGAGCAAGGCCCTTAGCTCCCAATTGCTCAGTTGGTAAATGAGATAAATGTAAGTCGTTCTGGATAAGGAGCATCTGCCAAATGTTGAGCCTTCTATTTTATCCCAAACGTGTTAAGTAGGGTTGAGGTCAGGGCTCTGGGCAGGTCACCCGAATTCTTCCACACCAAAGCAATAAATAGAGAGAGGTGGGACTAGAAAGGACCTAAGACGGAATCGAACCCGGCTTGCCGGAGCACAACACATTGCACATGGGTGCCTTCTGTGGTTTCCTAAAGAGTGGTGGAAAGTAACTAATTACAAATACTTTTGTTAAAGTATTTTTAAAGTATTTTTTTTTTACTTTGTTAAGTATCATTGAATAAATCTAGCAACAGGGGTCACAAGCCAGTGACTTCGGTGCCATTCGCAAGCCTGGATAAATAAAGAGGGTTGTTTCAGGAAGGGCATCCGACTTCTAAATATGCAAATCGTCCGTCAACGAGGCCCGCGTTAACAACGACCGGCACCGGCACCGTTGACCTACAGGGTTCCGGCGGAAATTGGGCTACTGTTGCTTAAATATTAATATTAAAGGAGAAGAGAAGAAGCACATGTGAATAGACAGAAAGAAAGGAAGGAAATGGCATGAGTGTAGGACTGAGAATAGGGATGCTGAATGTTGGGACAATGACAGGGAAAGGTAGAGAGCTGGTGGATGTGATGGAGAGAAGGAAGGTAGATGTGGTAAACATGAAGTTAGTGGGTGTGAGAGAAGAGGATGTAGAGAATAGGGTTAGGTGGAGACAGATGATTCGCTGTGGCGACCCCTAAAAGAGAACAGCCGAAAGAAAAAGAAGAAGAGGTATCATTAAATTGTGGTACATTTACCACAGTTGGTTAAAAAAAAATATTTTTGTTTATAATATTTCGTAGTTTTTTTTTTTTTTTACTGTCTGGCACTTAAGTAGTGTTCGTAATCGTTTGAATTATAACGATTCTGTTTCTGTTTATTAATTATAATTCTTAGCAATTTTATTGAAGTTTTATTTTTTTATTCATTTATTCATTCATCTTCTGTACCCACTTATTCCCTAATTTGGGGTCACAGGGATCTCTGAAAGGGCAAAAGGCAGGAGGGGTACACAGGTTGCCAGTGCATCACAGGACCACACACTCACTCTTATGGGCAATTTAGAATCACCAATCAATCTAACATACATGTTTTTGGACTGTAAGAGGAAACCTGAGAACCCGGGGTAAACCCACACAAGGACATAAAGAACATGCGAAATCCACACAGAAAGACTTAAACCAAACCCGGGACCTTCTTTCTGTAAGGCAACCGTGCGAACCACTAAACCACCGTGCTGCCCTAGGGTTAATTTTAATTAGCCAAAAAAAAACTTTAGATAGCAGACATATTTAGTCTGTGGCAGCTAAATACCATCCATCCATCTGTTTTCTATACCCACTTATTCCCTAACTCGGGGTCATTGGGATCTGCTGGAGTCTATCCCAGCCGTCTTTGAAAGGGTGAAAAGCAGGACAGGTCACCAGTCCATCACAGGGCCACACACACACTTACACTCACTCCTATGGGCAATTTAGAATCCCCAATTAACCTATCAACCGACATGGAATGTACTTTTAGACTGTAGGAGGAAAACAGAGAACCTGGAGTAAACCCACACAAACACAGGGAGAACATGCACACAGAAAGGCCCCTACGGGGAACTTGAACCCGGGACCTTCCTGCTGTGAGGCAACCGTGCCAACCTGGGCAGCTGAATACCATAACCAAAAATTAGAAACTAGCAGAACATTTACACAAGGAACTTCAGCCTAAAATACCACAGCAAAAACACAGGACTAAATAATAAACATTTTAAACATTATTACAGACAAGTAAATGCTAATAAAATGAAAAACAAATTAGTACATTAGTCACATCATGAATCAGTTCACATTCACTAGAAAAAAACCGATATTTTGACAATTTTCATTTAGAATTTGCCCACATTGAGCGGTAGCGCTGTGTGTGTGCAGCCCATTAGTTTATAACACAGTACAAGAACAGTCTTTTTAATAGTTATTTACTTTTATTTAAGCCAAATTATATTAAAGTTCCACCACTGGCTGGTAATATTTCCCTGCACTATAAGCTGCAGCCTTTTTATACATGTTTTGGCAAACACAGCCTTTCTGTTTCTTCTTATCATTGGCTTCGAGCTTGAGATAAACCCTCTGAGATACCCTCTGCATTTTATCAGATTGTTAGCAGTTACTCAGCTCACCTGTTTGGTTTCTTCCTTAATATGTAATCGAAAGCCAGTTTTACTTTCTAACAGTTTTGTGTCTGTCACCAGTTTATTCATTCCTTCTTTCAATCTGCACCAGTACATATTAATCAGTGTTAATTACTGTCACCGTGTCTTAGTCTAATTCCCAGCTCTAATCTTGAAATAATGTTTTGTTTTATAGTAAGTTTTCAAATATCATGGTACTGGTAGGCAGTGGTGGGCCGTCAGAGTCAGTATGTCCTCCTGTGCTGTTCTAAACACTATCAGAATCACTGAATTAATTTATTCCAACAGTTTATTCTCTTCATTTCATAGTGTTTCCCTTTTCTGCACTGCTTCCAGTACGTGGATGTGGATGTTAGATTTTTTTTGTCCAATCAGATTTCAGTATCTACGTGCTGCCATGTTAATCTAACCTTATTAATTAAAGACTGTTTCCTGGGCAAGGCCCCTAACCCCAATTGATCAGTTGTATAAATAACATGTAAAAATTAAAATGTAAGGCTCACTGGATATGGGCGTCTGCTAAAATGCCAGAAATGTAAATATAACATTGAGTCTAAAACATGTCTGACTAAGTAGCTGTTTAAATGGTTATGCCATCGAAAAAATTAAACACGTACAGTGAGAATTATATCACGCCTTTTTCACTATATAAAAAGTATTGAGTGGCAGTAAATTAAATTACTCCTCAGTCTAGGAGTAATTTAATATAAGTTTGCTTGAGCACAGGGACAAAACCCCGCCTAATTATGTACAAATTACTCAGTATATAATAACAGCACTTTAGCTGTCAGTGTGGTAGAAGTACCTGCTTTGAACATGTCTGCGAAATGTACTTAGTACTTATAAAAAGTGCTCTTTTGATGAATTCCTGGTATACATAAACCATTTAGATTACACACATAAATGTTCCATAGCAGGCTTCGGGAGGCGGGTTTAAAAATCTGATTGGTTAATAAAACAGTCTTTAATACTAACAACCAATTAGCAATCTGTCACTGCTAATATAGTGTAAGTTCCATGGGCAGCGCTACTGATTCTGAAGGTCAGATTAGATTAACATGGCAGCACATGGAAACTGAAATCTGATTGGACAAAAAAAATCTAACATCCACATACACGTACCGGAAGCAGTGCAGCGAGAGAAACACTACGAAATGAAGAGAATAAACTGTTGGAATAAATTAATTGTAAGGTTTTCATGTTCTTTTTTGTTAGCATAGCTTAGCCTAGACACAAAACAATAAACATGAAACAAGAACAACATCAAACAAGAACATGAAAACTTAAAATAACTGTCTAGCATAGCTTGGCATAGCATAGCATATATTAGCTAGCTATCATAGCATAGCATAGCTTAGCTAAGAAGAGAAGAACATGAAAACCTTACATAACTGCCTGGACTAGCTTAGCTAGCTAGCATAGCTTAGCCTTGACACAAAACAATAAACATAATACAAGAACATGAAAACCTTACAATTAATACAATGTAATAGAACAAATATTAGAATTTAGGTTGTAAATGTAGGTTAGCTTCTAATAGTGTTTAGACAGCAGAGAAGGACATACTGTACTGGCCCTGTCTGCCCACCATTTACATTTACAGCATTTGGCAGACGCTCTATCCAGATTTATCTATTTTATAAAACTGAGCAATTGGGGGTTAAGGACCTTGCTCAGGGGCCCACCGTGGTGGCTTGGTGGTGCTGGGAATCGAACCTCAGTCAAACACCTTAACTACTAAGCCACCACTTGCCCCTTTATCGCATAATTTCCTGTCAATTCTGGTTTTACTATATGAACACATTTCCAGGCAGATACTTCTGTGTCTGAATAATATCAATAAAATATTATGCTACTCAGGTTCAGCTTCCATAAGGACACCTTTATTCAACGGTGTAATAAAGTACTCTTGATCTCAATTCAATAACTAAGATCTCGGTTAGGTGCTTTTTTTATACTTGTAATGTCAATCTTAAACTTTTTTCTAACCCACTTGATCAACTCTCTGCCAGGGGATTTCCTGTCCTTAGAAGCTTTCCAAATTACTATTCAGGCGGTTTAGTGTTGTGCCGAAATGCCTGTTTGAAGTCGGTTTTCCTCGAGTCTAGTTTTCACTCCAGGTGGACAAATTTGCCGCAAATAATATACAATAAAATAAATTTTCACTACCAATCCAGTCTAGCACATTGTCTTGGCGGTGTCTCACCTTCTGGCATGATAGCTGACATTTAAAAAACAGTTTGGAGAGGAAAAGTGCTGTCTTCTCACTTTCATTGAGAAATTTTCTCACCTGGCTATGACCTCGTTGTAGGTTTGGCAGCTGCCGATTTATTTTAAGCAGATGCAAAAACCATGAAGAGTGTAATATAAAGTTAGCATTTAAAACTGGTAGGGTTTAGAAATGTGTTTGAAAGTTTTTGGACACAGCACAGGACACATTTACATATATTATATGTTTTTAGCACATTACATTTAGTCTTTATTGCTAAAATTTCCGTCGAATGAGAACTGTAACATAATATAAAATTAAATATTACACTTACTAATGTAACTTCTTGGGTCTGCATGAAACATGTTACACGTACAACGTTATGCTAATGTTCCAATTCTTAATTCAGCCTTGTTTTGGACACTGTAGTGATTAAAGATGGACTTCTGGGACTTACAATCTTATGCTATATACAGTATTTAGTCACAAAAACATTAAGGTGTTGGATCAGAAGATTGTGGGTCCAATTCCCACCACTGAAAAGTTGCCACTGTTGGGCCCCTGAGCAAGGCCCTTAGCTCCAAATTGCTCAGCTGTATACGTGAGATAAATGTAAGTCTTCCTGGATAAGGAGCATCTGCCTATAACCTCGTTGTAGGTTTGGCAGCTGACAATTTATTTTAAGCAGGTGCAAAAAAAACATGAAGAGTGTAATAAAAAGTTAACATCTAAAACTGTTAGGGTTTAGAAATGTGTTCAAAGGTTTTTGGACACAGCACAGGACACATTTACATATATTATATATTTTTGGTACATTTAGTCTTTATTGCTAAAATTTCCTTCTGCTGTTATATAAACCTCTGCACCTCCGGAAAGATTTTTACCAGATTTTGGAATGTGGCTGTTCAATTTTTTTGGCTCAAGAGCTTTGGTGAGGTCAGCGATGTTAGGTGAGAAATCCTCATAAGCCAAAGTTCAATTGGGTTGAGTTCAGGGCTCTGTGCAGAACACTTGAGTTCATCCACTCCACCTGGTCAAACCATCTTTATATAAGCTATAGTTTGTGCAAAAAGGCCATTGTCAGGCTAGAACATGTTCGGACATCTTACTTCCAGGAAAGGAAAATAGCAGCAGCATATAAGGAGAGCAACTTACATTTATCTCTTTTATACAACTAAGCAATTGGGGTTAAGGGCCTTGCTCAGGGCCCCAACAGTGGTAGCTTAGTGGAGCTGGGAATCAAACTGGGAATTGAATCTTTGGGTTGGTAGTACAACACCTTAACCATGAGCCATCACTTCCCACATAGAACATGATGGTCTGATCCTGGTCCTGATATCTTGATTTCCAAACCAATCTTTATGTTATGTTATGTAACATTACTAATATGTTATTAACTATTAATACCATTTTTTCTCATCAGGACATTTATTATAAATGGGGTAAATACTTTTATTTACCCCATTGGAATAACCTCAACTGTCTTCGCTATTTGTAAATCCTTCTGCACGTTTGCTGGGACATGCTATGTTCCATGCTGTTTATTCACCTCATGAGGGACATCACAGAAGCATTTGAACTTCAGCTGCACATACTGACAGGTGGTTTCTCCGTTTGATAAACACTCTGCGATCCGGTAAAAATTTTACAGTAAAACCATCACATGGCGACAAAATTATTTGCACACGATATTTAAATAATAATGATAGTGTGGACAGTGTGGACATTAGTGGGACATATGTAGAAAATATGTCAAATCTTTTTAACAAATGATTTAAGTTTTCTTATTAAAGTTTACTTTAAAGGGCATTCCTTAGTACACACATTTATTATTATTTTTAAATGTACTTTTATTCACGAACAGGTAAATTAACTGAAGGTACTGTGACAAAAGAAAATGAAACAACTGAGTGTGCAAAAAAAAAAGAATTGTCCTTATCGATAAGCCATCAATAGGGTTACAAGGTTATTTGCCCAACAATTGAAGATATTTGCATTTAGACAAAAAGCAATTAGTTCTACAAAAAAAAATCTTTGCTGATCTTTTATGAATGAAGTAAAAATCTATAAAAATCTAATCCGAATTTGACAAAAATATTAAGATTACTGATTGCTGCTGTTTCTCTTGCTGCACTGCTTCCAGTACGTGGATGTGGATGTTAGATTTTTTGTCCAATCAGATTTCAGTTTCTATGTGCTGCCATGTTAATCTAATCTGCCTTCAGAATCAGTAGCGCTGCCCGTGGAACTTACACTATATTAGCAGTAACAGATTGATTATTTATTCTCATTACATAGCTGTTGTCCTTGACAGGGCCAGCTAGTCCACAAAACATCAGCATTTTTCTGTCCACTGATTGGTTGATCAGAGTAAAGTTCGACTAGCGAAACGTGTCTGTACAGGTGAATTTGAATTTTTACACCCAGGAGGAGAAATTAACCTGGTTTTGGACTTACTTAAAAACACATTTCAAGGCGGACTTTTCTGGTAAAATTGTAGATGGTGAGGAGAGTTTGGTACCCAGAAGATAACTAGCTTGTCTCAGCGCAGGAAAGAGTTTATTCCCCACTTCCAGACCAGCGCCGCCGAGCGGTAACACATCTGTAATGTTTTTGTGATGTTATATTAATATTAAGATAAATATTGATTCTGAACTGTTCCAGATGTTGTAAGTGGTACAGTTGTGGTTGTAGTGTAGAGGTTTGGAGTTGTGTGTTGTGTTTCTTGTCTCTCTGTCTGTAATTCCACGCCGTGTTATATTGTGTGTTTGTTTAGTATTGATGTGTTTCTATAATTGCGACGTGATAGTGGGGGTATTAAGAGGTGGATCAGTCGGGTAAGGCCAGGATAGAAAAAAACCTTTACTAATTTGTGTAAATGGTACATATATGGTACAGCATAAGAACGAATGCTTATGTTGTATCAGTTGTCTACTCGGGTTACTTTAAGCCCACATTAAACCACTTTGCCCCAGCTTTGCAGAAATTGTGTGTCTCTCACACAGCTTATGAGTAAGAGGTTACTCAGTTGCGTGAAAAAGTAAACCCTTGTTTTTTGTTTTGTTTTGTTTTGTTATTGAGCACAATTTGAATTGAATTGAACTAAGGTAGTCAGATAAAGTGCTAAGTTCCTTAGGACATTCTTCTAACCTATCAACTTTCCTCCGTGTAAAGCCAAACTCTACTAAACCCCCTTTTCTTTTGCTCGCCGCTTGTTTTGTTATTTTACCTGGCAGTCCAGGTGTGAAAGGGGTTAGGCCAAGGAAAAACATTCAATTCGGTAAGCTTGTCATGAAAGAATCCATTGATTGACCTCTACATGAACAATGACGAATGGGTTAGCAATTTTCTGCCTCACTTATGGGCAACAATGCACATTTCCACTTTCACTTGGAAGCAGTGAGTGTATCGTTCACATACCTTTCTCAGGCTCGGCAAACAGTTCCGCCAAGTCCATGCCAGCTAACAGGACTAAACTTTAATCAAACGTGCACATATCTGACATTTAATCAAATTCTCCATGGCAAAAAAAGGAAATTTTTAGTCATCTGTGATTTATGCATAGCAGCATCGAGATTATAAATAATACAGATGTTCCAGAAATATGCTGTGCTAGGAAATGTTGTAGTTAATGACTAAACCTAAGATTTTGGACACAGATGAACTCTTTTAAATAGCCTAATAATCTATACAATAGTTATACAATCAATTCTTAATGATTTATTTTGTCATTCAGGGATGTTATTTCATGTTTTGACTGCTGATTGAATTACTCCCAAGTGCCTAAAGAAGGTTTTAGGTGAAAACTATGGAAATTAACCAATTGACCTTTTTTATGACCTCTTCAATAGGAGAACCCTGTGGGAAAATTCACTCTAATGCCAAAAAAAAAAAAAATCAAAGAGGATTTCGAGCCACCACACCTTCAGGCTATCTTACCTAAAATTCCCACATGTGAAAAATTATACTACAAATCCATGAATATGTTAAAATAAAAAAGGCACAACAGAGCTGATCAAATTAACCAAAAGAGACCCAAAATAATGAACACAAAACATTCTTATGCAAAGGATTAGAAAAAAATAATAAACCACCCCAGAAATGTAACACGCTTCGGCACATTTATGTATTTTTAGCTCTAATCATGTGTCCTGTAGGGGGTAACCTGTCAAAGGGGCTGAGAGTCTAATTGATGCCTCATGCGTTCAGGCACAATTATTTGTGCCCAAATGTCAAGACCTAATTTGTTGCTTTACACCTCGAATGCATGGGCCAAAGGCTCAGATCTGGGCTCTGATGGGGGATTCAGGGTGGTTTGTAGAGCAGATGTGGGGTTGTTGGGGTAAAGTGGTAAAAGATTAGCATGTTTTAAGAAATAAATCACATTGCAGGGAAAAAAATTAAAGATTTTTGTTGTTTTTCTTTTTTTTTTCTTGGGTATATATGAATGCATGCATGTGATTATCTACCAGTATATAAATGTACATACTGTATGTGTGTGTTGTTATTAAAAATTATTTAAATTCCTAATATCCGAAACAATTCTAAAATGATTCTTTTACAATTCGGATCGAATAAACATTTATTGACAGAATAAATGTAGTAATATGATTCACATTCCTTAATTCTGACCCCAGAGATGTTTATAATGGTTTATAACAACAGAAAAGTCCCAAAGGTTTTCCAAAACATGCAATCATTAGCTGGATACTATACATCTTCCTATGGTCTCTATGGCAATGGACATAACAGACGAAACACTCCCACTACAGGTGACAAGAAAAATAAACATACAAGGCATAGAAATATAATTATACCAAGCTACATGTCAGGCTAAAAATATAAACATGGTAAAGAATCACTTGTTTTTGTATTTAGGTCATCCTTTCATTGTCTTGAATAGAGGTTATAAATTTCTTAGCCGCTAGTTTTAGTAGCCCAACATTGTTCTGTGGTAAGCCTGTGTAAAGGGGAATGCATTGTACTTTTAGTTTTAAAGAGGTAATTTACTCTTAAAGTGCTCTAAATAAATACTTGCTGTGCGTATTGTCGGACACCACCCTTATGCAAACAGATACCTATCCTTAGAAGAATCTACTGTTTAAATCAGCAGGTGAGACTTAGTCCCATCCCTGGGGCTCTACCCTGGTCAGTCTGCAAAAAAATAATTCATAGTTTATCATAAGCCAGACAGACAACAAAGCCATGTATTTCCACGAAGCTATCAGCACACCCTCCTCATATTCACAGCTGACTGTTAAAGGGAACACCTGCACTGTGACTGAAGTGCTGAGACAGAGAAAACAGAGAGAGAGAAAGAGCGAGCGAGAAAGAGAGAGAGTGTCCCACACACACACACACACACACACACACACACACACACACATATCTCTGACAATCACTGTCGGTTATAGCCTCAGAAACCAAAAGGATACTGTTAGGCTCTTTATTCTTAAAATAAAAACAATATTTGATATTTTTATTTGATATTTTATTCATATTTATTAGATGTCCCTGAAATATATAAACATGCCCATGCACGCACACATGCCCACACACACACACACACACACACACACACACACACACACACACCTAACACATCTGAGCCACTTTTGGGCCACATCTGAAGTGATGAAAATAAGGGTGCATGTATTAAGTGCATGAGACAGACCTTAGTGAAGGCATGGATGAAGGATTTAAGTGTTGGCTGTAATGTGTCTTGAACCACCTGCTACAGGGACAAAGGCATCGTTTTAATCCCAGACACACTCTAAAATACCGACTTAACAAGTGCCAAAAAGTATTTCATAGTGTCAGGTATCAAACATGATAAACGTGCTTCATGCTTTAGCTGAGCTTTTGCCCAACTGGGTATTTAAAGCAAAGTTACCCTTCTAACAATATCAATGGAATTAAATACCTCAGGATTTATACAAATTACTGTCATATGTTCTGTTATAGGTTGATCTGTGATTCTAAATTGCCCATAGTGAGTGTGTGTGTGGCCCTGTGATGGACTGCCGACCTGTCCAGGGTCTACCCCTCCCTCCGTTCGCCCTTTCAGAGACGGCTGGGATAGACCTAGATTTCGGTGACCCGAATTAGGGAAAAAGTGGGTATAGAATATGAATGAATGAATGAATGAATAAATGTATCAATGAATAAATGTATCAATGAACGAATGAATGAATGTTCTGTTATATTGAAAATGATCTTTACTATAATTAATAGCATGGATACTTTCAAAAGCACAGGAATGTATAGACTGTAGATCATAACTCTAAATGCTTTCGCAAATATCTATAAACCTGACATTAGCTACGACTAAATTTTTCTAATTGACTATTAAACTAATAACACAAATAATTGCCCATGTAACGCATGATAGTGTAAGTCTCTCTTTGCCTCTTTCTCGACGCCATACACTTCACCTTGTTATAAGTTTTTTTTTTTCTTAAAGGGGGAAAATCCCACAGTATCACATAAAGGTTGGCACCATGTCGACTCCCCTGTCAAGACTGCCTCTGGCTCACCATCACAGAGATGCTGAGATCACACAGCACAGCTTTCATGCTTCGACACAAATAATCATTCAAGCATTACGGAAACTGTAGCTTGATATGCTTTTTTTGCTCATTGTTGTGAAAATTGCTCATTGAGCCGTTCAAACACAGTAAGGAAAGGAAGACGAGTCGTAGGTATCCAAATCTCATATTGTCTATGTGACAGTCGGTTTAATTGCAAATGCTGGTACAGACAAATCATCTCATTTTTTCGACAATAAAACAAAACCAATATGTAACAGATATAATGAAAAACTGACCAAACTAATGATTCGCTTCTATAAATAAAATTTCAGTAAGACATCCGTAGTCTGTAAGTGGTTATAATGGTTTTTTTTGCTCTGAAATAGTCAGCATACACATCTTAATATACTTATCAGATTAACCCCTTCCGAATCACTAGACTGCACCTCGATCTTAATTTTAAAAGGTTTCTACATGAGAAGGTCACTAAGAGAAAATTTGAAGTTGATGAATGCTGGACATTTTTTTACAGCATAACCAGGGCCATGAAATTATTTCATAATAACTAAATATATTCCCAAGTGATTTATCAATAACATTTTTACGGCATTTGGCAGACATCCTTATCCAGAGCGACTTACATTTATCTCTTTTTAACAACTGAGCAATTTGGGGTTAGGGACCTTGCTCAGGAGCAAAAGTGGTGGCTTGATGGTGCTGGGAATTGTCTTTCTGGTATCAGTCCAACACCTTAACCACTAAACCACCACTTCCCCTATGACATAATAATAGACAGGTAAAATGTTAGGATATTAAATGGGAAATTTGAAAAGAATCATATTTTTTTTTAAACATTTTTAGTTGTTCTTCTTCTGTTTTTGTTTGTTGAATTAAATCATTGATTTATTTTTGGACCTTTATGATTGTTCACAGAAATAATAAAGTAAAAGTATTTCGATGATAGTGTAGTGACAATATAAAAGTATTGTTTTGCACTTCCATTGTATAAGCAATCTGATTTCACGCTAGCTTAAGGCACCTTCTACAGTGTATCTAATTAGATAAGTCTACATATAAATGTAAAAAATATATATTATCAAATAAATAAATACATAAAATAAATATATGTGGTGTAAACTGTATAAATAATAATAATATGCTGCTGGGTTCTGTTCTCCACAGCTTTCAATCCTGACATATCAGCGCATCACATAAATCCTGTTCCTTCAGTTTTCTCCAAAAACAGTCAGTAATAAACCAGCTAAAGATCTTGTCATATAAATGTTCTTTTCCTCATTAGACAGGAACGTTTCTCTTCTTCCTCTTCAGCAGCAGGCCTAATGTACACAGGTTCAGTTAGGCTTGTGGTCTTTGGGACGCCTTCTCTATCTTGCAGCACTTTAGATCAGGATTAAGCACTTTAACATCATTTCAGATCTATCCTGCCTGAAGCGAGAACCTTTGTCATCTTCTTGGCACTGGCGAGTGTACTAAGGCTACCCATCCATCCACCCATACCTATCCATCCATGTCCTCTGTTCTTTGAATAAGAACATGGCTTACCAGACCTATTCCTTTTCAGACACCAAGCTGCTGGTCTCAACTATGTCCTAAAACTTCTTTGTAAAGTTCAGGCACTTTATCAGGGTCCACTGGCCTGGGCAGAAAATGTGTGAACTTCTGATGTCGCCTTGACTTTGTCCCATCCCGTGGTGTGCCGTCTTTGTTGAGTGCCACATAGAAACGTGTTCCTTTCTCTCCGTGTTTGTAGAGGTTGGACGAATAGGTGTTGTACCAGTTCTCTTCGAACTGTTCCCGGAAGACACACTCAGCTGTCAGTTTCTCCTACAAGGCGATAAAAGGCAGAAAATTTAAGCCCAGTGTTATCTTTTTCTTGATCTCTCTCTCTCTCTCTTTCAGGAATACTTACAGATCCATAGAGCTCCCCCTTGTCATTCATTCCAAGGTAGAGGCCACTGTCCACTCCTCGGATGCTGATTAATCCAACTGCAAGGCTTATAAATTCCAAAATACCTGGAGAAGAATAAATCAATTGTTCTGAGTATGTACTCTGAGGTCTAAGCCCAGAGTAGTCACACGTTGTGAGTAAGCTGTTCTGAAATACTAGCTAGGCATGATTACTATACACTGCCTCTGGTTAAATTATAAAGTTGGGCAAAGTTTCAATGATACTCAGGTGTTATAGGATTCATGTGCATTACTGCAGAGTACCTAACCCAAAAGATAATAATAATAATACTATATGCTGTATGAAATGTATATGCTGTGTTAAGATTGATTAAATGCACGTTTTAGGCTATTTTAATGTTATGGAATATAAAGACTGTTATTAATATAAGTCAGAATGTATTGATGCACATATGTCAAATAATCAATTTCAGTGCCAAAGAAAGCATTTAAAATACAATATACAAAACATTTTTCTCATACCGAAGCGGCTGTAGTCCTTCCTCGTGCCCTGCACTGTGCCGTCTGGAAGAATTTCCAAGTGGAAACCAGTCCTGCAATAAAGCTGTCTTCTTCTCAGGATGCCCTTTAAGTGCACCAGCTCGGCCGGGGTGCTTCGGGACAACCACTCAGCCGGAAATCGTTGGTCATTGAGCAGCGCCAGAGTCTCGGCGAGAGGCGGCAGGAACAGGAGCGAACTGGTGGCTCCCGCACCCTCCGCACCCTGCAGCAGCGCGCCCATCTCCGCCATCAGTAGTGCCAAGCGCAAAACCACTAAAGCCCTGCGCTCATACGATCCATGCAGTCCACAGCCCCAAAATAAGTCGAAATGCCAAAAGCTGTAAATGTAAATGTAAATAGCCCGCAAAGTGAACAACTCAACAGTTTCCGAGTGCAGGGCAGGAATGGTAGATGCAGTTTGTAACACTCCGCTGTTTCCCAGATGTATGTGTAAAATATCCACCGAGAAGGAAATTTAATTAAACTGCAGCGGAACTGTCAGTTGCACACGAATTTAATTCCATGCACTTGACATAACACCTCTTGGTTAATATGAATTCCATACACCGCGCAGGAAGGAACCTATTGAGTTTTCAAGCGTGCGACTGATAAATCCGGCGCACCTCTATAGGGCAAAACTCACCGCAGCTCCACTTCTGGTTTAAAGGTGTGTGCGTGTGTGTCTGTTTGTGTGTGTGTGTGTGTGTGTGTGGTGCAGTGTGTGTGTGTGCGTGATTGCTGGAAGTGGCTTATGCTGTGTGAGCACAGGGCAGGTGCACAGCGGCGGCAGGAGGGCTCTGGTGGGCGGTGCTGGGACTTGAGACTTGCAGTCTTACAACAGCGTTTCCTCTTCACACTTAATGTGTCTAAGAGTGTGTAAATGTGTAACTCTCTCTCTCTCTCTCTCTCTCTTTCTCTCTCTCTCCTATGTTTTTTTAATTTATTAAGTCAACCTGTTTTATCATGTATAAAATGACTTAAAAAAAGTAAAAAAATGTAAAAAGTCTCTCTTTCCCCCTCTCTTCTCCCCCATCTATCTATCTATCTATCTATCTATCTATCTATCTATCTATCTATCTATCTATCTAAATATAGATATATATAGATAGATAGGAAGAGAGAGTGATACATACATATATATATATATATATATATATATATATATATATATATATATATATATATATATATATCTATATATGTGTGTGTGTGTGTGTGTGTGTGTGTGTGTGTGTGTGTGTGTGTGTGTGTATATGTATGTATAACACGAAACACGAATTATAACTATCATCTACATCCAGATTTCTTTGAATTTGTGTGCGCGCGCTTGATGACTGGACCGCGAGCACATCTCGCGAGGAGTGGTTTCGCACCGACCACCGTGACCCTGTAATGATGGCGGCTGCTGCACACCGGTTCAGTACACTAGTAAACACTATTAGCGCTTGTAGAAACGGGGCAGGTGTTAATCTGTGCACAGTCGTATCGTCCAAATGGAAACACTCCACGCGACGGGTTTTAAAAGGGCTGTGCATCGCAGTCGGAGGAATGGCTGTGTGTCAGCACTGCTTGATAAAAACCGACACAACGAGGATGATCCACGCAGTCCCGGTGGTATTTGCTGGAGAAAAGGTACGAACTGGGAATCTGGACGAGGCTGCGTTCATTCGTTTATTTATTAACGAGTAAACAAGTCGTTCTCTAAAGGGATTTACGTCAGTGACGCTCTCCACTATACAGAGGTGCTGAAAAAACCCCCCAAAGAAATCGAATTGTTTTGTAATCCGCCCTGGAACAGGATGTACATCGTCAAGAACACACAACTACTGATGCATGAAATGTCACATTCAAGCATATTCATTTTCAATCCTTCTTTTAGATTATTATGCTCAGCCGAAAGACTTGAATATGCGTGATCAATTCAATTCAATTCAATTCAATTCAATTCAATTCAATTCAATTCAATTCAATTCAATTCAATTCAATTCAATTCAATTCAATTCAATTCAATTCAATTCAATTCAATTCAATTCAATTCAATTCAATTCAATTCAATTCAATTCAATTCAATTCAATTCAATTCAATTCAAATGAACAGTGAAAAGTGTTTGTCCCTAATGAGCAAACCGGAGGCGACTTGTGGCAAGAAAAAAACTCCCTAAAATGAAACCTTGAGAGGAACCAGACTTAATAGGGAACCCGTCCTCATCTGGGTGTCACTGCATGTTATTGTTAATTACAGCATATTGTAATGATCAAATGTGATGTAAACTGTGAGGCAATTGTAGCACTGTTGCCTCACAGCATGAAGGCCCGGGGTTCGATTTCCGGGCAGGGGGTCTTTCTGTGTGGAGTTTACATGTTCTCCCCGTGCTTGGTGTGTGTTTACTCCGGGTTCTCTGGTCTCCTCCTACAGTCCAAAAACATGTATGTTAGATTGAATGGTGATTCTAAATTGCGTGTGATTCTAAAGTGAGTGTGAGTGTGTGTGTGTGTGGCCCTGTGATCGACTGGCGACCTGTCCAGGGTGACCCCCCTCCTGTCCTTTGCCCTTTTAGAGACAGCTGAGATAGACTCCAGCAGATCCCTGTGACGCCGAATTAGGGAGTACAGAAGTATAGAAGATGACTGACTGAGTGAATGAATGAATCTAAATATTAGTATTAATGAAACAAAACTGTTTTAAAGAGAATGCCGAAGGGATATTAAATAAAACCTGTCTCGGAGAACCTAAAGTGTAGTTTAGTTTGCTCCTCAGTGTTCTATGTAAAGTAGTAAAAGAACACTATTTGTGAAAGCTATAAATAAATCAATCAATCAATAAATAAACCCCAACATATCGTTAAGGACAGACCAAAAGTTCTTCTACTGAGGAGGTCCTATCGGAAGCCACAGTCTGTAGCGTTAAGAACTATTAAAAAAACTTTAAATAGGCCCTTTTTCAAAGCCAGTTTTGGTGAACACACTAATACAAAAAACACCTAATAATCATTTATTTAAAAATTTATTTAAAACATTTATTTATTTAAAAACTATTTCTACAGATGTTAATGTATATTCTGAAATGTAAATGGGTTTGGGAGTATACAGCAAGGCAGCATTAATATTGCAGCTATACAGTTTTATGCAAAAGTTTGGGCACCCCTAAAAATGATCATAAAGTAGCAACTTTATTTATATAATTTATAGTTTATGGAAACAGCAAGATTTCAGTTCTAAAATAACGTTTATTTAATCAACAGATCAACAGAACAATGTAAATTATAACAAAAGTCTTCTTATATTCTGGACTATTCCTCTTTGTGAAATTTCTCCAGTTCAGTCAGGTTTGATGGCTGGCGACTGTGGGCAGCCCTTTTCAAATCGATTCATAGATACAATACAAAGCAAAGCATTGTTCCGAATCTACCAAGGATTCAAGCACAGACACAGATACAATGTTCTAGAATGGCCATCCCAGTCCCCACACTTAAACATCATCGAAAGTATATAACCTGATATGAAACTGAAATGTTTCCATAAGCTATAAATATCCAAATAAAGTTGCTACTTCGAGAACCCAACAAAGTATACATTGAAATTATGATAATTTTTAGGGGTGAACAAACTTGTGCATAAAACTGTATTAAAAATCTAAGTCAATCAAAACATGAATATTTTAAGGTGGAAGCTCGTTCCAGAAAGCTTCGGTTCCGTTGCTACAGTGCTTAGAGGATAAAAAATAAACAAAACTTGTGTCCTAGTCAACTTGTGTTCCTGGTACAAGTCTGACTTAGAGTCATAACTGATTCATTGAATCATTAAACTGTACAGGATAAGCCTGCTGTACATCTGGCCTGATGTTGTGCTTGTGCTTTTTTATTTCTGTGGTCACTTATCTTGGGGTGTGTGTATGGAGGAGGAGGATGCTGGACATAGCTTTAACTTGTGTATTGAGATACAGGTATTCAAGGTTAACGTAACAGGACACTGAACCTTGGCAGCAGAGCTGACATTTGATGTGGGTAATAAATAGCATAGGCACACCTTCCTATGGTGTTTGCCTTGTGCCCAGTGGGTCTGGCTGCCTGCCACCTGGGAAAGACATCAGCGCTGTCCTTGTGAACTCAGTCTTAGTGTAGAAAATATTTGTCAGGTTTAAACACTTTTTCTAACCTTAATCCTTCAATAACCTTTAATACAAATTCTTAAGGTTATACATTTCACCCTTCTATGTTTTGAGTAGTTTCTTTGTTTTGATTTTTTTTTCAGATGTGTGTTTTCTAATTGTAGACCAAGATCTCTGCAGCTGAAGACATGACAATGTCGGCTCACGAACACAGGTTCCGTCTGTTCAGTTCGGTGGAGTACGAAGGGCAGCTTTACATGACACCACTGGACTTCATTGAGTCAGTTACAATGAGTGAGCCAAAAAGTAAGTGCAAAAACTAGACACGTATTTAATATATTTAAAGCTATGTGTCCTCAGCACTAATTACACATTTGGCTTTATTTTTTTTCTTTTATTTTTATACAAGCAAACCACTCAGATTTCCACTGAGGCAAGTAGTTTAAGTACCCAAATGTGCGGTTTAACACTTGGCAAAACAACAAACAAAAACTATCACTTTGACCCCCAACTTAATAAGATCTTAGCTTAGCTTAGTTTAGCTTAGTTTATTTTAGCTTAGCCTAGCTTAGCTTAGCTTAGCTTAGTTTATCTTATTTTAGCTTAGTTTATCTTATTTTAGCTTATTTTACCTTAATTTAGCCTGTCTTGACTTGGACACTATTATAAACACTAAACAAAACCACAAACAAGAACTTGACTAGAATAGACTTGACACGAACAGACTCACGACAGCGATACAGGGACAAACCGAAATCTTTGACAAAGACAAAGGGAAACACAAGGGCTATAAATACACAAGAGTGCCCAATGAGAACACGACACTTAGACAAAGGGGATCACATGACGAGGAGCACATGAGAAACAAAGATCACGTGACACAGGACAAGACAGGAAGTAAACAGAGGACAGAAACATGAACAACATAAGCCGTCAAAACATGACATGATACAAACTAAAACATGAGACAAGATCAGAAGAATAAAACTTGAAAGATAAACATAAACATGAAATGTTACGTAACTATTACTGAATATACTGAATATACTATACTATTACTATAAAGTCGTAACACCCGCATGAAGATAGCTATCTCTACCTTCATATTATTTAAGGGCCTGTTTGCACGTTTCTGATAGCCTTCACCTGTGGTGGAAGTTTGTATCAAGGCAGGTGTGGTTGGTGGTTTGGATCTTGATTACATTTATTTAGGAACACTATTGTACACATGTTATTATACACTACTGTTGGAGGCTGTTATACAGTGCCATTTTTATATTATTAAAAGAAAGTTTATACCCAGGATATTTTACTCCACTTAAAGCTCCACCTAATTGTTTTTTTTTACACTGGGGTTCAAAACACCAATGTAACATTAGAAAGCCACTGGCTTTCACTCGTTCTAGGTTTTGTGGTTGAGAGAAAACCAGAATTGTGGGCTTTGTTGACCTAAAACTGTATAACCTCCAAAATTAAGTTACTTTCTTTTTATTATTGTTAATTGTCATTTACTGCTTTTTAAAATAGTCTATGTATTTTAATATTTTAATAAAAAAAAGTATAAAAAAGTGAATAAATGAGTTGAATATTTAATACATTAACTGTCTACTTATCTATCTATCTATCTATCTATCTATCTATCTATCTATCTATCTATCTATCTATCTATCTATCTATCTATCTGTCTGTCTGTCTGTCTATCTATCTATCAATCTATCTGTCTGTCTGTCCGTCCGTCGGTCCGTCCGTCCATTCATTCATCCATCCCTCCATCCATCCATCCATCTATCTATCTATCTATCTATCTGTCTGTCTGTCTGTCTGTCTGTCTGTCTGTCTGTCTGTCTGTCTGTCTGTCCGTCCGTCCGTCCGTCCGTCCGTCCGTCCATCCATCCATCCATCTATCTACAGAAAACCAGAATCGTGGGTCTTGTTCTAGGAGTGCATTAAGGACTGTGTGGTGTTAATATTGTTTGTAATTAGATTTAATTGAGTTTAGCTTTTTTTCAGGCTGAGGTGGAAACGTAGAACCGTTTAAAACCGTAACGGTACGAACTTCAATTCTGTATATATATAAATCTCTATTGTCTTCTTCTAAAAGCCCAGTATATCCAAACAGGAATAAAACCAAACTATAACAACAATGATGAGCATTTCTTTCCTTGGTCAGCCATGTTAGTGTTAGTGGCACATGCTCAGCAAAAAGGCATGTTTATGGTTTTATGTCATGGCTATAAAGTCTGTTGAAGTGGGTAACAGCTCAGTGTAAAAGAATTTAAACATACAAATATAATGTTTAAGACTTAACAAAAATATTAATTGGTGATTTTTTTGTGTTTGCTTTTGCATTCTGCTTGAATTTTTTTAAAAATATTTGTAAAATAACTTTGGGTTTATAGGCCTATTTTATTAGCTTCCATTCCAGATTGGTGTGAGACACAGGAAGGTGCACCTGCATTTTAGTGCAGGGTCAGTAATGATTTTGCAATTGCATAAAAAACTATTTCACGCATATACTTGCAGCACTAAGAGATGCATGAAATGCATGAAATCAGTCTTGCATTATATGATCAATAGTCGTAAATTCAACGACAGGGTATCGCTTTTCCTTTAGAACTTTTTTTCTCCAGTAAGATCCTTAAATCAGATGATCAGGTCTTTATTAATAACGTTGATCAGACGACATTGAACGGCTGTGTTAATTCAGAGGTGTCTCTGTGAAGAAGTTTTCTAAAATTTGATTCTTTGTTATTTCCTAGAAAAAAAATTTTGGCGAGCCCTGAAAAAGAAGGTAGGGCAAAAAATTGCTGCTGAATTAATATATATGGTTGAATTTCGATGAAAGACGTATTTAACGTCTGTTTGTACTGTTCACTTCCTTTTTTAAAGGATTTGGATAAGTTACTCTCAGATACACCTCCTGTTTGGAAAGGATCATCCCGGCTTTTCAGGAACCTGAATGAAAAAGGTGAGAATTTACAACAGGTTAATGCTTGTATATTTATTCAAAGTTTAATTTAGATGTGTTTTCTAAATGTTATTATTATCTTAGTAAAAAAAATGATATTAATTGAAATGGAAATATACATTAACATTTGCAGAATTTTGGCAGACATTCATATCAAGAGTGACTTACAGTTATCATTTTTATACAATTAAACAACTGGGGGTCAGGGGCCTTGTTCAGGGGCCCAGCAGTGGCAACTTTAAACCCCAATCTTCCGATTAGCAGTTCAACACCTCAACCACTGGGCTAACAACTTATTATACATAAAATGTAATCTATCTGTCTTTTTGTCTGTCTGTCTTTCTATCTTCCTCTCTGCCGACTATCTATCTGTTTGTCTGTCTGTCTTTCTGTCTGTCTGTCTTTCTATTTTCCTCTCTGCCGACTATCTATCTATCTGTCTGTCTGTCTGTCTGTCTGTCTGTCTGTCATATAGCAACCTTGTTTTAAAATGTTGTTAGTTGTAAGACTTGTAAAAACAGCTCCTGTGTCAGACATTGGTGGGATGTGTTTGAACTCTGCGGTGTTGAGACTTGTCCCTGTGACAACTCGACATCACCGATGATAGTATGAGTTCTAAGAATGGCATTGGATTACATTGCTCACACTGACACTTAGTGTGAATCATTTCTGAGAATGTTTGCATTTCTGACAGCATCAGCTCAAGTATATGGATTCAGTTGTTTCTGCAAGACTGAAGCTGATTTTTCTCTGCAAATAGTTAAACTTTCATGCATGGGAACAGGCCCCAAATCTGTGTTTTTACTTTGATGGCTCTTTTTGAGACTAAATATGTGATTGGACAAACTGTTTTTTAAACTCAACCAAAAATTTTTTTAAGAATTGAGGTTTGTGTGTTATATTACAAATGAATTTTTCAATTGATTCCTCAGATGACATGTACATTTCAATTCACATTTACTTATTTCAGTTTTATCCAAACGAGCAAGTTAGGGTTTAGAACCCTGGCATTTTGGTATTGCTGGGATTTAAACCTGAGCAGTTCAACACCCTTCTGCGGTGCTACCACTTCCCTATGTAAAGATTTATCCTGAATAAGACATCAAGATTTTATCAATATACAGTCTGTTCTCTCAGTGAAGTTGTATAATTACAAAAATGCATTAAGCCACATATGGTTAAGTCCCTGAAATCTACTAGTAGATGTTTAAGTAAGTGGTAGCTTGGTGGTTAATGTGTTAGACTGCTAACCGGTGCAATTCCCAGCACCATTAACCTCCAATTGCCCAGTTGTATAAAAAGAGATAAATGTAAGGCGCTTTGGATAAGGGCGTCTTCTAAATGCCGTGAATGTAAAGTTTTAGGATACAAAAACAGACATTTTTACACTGTTCTTTAAATGTTCTTGAGTTTTTATGAAGACACATTTACTGAAGAGAAGTCATTATTTTCCGTTCATAAGAATTACAGCAGAAGTATATAATCATTAATAGCTGTCTCATAACATTAAAGACAACAATTCTGCATTGTTGGATCAGGTCAATATTTGGTTGTATGTTGATCTGCAGTTTGTTGTCTTTAAGCCCATTGCTAGGTACACTGACATCCTTTCCCACACCACTCAGAGCAGTCACCCTGAGCTATCTGCGCTCGAGTCACTATCTTTACCTGCAAACAAAAGCTTGGGAATGCTTTCAACGTTCCCAACAATTTTCCTTAAGTCTCTCCTTGACTGAATCTTGACAGTTGCTCTTCCTTTTTCTTGCTTCTTGCACAACAAAAGAACTAGCCAGCCTGAAAGAAGAACACACACCCCACATCAAGCATGCCCAATCAGCAACAGATCACTTGAGAATGTTTTACACCTAGGAAAACAAACAGAAGATGGCTCAGGAGCCAGGCACTCAGGCTGCTTTTGTTTGGGTTTGTGGCCAGCCTGATTACTTGAGTTGAACTGTCTCTATTTGTGTGAAGAAGAAAAAAACACACCAATTAGGAGTTGAGAAGGGAATTCCCTTAGATGCTATCAATTTCCAAAAAAGGCATGTTGTGTTAGAAACGACATATGAGAGCTTACTTTTAAGCTAGGTTAAGGTTTAGGAATCAAAAACGTGAATTATTGATTTATCCTATAAAAAGAAGAGTGTAAAGAGTGATGGATCATATGGTGTTTTTCAGGAATTATCTCATATACAGAGTATCTCTTCCTTCTTTGCATTTTGACAAGTAAGTATTTAACATATTTAGTTTTAAATTTTCCGCTATTCTTTTCGCATCAATGGCAGATTTCTTTTTTTATTATTATTATTATTATTTTCTAGAGCCTCAGGCAGGATTCAAGATAGCTTTCAACATGTTTGATGCAGATGGCAATGAAATGGTGGACAAAAGAGAGTTTATGGTGGTATGTTTCTAACCCTAAACCTAAACCCTAACCCTAACCCTTAACTCTAACCCTAACCCTAACTGTGTATAACTCAGAGTGTGTAAGCAAATGTCGAATAAAATACTTTTCTACTGTAGCTAGAGGAAATATTTCGTAAGAAAAATGACAAAAAAGAGAGAGCTGGAGAGACTGACAGCCTGTCACAACTGGTAAGAGAAATGACATTTTATATATATTCATATATATATATATATATATATATATATATATATATATAATATATATATATATATATATATATATATATAATAAATGATACAAATTTAAATCACTAGTTCAAAATAGACAAATTTTCTTGTATTTTTATATTCTTATTTTATTTATTTTTTTAAATTTTTTTTTTGCTCGTCATCTGCACAAGAATGTGGAACTGTATGGATACCGAGGTTCAGCCAGCCATGCGGTATGTCTATTTCTTTGTCTGCTTGTTGTGTATAATATAAATGAAAGTTTATAAGTCCCGTATATTTGTGCATATTAAATTTGTGATGTGAAAAAGTGCTTAAGGAGGACATTTAAAGCAAACCTGTGCCTGCTTTACCATTATTGTTTTTTTTGACAGACACAGGGTGATTTTTTTTTAAACCATGAATCAGGTCACGTTTAAGTAAAGTTAAGGGAAGTGACCCATATACACTTCTCAGCTGCAGAACAGCAAGACAATATGTTCTAATGGATCTCAGCTAAATGCAATCTGAACCATGTTTCATGTCCATTGTCTGCCACAGCACCAAAAGAAAACCAGATGATTTATGTTACTCGTGTAATGTCAGGTGGCGTTCGCTGAGGCATGGTCGCCCAGATCTTACTTAAAACAAAAAAAAGCCCTCACCCAATGACAGACCATTTCTCCTAGACCCCCATGTTTTATTTTTACAGTTACTTGAACAGTGGTATTCAAGCTCAGATTACCTTTTTTGTAATAGTCTAACTATGAAGAGCCTTGTGTCAGTCACAGCTAAGACTGAAGTGGGAACTAGTCTCAGCAGGGACTATGAAGACTAGTATTTTCTTTTAAAGGTTTTGTTGAAGTATGCACTGAGTCTGTGTACTAAGGTTCTCAGGTTCTAGTTAAATATATCTTATCTGCTATCTTCGAGGTCTGCTGTGAATTATAATAGAAAGCAAGGAAGGCACTGTAAAGACATTTTAGAACTGTTTGGTCCTTAAAAATATGTTGAAACGATGAATGTCCTTATTACTAGGCAAAGCAAACTGCCGCAGGTGATTGTACAGTTCAAAAGACCTGGTGTTACAAGCACTAATCACACAAGTCGAAGGGTAAATAGTTGTTAGGAGACCGACAAACTAATTTAGGCCTTTGAGGATTGTTGATGTTCATGGTGTGTGTAACACTCGAATATTGTCAAAGGCAAAGTTACATTTCATTATATATATATATATATATATATATATATATATATATATATATATATATATATATATAAATGAAATGTAAACTGTACCTTTGTAACACTTGTAACTGAGTCGTTTCATTTCTGGGACAAAATGAACAAAGACACAACATTTATGTTATCTAAGACATTAAAAATACAGTGAGTTTAGATTTGTGCTGTCAGCAAACTCGTCTCTATGTCTACTAAACTCAATGGCAGCTAACTAAACTATATACTGTCTGTATTTGGAAATGGTGCATGTGTAGTACGTCAATATGTGTGACGTTGCTGATTGTATATGATTAGATGTCTCTCTGTCGAGCCCCGCCCCTCTCCCTCGTGTGGCCAGGGTTATTTATACTATACGACTCAACATCATGACAAAAAACATGAAGCTGTCATTACCTTAAAAGTATTTTATTTAATGAATAAAATTATTGGGACAGGTAAGGGGTTCGTATCACCGGCAGAGATCTTTCTGTGCATGTTCTCCCTGTACTTGTGTGGGTTTACTCCAGAGACTTCAGTTTCCTCCCACAATACAACAACATGCATGTTAGATTGATTGGCGATTCTAAATTGCCAAAATAGTAAGTGTGAGTGTGTGTGGTTGTTTGTCTGTATGTGGCCCCTCAATAGACTGATGATCTGTCCAGGGTGACCCCTTCCTTTCACCCAATAACAGCTGATATAGACTCCAGCAGATCCCTGTGACTCTGATTAGGAATTAGCGATAGATAGATAGATAGATAGCTAGATAGATAGATAGATAGATAGATGGATGGATGGATGGATGGATGGATAGGTGATGTGGTGAATGGATGGGTGGATAGCTGGGTGGTTGTTTGTTTGCATGGATGGATGGATGAATGTGTGGATGGATGAATGTATGGATCTCTAAATGGGACAGCTATCTATGACATCACACCATATTCCAGATTTTGTCTCACTCTTAATCCTATAATAACATCCACACTTCTGGAAAACATTTCCACTGGATAAGTGAGTGTGACTGTGGATTTTTTTTTAATTTAAGTGAGTTCCAGCACTAATGTTTTTTTAATGTTTTTTGGGATGTAGTCCGTGGAGAACATTTGAGTTTTTTCAGGGGCTTTGTGCACAGGGTTATTGTCATGCTGAAACCATGTGTGCCTTTTAATTCCATTGAAAAAAATAATGAAAATGCTGCAACATACAAAGACATCCTAGACAACTGGTTTTGTCCAATAGACACGCCTATGTGGCTGTGCTAGTAAGGTGTCCACAATCTGCTAAACATGTAGCATAATAAAAGGTTTATTTGTGAAATCTTGTGTGTTTTTCGACTTTTAAATGACTAAAAGTTGTGTGTCTAAATATCCAGGCTATTAAAACAGAACAAGAAAAGTTTGGACCCAGAAGCTTTTGGGATGTGCTGAAGCACGGTGCAAGAATTGTTCTCTTTTCAGATCTGGTGGAGGTAAAAACAGCCTATGTTTCATCACTGTTCTCACTTATTCTAACTTTATCTCTGATATTTTCCCTGCAATTAAAAAGGTAATAAGCCAAATAAAGATTCTTGTGTTGTTTTATGATTTTTGTTACCGACAGGATAAAACAACAATTTGGTTGACAATATATAGTAATACAAGTTTTGCAATCGAGTGACCTGTAAGGTCAGTGTGCCTTACGTTATAGGACTTTTCTTTTGTTTTTGGAATATTTTGCATTTAGGACATAGAATAAGCTACAATGGAAGCTTGTTGCTGATTAACGTGAAGGGTTTTTTTGCACAAGATTTTTTCCATGTTTGCTTTCCGGCATAAATCACCTGCTCTTAAATACAAAAATAGCTTTATAAATAACTAAACGCCCGATTAATCACAATTGCACAACACTAAAGTCAATAAAAGATTGTAAGGCACTGATTTCTGCAAAAATAGTTTTGTAGTGTATGTATGAAGTGGTGCACAACCCATCAATGTCCTTGTAGTGATTGTTAAACCTTTGCTTTCACAGCATGTACAAGAAAATCTGGCTGATACAACTCTCCTGGTGCATTTCTTTGGAAAAAAGGGAAAAACAGAACTGAACTTTGAGGATTTCTACAGGTAAAAAATAATCCGAATCAGATCAGGTTTGTTTTTGCTTCCAGAATTTTGTGACGAAACAAACAAACCACCATTTTCTGTTTGATCGAAGGTATTTACATTTACAGCATTTGGTAGACGCCTTTATCCAGAGCGACTTACATTCATCTTATTTATACAACTGAGCAGACAGGGCTTAAGGGCCACCACTTCCCCTATTTCAAGAAATGTTCGTGACTCTCCTTAGTACTGGAAATTGTTCTTCATACATGACTCCTGCTCAGGGCTGTAGATTGTAGATTTGCAACCCTTCTTTTTACTATAAACGGCAAAAATAATATATATGGTAACTGCATGTGCATGCATAATTAATGCGTTATTGTTCAAAATGTATGAACCAGAAGGAAGGATGAGTTCTATATGTTTTTACACAGTGGCACGTCTGCTCAGCACTGCGTCTTCATCTTCTCTCTACAGATTTATGGACAACCTGCAGACGGAAGTCCTTGAGATTGAGTTTCTTGCCTATTCCAAAGGTATGACCACCATCAGCGAGGATGACTTTGCCCGGATCCTTCTGCGCTACACCACTGTGGACAACATCAGCAGTTATCTGGAGAATGTGCATCAGAGCATGCCTGATGAGAAAGTAATGGTTCTTCTCAGTTTATTCTATCTACCACAATATTACTTACAATAGCAGAGCGACCTTATTAATGATGATAATAATAATTAAAATAATAATAATAATAATAAAAATTAAGCCACAATATTTATTTCATATTTCATTTATTTATTCATTCATCTTCTATACCTGCTTATTTCCTAATTCGGGGTCACGGGGATCTGCTGGAGTCTATCCCAACCATCTCTGAAAGGGTAAAAGACAGGAGGGGGACACCCTGGACAGGTCGCCAGTCCATCACACACCACACTCACTCCTATGGACAATTTAGAATCACCAGTCAACCTAACATATATGTTTTTGAACTGTGGGAGGAAACCGGAGTGCCCATGTACCCAGAACATGTAAACTCCACACAGAAAGACCCCTGCCCGAGAATCGAACCCGGGACCTTCTTGCTGTGAGGCAACAGTGCTATTCACTAAGCCACTGTGCTGGTCAAAATATTAGCTTAATTTATTTAATCTTTATTAAAAATTATTTTTTTATTTTGTATTTATCTGCTGTTCATCATACAAAAAGAAAACCTAATTCTGAAGTTATGTCCTCCAACTTTTCTAACTGTGTTCATTTATAACAGCATATTGATGATAGTTATTGGGCACAGATTCATTCTGTATAGAGTTTTTCCCTTCTGACAAATTGCTTTATTGCTTTTCAAAAGTCAGCCAGGGGAAATTACTTTAGCTGGAATATTAACTTAAGTCTAACAGAATAAGAGTCCTGTTTTCGATTTCCCTCTGTTCAAACCCACTTGTGCATAGAAAGGTTTATTCACTGTATGAGGTGGCTGTTGGTGGAGGTCCATTGATGATGAAGTGTGTCTTATCACCACGTTAAGTGATATTTTATAGAATTCCACTTCTAACAACAGCCAAGCATTACATGTTAGTCATGAGTTCATTTGTTAAACGGATGTTAGAATGGGGCTGCCGAAAGAGAAAGAGTCTAAGAGACTGTAAACAGATGAGTGGCATTCTATAGACTGGTAGGCTGGTAATCCACTAGTCCTGAGGTGTTTTGGATAGACGTCCTTTGTTATTGTGGATGTGAGAATCAGGTTAATCTTCTTTGGGGAAAAAAAATCTCCAGGCTGCTTGACCTTAAAATGGAGTGCTGACAGCTCGAGTCGTAGGCCTGGAACAGGACCTGGGTGGGTGGGTGGCTGGGTGGGTGTATACTTTGACTGTTTGACTAAGTTATTTCCTGCCTTTGGATCTGTTATCTGTCTGACAGCTTCAAGGTCCCTTAGATACTTAAGGTTTCCCTGTGCTTGAGAGAGAGTTAAGTCTGGCATAGATAATGTGTTGTTCAGAGCTCCACGCTTGTTATCGCCAACATTATTCTCAGGGTTGAGACATCAGTGTAAGAGTCATTATTTTTATGAGGTTTCTCCCAGAGATAGCGGCCTGGATATCGCTAACTCTTTGGTTTGTGTAGGAATGTGTTTTTTTTTTTTTGTCCTGATGCAATACTTTCTTAAAAAAAATTTTTTTTACTAATTAATGCTATTTTGCTACTTGTCATCTTCCACATCCTCCAGATTTCGCCTCATTTTTGATTAATTGAATTTGTTGTTGTTATTATTATTATTATTTATTCATTTATTCATTCATTTATCTTCTATACCTGATTATTCCCTAATTCGGGGTCACGGGGATCTGCTGGAGTCTATCCCAGCCCTCTCTGATAGGGTGAAAGACAGGAGGGGGACACCCTGGACAGGTCACCAGTCCATCACAGGGCCACACACACACTCACACTCACTCCTATGGACAATTTAAAATCACCAATCAATATTAACATACATGTTTTTGGACTGTAGGAAGAAACCGGAGAACCCAGAGTAAACCCACACAAGCACAGGGAGAACATGCAAACTCCACACAGAAAGACCCCCTGCAGGGGAATCAAATTTTCTATTATTTTTATTAATATTAATATTTCTATTATTTTTATTTCTATTGCTACTACGTCTATTATTACCTTCACTTATTACCTTCCTTATCCCCCATCCTCTAATATTTTTATTATTATTATTATTATTATTATTATTATTATTATTTATACTCTTATTATGTCTGTTGTACTTTCCTAAATACACTTACACACACACACACACACACACACACACACACACGGATTCACTGATTCATATACAAAAATCATGTTAGCTGTTTTGTATGTTTCATTTATAAAAATAAAATAAATAAATAAATACAAATCTTTTGGCAAAAAATTATATTTAATATTTGAATATTTTATCATTTTAATATTTTTAACCTTCTGCACTATTATGTCATGTTCATTTTCTGTAGGGAATCACATTCGAGGAATTCCGGTCATTCTTTCAGTTCCTCAATAATTTGGAAGACTTCGCCATTGCTATGCAAATGTACAACTTTGCCAGTCGACCAATTGGGCAAGGTAAAAAAAAAAAACCCAATATAACCCTTTTTTGTCTATACATTTTGTCGCCTGAACACTGAATCGTATTTTTAACGTAGTTTATTATTAACAGATGAGTTTACACGTGCAGTCTACGTCGCCACCGGCTTAAAACTCTCCCAACACCTTGTAAACATCGTCTTCAAGATTTTCGATGTGGATCACGATGATCAGCTCAGCTACAAGGAATTCATTGGCATCATGAAGGACCGCCTGCATCGAGGCTCCTGGGTAAATGGGATAGAGGGTCAGCCGCTCCACAGCTGGGGCTGTTTAAACACTGTTTATCTTCCTTTTACAGCAGGCTGGGTGACAGCAGATTTATAAACCCCCTAATCAGCCTGAGAAAAAAAAATTACCCATGTACAGGAAATTACACATCGATTTTACACAACAGAAGCCTGACGTGATACATACTGAAAGGGCAGAGCATTGTTAGTTAATAAGTTATTAATTTGGTGGCTGTCTGAGGTGGAAGTCAGTATAGAAGGCATTCCACTATAAGGGAACATGTTGCAGGGCAGCAGGGCTGAGTGGTTAGCACTGTATATATAATATCAGAGTGTAATCGGATGTTATAAATAGTTCGTTCTTGAATGTTTTCTTTTTTTGGATCGATTATTTTAAGAAAGAGAGATGGCAAAAAAAAGGTTACCAAATGTGCATATTAGAACGCTTGGGGTACTATACCTGAAATTGCCCAGGGCACCCAAATCAATAAATCTACCCCTCTACCCCTGTTAAAGATAATATTGTTTGACTAAGTAATTATGCATATTCCTAATAACTGTATGTCCAGCTCCAAAAACCCAATTTAGATTAATTTAGTGTAAATTATTTAAATATATTTACATATAATCAATAAAATATCGACTGGTGAGTGGAGTGTGTGGACTATTAATACAATGTATTCATTCATCTTTTATACCCGCTTATTCCCTAATTTAGGTTCACAGGGTCTATTAAGTCTGAAAGGGTGAAAGGCAGGAGGGGGACACCCTGTACAGGTCGCCAGTCCATTACAGGGCCACACACATACACTTACACTCACTCCTATGGACAATTAAGGGTTACTAATCAATCTAACATACATTTTCTGACTGTAGGAGGAAACCAGAGTTAACCCACACAAGCACAGAGAGAACATACAAACTATACACTGCCTGGGAATCGAACCCGAGACCTTCTTGCTGTGAGGCAACAGTGCTAACCACTAAGCCTCCATGATGCCCACTAATTCAATTCAGTTTTATTTGAAAAAACTCCCTGAGATGAAGTAGGAAGAAACCTTGCGAGGAACCAGCCTCAATAGGGAACCCGTCCTTATCTGGGCGACACCACATGTTATTGTTAATTACAGCAGATTGTAATGATCAAATGTGATGTAAACTGTAGCTTTGGGTTGGCGGAGCTAAGTAAATCGGAGTCCATTAGACAGGTGATTTACATCTACTGGGTTTTTTATATTTGGAGACAAACTTTTAACAACTATATTATACTGATGAAGAGAAAATCTGGCAAATCAGTTGATTATGTATTTTATTACAGTGTTATATATTGTGTATAGATGTGTATAGTGTAATGTATTGAGGTTAACAGTTTGCTTGAGGTTTTCTGCCATCTAGTGGACTTAGCTAAAGCATACAGGCTTTTTATTATTATTATTATTATTTTTTTTTGCAACATTGCACTTAATGATTTAAAGTTGCGACATGTTATTTGAACTGCGACATCAGATGCGACATGTTGTTTGAACTGAAATGTGTGTTGACAGTGTGTGTACACAACCACCCTATGATGATAAAGATCCACCCAGTGTTTTTTTTTTTTTAAAACCTCTGGCACTACTCTCTCTCTCTCTCTCTCTCTCTCTCTTTCTGTCTCTATCACACACACACACACACAAATTTTTTACTTGCAGACTCTGGTATTTTGATTCTGGTGTTTTGACCCTGATTTAACACACCTTTTTCCATCTTCACTTCTAGGGATATGGTGGAGAGGAGAGGTTCACCTCTTTCAAGGCCTGTATGAAGAAAGAACTGTCTTCAAAGTAGTTTGGAAATGACAGTCGTCCAAATATTGCCTTAACTTTACCTTTATCTTTATTGCCATATTTAGTATTTGTAGTTATTTATAGTAAAAACGAGTTATAATGTATTTTTTCCACAAACGCAGACTTGGTAAAATGATTTTGCTTTTGCGATGTTTAAACAAATGACCAGGAACCAGAGCATGAAAGCAGTTTGTGTTTCACTCAAGGCCTTGTCTAGTAATCAAATGTCTCTTTAATATTAATACACCGGTCACACAGTAACACTCGATACTGGCCAGACTTCGGGTCAGTGAAGCAAACGGCACACGGTTCCATGTATGCTTATATAAAGTTAATATTCAGGAAAAACAAACCTTTCTACTGCCTCTGCATAGATTGTATATGTGGGATCTTAGAAATTACTACTATAATTGTACTATATAATTATACTAATATAATTTTACTATAGCTACTTACCTATCAGATTATTAAATTAGCTTCTAGCTCATTTGTGGCATTAACATTTTCTTAATTTTTATGTTGTCTAGTGAAATTCGTTGTGTATTTTATCCTTTTTACAGCAATAGCCATAAGAGTGAACACACAACACTCAGAGTACCTCTAGGTAATAAGCCATCTATCTATCTATCTATCATCTATCTATCTATCTATCTATCTATCTATCTATCTATCTATCTATCTATCTATCTATCTATCTATCTATCTATCTATCTATCTATCTATCTATCTATCTATCTATCTATCTATCTATCTATCTATCTATCTATCTATCTATCTATCTATCTATCTACACATCAACTAGTTCCACTAATTTTTTTTAAATGTTTACTTCATTTCTCTTTTCTAAATATTACTTGAATATTAAATTTTTATTTGGCCCAAATTTCACTCCAACTTTAGAAAGATTATAATATTGCCTGAATTTGTGTTTATTAGCTTATTAGAGTATCTCCTCTCCTCAACCCCACCCCAAAAATTGCCCACCTGGGATATCCTTCTGCCCACCTTTCTATGGTCAAAACTTTACAATAAATTATTAACTGTTTTTGCAGTTAATATTTATAATATTATTGATCCGTTATAATATTTTTAAATTCCTAAAGGTACAGATTTCAGATAGATTTAATATTTCCATGGTTCCTATTGAGATTTTATTGTTTTACTAAAAAAGTCTTATACCAGTGGCGAAACTAGGGGTGGGGACGGGGTGGCCAGGGAGGACATCTGTTCTCGGGCGCATTCATTCAACTGCCTTTGTTCCCAGCCACTGCAAGCCCTAGCTACGCCTCTGATACCAGGTTACGTTGGACTGGTCAGAACAAGACCTTGCTCTCTGTGGAGGTGATGCCTTCACAGTGCGAAGGATGAAATCATCAGACGTTTGTTGCAGCCGAAATCAGTGCTATTTGTCTGCGTTCTGTAAAACAGGCTACCCTGAAAGCACAAGCGGTATATTATCCTGTGAATGTTTTGATGCGGTTGCTTTATTATCCTTTAGTATACGCTGTACTAATTATCACCTACCCTCATGTAGGTTTACTGAAAAGGGTTAGAATACTCAATAAAACAACTGATAGGATTTACAGTTTCCAGTTGTTTTTATGTTTCTGCTATGATTGATGTGATTTGTGTTAAAAAGTTGACATGTTTGTTAAAAAAATCACAATAATCCCTTTAATAAAAACTGATAAGAATTATTTTTTGCCATATGTTTTTTGGAGCAGTACATGAAAGTAACCCAGACCCATTATCTATCTATCTATCTATCTATCTATCTATCTATCTATCTATCTATCTATCTATCTATCTATCTATCTATCTGTCTGTCTGTCTGTCTGTCTGTCTGTCTGTCTGTCTGTCTGTCTATCTATCTATCTATCTATCCTCACATCAACTAGTTTTTATTTCATGTTTACTTATTTTTTCTTTTCAAAATATTATTTGAATATTCATTTTTTATTTGGCCCAAACTCCATTCCAACTTTATAAAGATTATAATTTTGCCTGAATTTGTGTTCATTAGTCCAGTCATTGAAAATAATCGTTGAAAATAATCCTTTAAAATCATATTGTCACTTAACTGTTTTTGTCACTTAACTGTTTTCCTTCTTTTTGCCTTCCTTTCCCTCTCTCTCTCTCTCTCTCTCTCTCTCTCTCTCTCTCTCTCTCTCTCTCACTGTTGAGTTACATACGCCACAACGGAGCTGCCAGTGATCCAGACCCCACCTCCAATTTGGTCCTGTTGGACCCTTCCCTGTGACCTGCCCCAGCGGATGATGCATCACCAGGGTGACCCAGGACGTCCCACTCCGCCATAAAGACGTTCCAGATGCTCGCTAAGGACTACTGATTTAAGTTGTTCACATAATCCCTGCTACCTGTTTTTCACCCAAATGAGGATGGGTTCTCTGTTGAGTCTGGTTCCTCTCAAGGTTTCTTCCTATCTCCATCTCAGGGAGTTTTTCCTTGCCACCGTCGCCCCCGGCTTGCTCATCAGGGACAAACTGATTTCTGTTTCATTTTATCTCATAATTTCTTCAATTGTGTAAAGCTGCTTTGTGACAATCACCATTGTAAAAAGCGGCAAACAAATAAAACTGAATTGAATTGAATATTTGTGCTTAGAAAATAAAAAAAATCACAATAATTACTGTAATAAACACTGATAAGAATTATTTTTGCCAGGTGTTTTTTGGAGCAGTACAATAAAGTAAATATCATGTCGTAATAGAGACTGTAAAAAGTGGCATGTTGAAGCAGTGGATAGCAGTTCTATCTCACAGTTTCAGGGGGTTTTTGCATATTTTCTCCATGTGTCCTCTTGGATTTCCTCCAGATTCTACTCGGTGGACTTGCTGTTCTAAATTGGCCCTAGCTGCAGACAAATGTGCAACTGTGTGTGTGTAATGTACTGTGATAGGTGTGTGTATCCCTGCACTTAGTGTTAGATGTAAATGACCATGATACGCTTTAAATCTACCACAACCATGACCAGGACTGTATTTTGTAAGTATTTTTTGTAACTGTTTTCCTAGTAAAAAAAAACAACAACTACCTTTTCGGTGTAGCACATAGTAGAAGTATAATAGCTCATCAGAGTTGACTGACCCCTAGTGGTGCAGACTAAACCTTGGGCTTTTTGCCAAAAGAGCCTAACACAGAGCCTAACACACTGGTAAAGACCACTTCCATGATGCCATGTTTGGGGTTAATGTTGGACACTAATGAAGGAGCAAAATAATCATCTCACTGGAGACATAGACATCTTTAAAATTTTTTAAAGCCCTTCTTACATCTTCTTTTAAAACTGACCCGTATTCGATATCTGCATTCACACTATACACAGTAAAACAACCCAATGTAGACGTACTGACCAGAAAAGGAAGTAAAACAGTGCAGTAATCAATAGACACAATGGACCAAGACGAAATGATTATTCAGTTTTTTTTTTGCTTTTCATCTCGACAAATCAATGACCTCTTTAGGCGGAGAAAAACAGAGGAGAGTCCTTGTTGCAGGCTAGCCAAACGTTAATCACTGTCGAGCATTGATCGTGAAGTTATATAAATATCTTCTTTTTCTGAGAGTGCATAATTTTTTTATTTGTTTACAGACAACACAGGATTTAAGTGAATAAAATGAATGACAATACACAGTTTTGTTAAGTTATATATATATCGCTGTTGGTGCCCACCTGAGTTGACGTCATATGCCACCTTCGCTTTTTTGCACTGACAGGTTAAAATCTGATCTGTCTGCTTACGTGGCAGACGCTAATGCACTGGTTTATTTCCACATATGGATGAAAACTGAATTCGAACGAAAAATATCAAAATTCATGGGCTTTTTTCTGCTTACATAGTCGTCTGTCATATCCCATCTGTGCAGGGTTGGCTCTAGGCATGGGCAGAGGTGGGCTGAGCCCACCCAAACGCCTGTCTTGCCCATATAATCAAAATTTGGTAAAGACAGCACTATACAAATACATTTCTATTTAATTTGGACAATTTGTGATTCCATAAAAGCAGTCTGAGGCGAACGAAAAAGGCGCGTATAAACTTTTGACCAATCACAATGCAAAACCAAACAGTTTCCTGTTTTCGATTGGCTGTAAATAATGGCAGGGCGACTTGCTGGTCTGTCAAGGAATATATTACTTAAATATTTCGTTTTCATTCGGCCCAAACGTCACTCCAACTTTTAAAAGATTATATTATTGCTTAATTTTGTGTTTATTACTCCAGTTATTAGTTATTCTAAATGTTAACCCTTCGTTTGACATTTTAAAAACATATTTGTGTTTATATTGACTTTAATATAATGTCTTTTTAACGAAACCCAAGTAAGAATATTAGTACAACAATATTTCTGCTATTCCATCATTAAATTAGTTGAATTTTAGTTATGTATCTATCTCCCCAACCCCACTCTCAAAAACTGCCCATCTGTGATAACTGTCTGCCCACCCTTCTATGTTTGGCAAGAACCGGGCCTGCATCTGTGCCACATTAGAAAACAGAATCTGAATTGGGTCACTTTATACATGCAGTGTAAATGCCGCCTATATAATCACTAAATGTCAAAAATCTGGTGGTCTATTCTGTTTCACAGTCATATACGACTACACAGCAGGAAGGTCCTGGGTTCGATTCCCGGGCAGGGGTCTTTCTGTGTGAAATTTGCATGTTCTCTCTGTGCTGTTGTGGGTTTACTCCGGGTTCTCCGGTTTCCTCCCACAGTCCAAAAACATGTATGTTGGATTGATTGGTGATTCTAAATTGTCCATAGGAGTGAGTGTGTGTTTGTGTGTGTGACCCTGTGATGGACTGGTGACCTGTCCAGAGTGTCCCCTTCCTGCCTTTCGCCTATTCAGAGACGGCTAGAATAGACTCCAGCAGATCCCTTTGACCCCGAATTAGCTAATTAGAGGGTATAGAAGATGAATACATGAATGAATAATAAACAAAATTTGTTCAATAATAATGTATTTAAAGCATTTATAACTTGGAATTGTGACTTTGCGCTCTTGTATTTATTAAATCTTTATTTTTTTAGTAACAAAGTGGAGTGTTAAAGTATTAAACTGTAAAAATATTCTGTGTGCTGTTTAACAAAATTCTAGCCGTACTGGCCAGATGGGCGTCATGGTAACTTGGCGAGAAGAAGGCGGGGTCATTATTACTCGCGTACACACACACACACACACACACACACACGCTCGGGACGAAATGACTGTGCGCTCAGCTGGAGGAAGCGGCTGCATGTCCGCTATTTCCAAGCATCCACCCCTGTCCTGACGGGTCCGAACAGTTCTGCGTTCTGGGGGTTTTGGCATGTTTGGGTCAGCGATCGGGGCTAAAACATGGCGCCGTCGGGCTCGCGCAGCGCCAAGCGGAAATGTCAGCGAGTAGTGCACTGGATCCCCGTGCTGTTCGTGTGTGCGCTCGTGGCGTGGTCCTACTACGCGTATGTGATCCAGCTGTGTGTTGGTAAGTAAAGGGCGGATCGCTTGAGATCTCCGTTAACCTGAACCGTGTTAGGAGACGCGTGCCGAGGGCTTTTTTCCATATTTAATCTAAATGTATAAAAGAAAAAAAACCCTGAAACCCGTTGATGCTGGTGCAGTTTTTTGAAGGTTAGTCGTTAGGACATTGTGATGTTAATGTACTCATTGGGAAGAGAGCCAAGAGCTTATGATTAGAAAGGCATCGGGGACTTGGAGCACTAGGACGCATGGACACTTTTACAGAAGAAGACATGTTGATGTTTTCAGAAAAAGGCGCATGATGTGTTTATTCTAATGAGAAATTTAATTTGTAATAATCAAATGCTAGTTTAATAACCTTTGCTTTATCCACTCAATAGTGAAGGTGGTAGTGCAGTGGTTAAGGTGTTGGACTGCTAACCTGAAGATTGTAGGTTCGAATCTTATTATAGCCACTGCTGGGCCCCTGAGCAAGGCCCTTCACCCCTAATTGCTCAACTGCAGAAATGAAATTAATAAATTTCATAAAATTAATAAAAAGGGGTAAAGGACCCTTTTCCTATGGTTTCTGAAAAAGCAAACTGTATTTAAACAACAACACTGTTGTTTTGATATAAAAAAATTGAAAAATTGTCTAATGTGAACTGCTAAAAGAGAGAGAGAGAGAGAGAGAGAGAGAGTGAGCGAGAGAGAGAGAGAGAAAGAGAAAGAGAAAGAGCAGTACATTGATACCTTGACTTATGAGTGTCCCAACTAACAAGTTTTTTGAGATACAAGTTTTTTGCTTTGAGTTGTAAGATAAAATTCGGGTTACGAGGCAGCTTCAGACACTCAAATGCTAGTCGGCAGTAGCGAACGCCACAGTAAACGCCGTAACACCCGCCCAGCATCCCGCGTGTCACTCGATAGCTAGTCAGACATGCGCGTTAGCAAGTGGAGTTGTCTGATCTCCAAGGTAAACGCTGTACATTATACTTAATAAAACTTGTTTATTCCAGTACATCCTATTGTATTGTTTTTATACAATATTCGGTATTTATAAGTTTATTTTTATTATTTGAAAACATGTGCCAAAAAAAATTGTGGTGTTTTTTGGGGGATCTGGAACAAATTAATGGCATTTCAATTCATTTCAATGGGAAAAATTGATTTGACATACGAGTAATTTGAGTTACGAGCTCCGTCACGGTACAAACTAAACTCGTAAGTCAGGGCACCAGTGTAATTTATGCTGAACTGCAAACAGACAGCCTTTATAGGCAGCTTCATTTTTGTTGGCTCTTACACTCACTGTAGCCCCAGGACAGGTTACAATATCCAGAAAAGAACTTGGAGATTTTTAATTACTGGAATTTACATTTATGACTAATGACCAGCCAGAAGGTTTATAATTTACTACAGACCTTTTGGTGATAAAGTGTCCTCTGTAAGTGTTACTATTAAGCAGAAGGTGGAGGCTGACTCATCCACGAGGCAGCAGCATGTGGCCTACAAGAGATTCAACAGAACTTTTTTTTTGACAGTCCGATTAGCTGATTAAAGGACTCGGAATTAATCCTATTGTCTAGCTGCCTCGAAGGACTAATCTCCAGCTTGACCTGTTTTATTATTTCGGTCACTGATCTGCAGCAAAGTGTCCTTCAGTGTCAAGTCAAGTTATCTTTATTTATATAACACTTTTAACAATAGGGATTGTGTCAAAGCCACTTAACAATAGTCAACACTCACTTAAACACTCACAGTATATCTGTACATTGAGAGTCCCCAACTAACGGCAACAGCGGTAAAGAACCAAAACTCCAGAATGAAACCAAAACCTTGGAAGAAACCAGACTCGGTCTGGGCGGGTCAGTTCTCCTCCGGTCAGACGAACCAGCAGGTTGTTTCATGTTGAAGCAAAGTCCACCGTCTAGTAGACATGATCATCACTGGGAATCTGCCTTTAGGGCTTATTGTCTCTAAGTGCTGATCCACCAACTGGGCTGGATACAGACTGGATCTGGTGGTGACTGTAAAGAAACAGGATTATTTTGGTTTAGATGCCATTTGACTTACAATATAAGAAAATACTTTGTGTTATTGGTAGTGTTCCCGGTTCTTGGCCTGGTTCTTGCAGCCTAACAATTCCTTAATGGAATTGGATTATGATAATGTGCAAGTGGGTAAGCAGGCCTAAAGAAATAGGTCTTTAATCTGATCAGTCTGATCAAGTGCAACGTTGGGTCAAACGTTCATCATGGGAGAAGTGGTGGTGCAGTGGTTAAAGTGTTGGACTGCTAATTGGAAGATCAGGGTTCGATTCCCAGCCCCACTAAGTTACCACTGCTGGGCCCCTAAGCAAGGCCCTTAACTTCTAATCGCTCAGCTGTATAAAAGAGATAAATGTAAGTCGATCTGGATAAGAAAGTCTACCAAAAGCCGTAAATGTTCTGAGTGTATTTTAAACCGTTTTCTGGCAGCTGTTAGTAAGATGCTGAAAAATGTTAAGGCGGTTAAGGCGCTGGCACCCAAACTGGGGTTCTCGAACCCCCTGGAGGTTCGCAAGGGAATTGCAGAGGGTTCGTAAGTTGATGACAAGCAGATAATTAAATTATAATTATAAAAAAAAAATAATAATAAACAAATAATAGATTATGTAATAATAAAATAAAACATCTTAATAAAATTTACCAAAAATATAAATTATTTGTTTAATTTGTATCATGTGACAACGGACATCATATCAGAAAACTGCAAAGTCACGCAAAATGGACAGGTTCGTTTCAGGCATAAATAAAAGAAAACGTGTGTGTAATAACAATAAATTCCACTGATTCAAACTATAGAAATAATAAATTAATTAAAAATTGTAAACATGCAAATGTGCTATTGAATTATTGAAATAAATAAATAAAATCCTTGGTGTACTTTAACTAAATCATTTCGGTTAAAACCCCCTGTGTTATTGCACACAGTCAGCCGACATTTGCTAAGAACATGCTAAGATTAGGATCTTTAATGACTACTAATGCAGCAGTTTTTATAGCTTTCTGACAATTACAGTAATTAACTAGTTCAAAAAAAGAGAGAATATTTTTGCCAGCATTATGCAGGGTTTTGTTTTGTTTTTTTTGCTTTGCATTCATGACACAGCCATCAAATGCTTATTTATTTCTTTGGCATGGATGTAAAAAAAACGGATCTATATTTTGATTAGACATAAAATACCAGTTCACAGTGTTGGTGTATTATTTATGTACAGAAAACACTGCAATATAATAAGAATATACTAAACTTCATATTCAAAAAACATTTTTAATCTGTAGATATCCTTTGGGACGATAAAAGCAATAGATTAGAACCGATTGTAGTATTGATGATTTATGAAAAGAAATTTCATTGTATTGTTTGTAAATCTTTTAAAAATTGCTATGTACAACTTGCAGAACTAAATACTTAAATTTCAGGTTTATATAACTAACTACTTTTTCCTAGTCATGTGGTGACCCCCTAGCAGCTTTTATTAGCTTTTATTAGCCGAAGGTGTTGGTGGTGGTGGTGGTGGTGGTGGGTGGGTGACTGTCCTGTAAAGCAATTAATCACAGTTTGGTCGATCAGCTTTATGTTTAAGGGCCTAAAAATAAATTCGATATCCCATCAAAAACCGACTGGCCTGCAGCCACAGACCGTTTGTTCATAAAAGCCAAACAAAATAAAAAAACAAATGCAATAAAATTAATCCAAATTAACAAAAGAACATGAAATAATTATGACTACATCATTTGTAACAGCTGTGTTTGTAGCTGCTCGCTACAACTTTTTGTTTTCAGGTGAATTGTTTAAAAAAAAAAAAGCGATGCATACAATCTATAAAATTTCTAATCTTCTAAAAAACATCATGGTTACGTATGGTAACCCTCGATTCCTGATGGAGGGACTGGAGATGTTGTGTTGAGTGACGACACGTTGAGGGGTCATGTTTAGGAACCTGAAGTACCTCTGATTTTGTTTGAAATTGTTGAAATTGGACAAGAATTTGCATAGCCGGTTAAGCCCTGGTCTACCAGGTATAAGTAGACTGGCCACGATTCTATTTATTATTCTGTCCTGAGGAGCCGAGTGGCCTG
>VCAZ01000074.1:1305000-1335000 GCA_005784505.1 Bagarius yarrelli | reverse complement strand
ATATCGCAATACTCTTAGCCAATATTGTCCTCAAATAGGCTGTATATACTGTATCTGTTCGAGTCTAACAATTAGCATTTTGGAAAATGCTAATTGTAACCCAATAGCACTAAAAGTTTTTGTCTCGCCCTCGTAGTTTAAACCCACTCCGCCCGAATGTATAAACGCAGACAGACTAGACGACCTGAAACAACTGTACAGTATATCAGAAAACCTATATTAGAGTTATCATCATTACTAAAATACCAAAGCGAAAAATAGACCCCGATTACACGCTGTTGCTGAACTAATTCGTACAGGTATACAAACTACATAAGCTATGCCTTCATTGATTGCGTTCATTGATTATCGCGTCATTTTTACTTTCTTTTCTGGTCAGTACGTCCACTTTGAGTTGTTTTGCTGTGTATAGTGTAAATGCAGATATCGGATAGGGGTCAGTTTTTAAACAGGTCTTTAAAAAAAATTGGATATAGTTACCAAATCGGAAATGGACATTAAGATGTAAGATGTAAATGCAGCCAAAGACTGTTTAAATTATAAAATTTCATTCAACATCGAGTTTAATGTGTGTCAGTTTGGACCAGACTATTACTTGTCGAGTAAAAATAAAAATCACAGCAATGTTTTTTGTTTGGTTTTTTTGCCTGGTCTCCTCAGTTCCACCTGTCACACACTGACAAAGAACTGCTGAAGCAAGAGGATCGCGCTGAATCGCAACAAGAGATACTGAGAAGAATAGCCAAGGATTTACCCATATCCACTCGCACAACATCTGGAGGTGAGCTGTCACTGCAAGACTTTCTTACTGCCAGGTGAACTATAAACTGGAAACGTTCTACAGATTCAAACCACATAACAAAGACACGCACATAGTGCATATTATCCAGTCAGTCTTTAGCAACAAGCTTTATTCATTCTGTAGATAAAATTTCTCCATAGCTATTCGATACTGTGATCGCTGCCATCTGGTGAAACCTGACCGATGTCATCACTGCTCAGTCTGTGATAAGTATGATTCTCTTTGTTACTGAAAAGTCTCTCAGAAGTCTTTTGAAAGCATCTTTCTTTTTGGTGAGTCTTTTTAAAACATAATATTCTTTCACAGATGTGTCTTGAAGATGGATCATCACTGTCCATGGTACGCAACATGTTTTTTTACCTGCATTAATATGAATGTGGAAATAGTTAACAAATATTTTATAAACTTAGCTTTTATAAGCGTTAGATTCGAGTGTCATTTGTTCCACTTACAGACACAGAAGCCTCACTTATATAGCACCTTAGAACCCAGCAGCTAGCTGCCTCGCCAGGTCACTAGCTAGCTAGTCTCATATAGCCGAACCCTTTAGACTACTAGTCTGGACATCATGGACTATTAGTTTGAACTCCATAGCAGCTTTTATTTTGACATAGGATTTATGTTTGTCATTAAAAGCGGTGGCTCAGGGACAATATATGGAATATATTGGTAGGAGGATGTCAGAAATGAAGCTACCCGGCAGAAGGTAAAGAGGAAGACCAAAAAGGAGGTATATGGATGCGATAAACGAGGACATAAAGTTAAAGAATAGGGGTAGCTGGAGACAGATGATTCACTGTGGTGGCCGCTAATAGGAAACAGCCGAAAGAAGATGTAAAATGGTGGCTTAAATGGTTAAGTGACCAAGTTGTTGATTGTAAGACCAGGAAGATCTGGGTTCACGCTCCACCACCACCAGTCTGCAACTGTTGTGTCCTGAACAAGACATTTAACCCTTTTTGCTCCAGGGACACTATCATCATAGCTGACCCTGCACTCTGACCCCAACTTCCAAAGCTAGAATATGCAAAGAAACAAATTACACTGTGACAAATAAACACCTCTACCTAAAGCAACCAATCAGATTCTTCATTGCTAAATAAACTTCTAAAGAAATTTGCTGGTGTAAAAAATGGGGGAGGTGGTAGTGCAGTGGTAAAGGTGTTAGACTGCTAATTGGAAGATTAGGGTTCGAGTCCCACCACCACCAAGTTTCCACTGCTGGGCCCCTGAGCAAGGCCCTTAATCCCCCAATTGCTCAGATGTATAAAAGAGATAAATGTAAGTCGCTTTGCAGAAAAGCGTCTGCCAAATGCTGTAAAGGTCAATGTAAAAAAAAGTTGGGCCACATGTGTCTCTTGATCATCTGGAAATTCAACTAGAAATTTTTTTTTTTTTTTTTTTTTTTTTACAAAATTAACATTTTTTTTTATCATTATCTACCATAAATATATGTATTCTAGAGCAAAAGCTATATTTCTGCCTTGTTTGATGGTGCTGTCTATTCATAACAAAGAAAAAAAAATCAATGTTTATGGGAAATATAAGCACTCTGAGAGCACTGATCATCCAATCAAATACTTGGATTACTAACTAAAAAAAATATATGCAAGACAAAAAAGCTTATCTTAACCCATAAATATAAAAAAATATTTTTGTTTATCTATATATTTTTTGACAGGGTAAACAACTGCGTTGGCTTTTCCAATTACAAGTTTTTCACACTTTTTCTGGCTTACTCCTTGCTGTACTGCCTGTTAATCACTGCGACGGACCTGCAGTACTTTATTCAGTTTTGGACCGTGAGTATATGATAATAGTTCTTTAAGATTCCCATAAATTCAAATCAAGTTAAAAACTAGTTAAGATGCTTATAAAATTAGATCAAGGTTTAACAGTGTTAATTGACAGATGAATTAGCATGCAGAACACCTAGCAGCAACAGTGGTTAGCACTGTTGCCTCACAGCAAGAAGGTCCCAGGTTCGTTAACTCCAGGAGGTGCCATTCTGTGTGCATGTTCTCCTTGTGCTTGTGTGGGTTTACTCTGGGTACTCCAGTGTCCTCCAACTGTCCAAAAACATTTGTGTTAGATTGATTGGTGATTCTAAATTGCCAATAGGAGTAAGTGTGAGTGTGTGTGGTTGTTTGTCTGTATGTGGCCCTGTGATGGACTGGTGACCTGTTTAGGATGGATCCCTGCTTTTTTAACCAATGACAGCTGGGTAAGACTTCAGGAGGTTGGTGCCATGGCCCTGATAAGGGAATAAGGGAATAAGTGGGTATAGATGATGATGGATAGATGGATGGATATGGATGGATGGATGGATGGATGGATGGATGGGGTGGGTGGATGGATGGGTGGATGGATGGGTGGATGGATGGGTGGATGGATGGATGGAGCATTGTTTCAATATTAATAATGCATGTTTTTATATTCCTGCATTTGTATTTTTCTTCAAGGTGGACGGTAAAACGCATGAGAGACTTAAACAATACTGGGTAGGAGTTACAGGCTTGAACACTTAATGACTGAATAATTACTCAGCTTCTGAGGGACTCCTGTAGTGACCGTAGCTGCAGAACATTTAAAGACCTGCAGACCTGCCACTGTAGTACAGTAATTGTTAGTAGTTATAGACTAACTGTGTTAGCTGTCGGTGAGGAGAACTACCATTTGCTACTTACAGCTTCCATAAGCTGTCCATCTGGCCCAGTTGGCTAAATTTGATGCTATTATTGAGTTTTATGTTTATGTATTTTTCTCAGAATGGCCTGCCAGACACTCAAGCCAAGTTCCATATAATGTTCCTGTTCTTCGCCGCCTCCATGTTCTCAGTCAGTCTGGCATCTCTGTTCGCTTATCACTGCTGGCTAATTTGCAAAAATAGATCCACCTTGGGTAAGTGACGTGACCTTACACATCAAATATGACACTGTTTTATTTTTATCAAATAACTTTTTATTACATTTGAGATTACATCGCCATGCTGTTAAATTATCATTAAACGATTGAAAATGGTTGCGATAATCTAGAAAAAAGACCAGCTTTAACTGGTCTCTATCGAAACTTGGAGACCGTAGAGGAAAATACTAGAATACTTTTACTTGAGTGAAGTGGTTCGCCTCTTTTAGCTATTGTTGCCTTACAGCAAGAATGTCCCAGGTTCATACCCTTTGCAGGCGTGGGTTTACTCCAGGTTCTCCGGTTTCTTCCCAAAGTCCAAAAACATATATATTCGATTCACTGCTTATTCCAAACTGCCCATAGGAGTAAGTGTGAGTGTGAGTGTGTGTGTGTGTTTGGTTGTTTGTCTGTATGTGTACTTGCGATAGACTGGCGACCTGTCCAGAGTGACCCCTGCCTTTTACACAATGACAGCTGGGATAGACTCCAGCAGATCCCCATGACCCTGATTATGACAATAGATAAATAGATGGATGTCATTTATGTAGATATGGAGGCAGTGATGTAGGCCATCTTGTGTTGCAGTGATAACAAATGCTAAATTTGTCTATTTGCATGTATTGTTCATACTTCAGTTTCATTTATTTTTCCTCCATCCTCAGAGGTCTTCCGTGCACCTGCCTTTCTTCACGGAGCCGACAAAAATGGCTTTAGTCTCGGAGTAAGCAAAAACTTTCACCAGGTCTTTGGAGATAAAAAGAAATATTGGCTTCTGCCAGTGTTTTCTAGGTATCTCAGCCTGCACATTATTATTGCACATATCATTTAGATGGAAAAAGATTGTAAAACGGATTGGATTTATTTGCGTTGATTTCAGCCAAGGCGATGGATGTTTCTTCCCCACGTGCCTTGTGAACCCTGACCCAGAACAACCTGCCTCGCCATCTGCACATGCTGTTAAAAGGTCTACGCCTTTTGTATCTTGTGTCTGTCGATTTATAGTTTACTTTCAAACAGACAACGTTATAGGCTTAGAAAAGTAGAACGTCTGATCGCTAACATTAAAGGACAGATGGGTATGTTTTTGTTATAATATTTCAATACAGCAGTACCCAGTCCACACTAACCGGCTTGGTTAAACTATTTCATGGCATTCACAAACATATTTTTGTCTTCCCATCTTGCTTGGTTGACAGCGATGAAGAAGCCCATCAATTTCCCTCGAAACCTCTGAGAGAATCTCAAAGCCGACTGCTGAGCAACGGACAGACCTGGACCGACAGCGATGAAACGGAGGAACGAGGCAGAGAAGGTGACCTCATCATTGCCACCATCAGTGCACGGAAACTCCACTGAGGCGAGATGTATAGAACCCAAGTGCAGTTTATTTACAATGTGACTATATACAGACACAACAAACATGAACTAATCTTGACGGAACAGGAACAGGAACAGGAACAGGAACAGGAACAGGAACAGGAACAGGAACAGGAACAGGAACAGACAAACAGTAAACAATAATCCACAAATGACAGGGCAAACACAAGGGCTATAAATACACGAGGAACTAATAAACAAAACAAGACACACCTGAACTAATGAACAACACATGACTAAACAAACCAATGAAAACAAGACACAAGGACAAAAGGAAGCACAAGACAGGAAGTAAACGAACATACAGCCCAGGCTAGCTTAGATAGCATAGCATAGCATAGCATAGCATAGCTTAACTAGCTAGCTAGCATAGCTTAGCCTAGACATAAAACAAACAATGAACATGAAATAAGAAGAACATAAAACAAGAACATGAAACCTTACACATGAAAATGTAAATCACGAATTATATCTATAAATTCTTAGTTGGGTCAAACCAGCGGTTCTACCCAAGGGGGCCTAAGGGTAGTTTCTATTGAAACAAAGTGTGTTTTGTTGTGACTGTTCTCACATGATTCTAGGTCTTGTGTACATGTTGGTACATGTGATGTTAAGGAAATTGTTTTCGATTGTTTGGGGCTGTAAAATATCACAATGCCTCTTTGTTATTGTTTTTTTTTGCCATTTTGTACAGGAGCAAGCAACCCGGTGCTGAGTATAGAGAAAGAAACATAGTCTGAGTGCTGACTTGTTAAAGAAAACAAGGTTTGTTCTCTTTGTGTCATTATACCGTTCATGAAATATATAATGTGTAAAAAAAAGAAATTAAATAAAGTTGTTCTTTTTAATTATCCTAAAGCGACTAGGACAAATAAAGTGAATTTTATTATTAGCAAATATTTAAAGTATTTAAATAAAAGGTTGGGGGTTTTACAAAGTCTGAGCGCACCAGTGAAAATACTTCCATTTGGTATTTGTCCTTATATAATACAAAATAATATTGTTGACAACCCGAGTAAACTTATTAGTACGTTTCTTGATACAGCGGTACATTAACTTACGAGTTCCCAACTAACGAGTTTTTCGAGATACGAGTCGTTTCTCAGACAATTTTCTGCTTTGAGTTACGAGATCAAATTCGGGTCACGAGGCCGCTTCAGACACCCAACCGCTAGTTAGCATAGCGAACACCACAGTGAACGCCGTAACATCCACCCAGCATCCCGTGTGTCACTCGATAGCTAGTCAGACATGCGCGTTAGCAAGTGGAGTCGTCTGATCTCCAAGGTAAACGCTGTACATTATACTTAATAAAACCGGTTTATTCCAGTACATCCTATTGTAGTGTTTTTATACAATATTCGTTATTTATAAGTTTATTTTTCCAATTTAAAAAACATGTTTATGTAAGGGGAAGTGGTGGCAAATGGTTAAGATGTGTTGGACTACCAACCCAAAGATTGTGGGTTCAAATCTCAGCTCCACCAAGCTACCACTGTTGTGACCCTGAGCAAGGCCCTAAACCCCTAATTGCTCTCTTGTATAAATGAGATAATGTAAGTCGCTCTGGATAAGGATGTCTACCAAACGCTGTAAATGTAACAAAAAAAAAAGCTGTTTTTTTTTGGGGAGCCGGAACGAATAAATAGCACTTCAATTCATTTTAAAGGGAAAATTGATTTGATATATGAGTAATTTGAGTTATTTTTTTAGCTGTAATTAATGGGTGTCCACAGTAGTGGACATAATTTTGCCAAGTAGGATAAACATCCTTTGTTGATCCTGAATCAAATGTTCAATCAACCAATCGTAACCATACGATGTCATCAGTGTGTGTCAAACAAACCCGCCTCAATTCATTTTTGAAGCTTTTTCCTTTTTTTTTTTGTCCACAAACTAAAAAACTTTACTGAGTAAATGCTGAAAAATATCTGAATTTTTTTTATTCTAAAATAATTTCCTGATACTGACGATTCCTGGATTAACATTGAATGAAATTAAACTATAAACGATATTAAAATAAATGATGATAATCAAGAAACAACATTAGTGAATTCTGACTGTATTAATTCTAATAATCTGAAATAAACATTGTTTATGATTCACTGAATCAATTCATTAATCAGTGAATCTAATAAACAATTGAGGGTGAAATGGTGAACCTGTAGAACCGCAATAGAGCAACGTTCACAATATAAAACAGGTTTTAACGTTTATTTCATTAAATCACAACATTTTAATGCTTAACGATCCCAAGACAGAATTTTATAAGCATAAATTTCAAAAAATAAAACCATGAATTGACTTTTTATTCCTGCACACACACCTAAATACATTTTACTGCACACACACACACACACACACACACACACCTATTTTAGGTTATGAGTTTGAGGGAAACCAAACTGCACACACATGTTGTATACAATTGTTCAGTACAGCATGTGAGCATGTGATGTATTACAGATGAAATTTTAACGTATTTCATGTTTGTTTATTTAATAAATACATTTGTAATATTACATTTTGCTTTCCAAGTAGGAAAAGATTTAAAAATGGATTGAGGCGGGTTTGACTGACACACACTGATGGTTATGATTGAAATGTCGATCCAGGATGAACAATAGAATCCAGGATCAAAATCACGTCCACCTCCACAGACATGTTGGACAAAAAATGCATTTGTGTCCTTTCCTACTTCCTTTCACAGATCCCCGTGCGGCCCTGCGTGTTTTCTGTGGAACACTGGAGAAGCTTCTGCTGCGGGAAACGGCCATTATCCGTTACGATGGATTTCCTTGTAATTGCTTGAGCAGGGAGCTCCTTAGTTACCGGCGTGTCTATACTCATTCAGACCGGTTACAGTCCTTATTACGGAGGGAGAGAGGCTTCGTGTCTATACTGTGCTGTGCCCCCACACAGAAAAGGTGCATCAGATGATAAAGTGGGTAATAAGAGCTAAAGCTTTAGGAATATTCCGTGAACGTATTTGATAATGACTTTATGACTTTAGGGTGACATTTTTGTGGTTTTGTGCATGCCGTGTGGTTCATTCGTCTGTTGCTGGAAGTTCTCAAGAAAAACAAGAAAGTCTTAATGGCTATTCGGTGTCCTGAATTGCTGAAATGACCTTTTTGTAATGCTTCAGTTTGATTGCATGCGTCGGCAGATGTTTGTATGACGAAAACACATTATAATGATAAGCTGGTTCACCGGCACTGTGTGTCATTCCTTATTTTAAAAACTCTTTAGTAGAGAAAATATGTTGCAGTGTTGATTTATCGTAAGCAACTTTTCACGTTCAATTTCGGCTACAGGTTTTAATTCCAAGCTACTAACAGAAATGAATTGGCCCCGGCTCTGGTGGTGCCCTAGGCGAGATTTGTGCCCCCCTACTCAAACCTCCACCCCCCATTTACACACTTCCTACCACTAAAAAACATCTAGAAAATGCAGATTTATAAATACTGAACAAACACATAAATAAATACACATTAAGCATGAGTAATAAATAAATTGTAATAGTAATAAACAAAGTCATTAAAAAACTCACACACTAGTTAAATCGACAAAAAAGTGTACTTTCAGTCAAAAGGCAAAGCTAGGATTTTTAGCGTCTGGGGACAAAGTCAGTTTCTTGCCCCGTCCTGGCCCGCGTCATGCTTTCCCGGAAATTTTTGAGTTTTAGAACATGAGAACCTGCATTTCGTGGCATATTTTTAGGGGGAAAAAAGGATAAAAAAAATAAAATATTTAAGGCAACAATGATACTTCGAAGATATAATTGAGGAAAACATTTATTCATTCTAAAATAAATTCGTTATTATGTAACATCAATTTTGACGCCCCCAGATCCTGCGCTCGTGGACAGATGACCCCCCCTTGCTCCCCTTTCTTAGCTACATCATGTTTGACTGCTTAAAAAATTTTTTTGCTTAGTATATGGGTGTTGGAGCGCTCGATGGTCACGAGAGGGCGCACTTCCGACAAAAAGAAAAAAGAAAAAAAAAAAAAAGAAAAAACTCGTGCAAAGCCCCCCAGTAATTTTACGCCTTAGTCAATTGCTAATGTCGCCTATGCCCCACGGGCCGCCCCAGGGTTCAGAATCACAGATAGAGTGAAATAAAGTGTGCGATGCATTGAGAATAGATTTTAAAGATAGAAGACTTCTGATTTTGCTTATACTGTAAGTGTGTTTCTTTTTTTTTTCTTCAATTTGAGACGTTATACAAATCCATGCGCGTAAATACGGATATTTTAAAATCTGTTTATACAAATACCAAAACATTTACAAGAAAATGGTGTTTTATGATGCAAAGTGACGATCAGGTTCAGGTTTGTTTTTTTTTTTTATTATTGACAAACCCAATGAGACCTTCATTTTTATTTTCAGCGTTTGGCAGATGGTGTCCTACACAATCGGGACCTTGTTTCTAAATATGAAGTTGCATGCAGAATAAAATGTTTTTCCTCTTCCCAGAAAAAAAAGAAAACACTAAAACAAGCGATTGGTGCCGTGTAAAATCTTATTATAGCCATAAAAGCGCTTCAAAAATACGCAAACAAGGGGAAAAAAAATCTATTTCTAATTTGTAATTTTTCACGAACCGAAACTGTTGGGCTGCTTTTAATGGATAATAAAGGAGAAAATTTAGCAAAATGCAAATTCACGGTTAAGTGTAATTTATAGTATTCTAAGTGTCGTGAGATGTCATAAAAAAAAGTTATTCAAGCCTGCAAAAGTGCCTAAAAGTATCGAACAAAATGCTGCATCTGAGATTCACTGGTCAGATGAAGATGTGGCTTCGGAGATATTTTGCAGCTCGGTGTCCAGAGCTTTTGTAAAGATCTTGTGAAGCTCTTAATCAGATGACAAGCTTCCAAATCCAATGCTTTGTACCATCTACACAAATGAATTGAGGAGGACGTTACCTTCAGCTTACCTTCAATAGAAAAGGTTTAGTCCGTTTATACTGACTGCCAATATTAATTCACTTTAAAGCAGCGGTTCCCAACAGGGGGTTCCCGACCCACAAGGGGGCCTCAGTGAGCTCCGTGGGGGGTTGCGTCATTTCGGCCGCATTTACACTGCAGTGACTCAGTTCTGATTTTTTTTCCTCCAGTGTGGTACAGATCGGATTTGACTCATGATAGCGTAAGCAGGAAAAAAAACCACATATATTCCGATATTTCTTAGATCGGATTCACGCCTCATTTGTATGTGCTAATTAATCGGCTATTAATCAGATTCGTGCATTAGCGTGTGCAGTGTAAACAGACAGATCGGATTTTTACCTGTTATGATGGCGCATGACGTTAACTCAAATGGACACCAGCGAAATATAATAACTTACAATAACTGGGGTTTTTTTTTTTATCATTTATTAATTTTTTTTTACTGTAACAAATGTTCGAACCCCAAAGCAAAGTCAGTTTCAATAATCCACAATGGAAGTTTCTTACACACACACACACACACACACACACACTAAAGAAAGCAGTGCTTTGCCAACCTTCAAATATGATGCAGAAGTAAAATACTAAATAATCATTTAATCTTTGTCTATTAATAATTGCAGCTTTTTTTACTTCCTTTTCTGGTCAGTACGTCTACATCGGATTGTTTTGCCGTGTATAGTGTAAACACAGACATCGGATACGGATCAGTTTTAAAATATGATGTAAGCAGGTCAACAAAAAATATATATAGCGGTATAGTCACCAAATTGGAACTGGGCATCAAGACCTGCAGTGTAAATGCAGCCAATGAAAAGTGTTGTGCCGTGAGGAGCATTAAGGAGAACGATCATATTGCATCAGCTAGTTTTATCCATGATCCCCTGGTTGACCAAAAAATAGACAAAATTTGTAATTTGTCCTCCAAAAAAAAAAAAAGAGTGTCAGTGATTCACCTTCAGCAGCTGATAGTAATGACCGAGACATACTGGACCCAGGTGAGAAAGAGCCCACCAATTCGGGTCACAGTTCTAACAACAGTGGAACCACAAAATGCAGGAAATACCGAGCGCGATATCATCCTTAAATGTGAAAGGGGGTCCTAAAGTGGCCTTAGGGGGCCTCAGAAGAAAAAAGGGTTGAGAACCACTGCTTTAAATCCAGTGTTTTATTACACGCTGTACTTTATTTTTTGGCTCGCTCTCACATGTGGATCGTTTCTTATGAAGAGCTGCGAGAAATCTGGAAGGCACGATACACATTTTCACACATTTCCTTTGGGTAATTATGCTTTAATATGTATGTGATATAAAATCTTGAAATGCCAGGATTTTCTAAAGGTGTCGAGATCTAATGTACCGGTTTATATTTATAAAACAAGTAGCGCTTTAACACATTAAACACAGACTATGCTATTGAACGGAAGCCATATGCGAGTTATGGTATCTGTTTAGCTTTAGTTTCTTTCCTATTAAGACCACTTTCTAAAACGTGTTAATCATAAGTTACATGATTTATGGTGTTATGGACTGTTACTTACTAAGAATTTGCCTATTTAACACTTGTATCAATGTTTTTAGCTAAAATAATAAAACTATTGTTTAATCGAAGGCACGTGTTGTTTCTTGTAGGTTAACGGTTCAATATAAATGTTAAATAAAAAAAATATCTATCAGAATAAACATTTATTATAAGTAAATAAAACCGCGGCATGGCAGAACAATAAAAAATGCCAAAAAATTGATACTTAATCAGAGGAAGTGGTGGCTCATGGTTAAGATGTTGGACTACCACAACCTGAAGAATGTGGGTTCAATTCCTAAGCTAGACCCCTAATTGCTCAGTTGTATTTAAAGAGGCCTTGCCAGAGTAAGTCGCTCTGGATAACGGCGTCTGCCAAATACTGTGTACGTTTTTAATTTAGCTGTAGAATTTGCACGCAAAGCAATTATACACCTCAACATGGCTCCCAATGGTGCAGATGATAGAAAACTGAGGCCTTTATTTACAAAAGCACTAAAAACAGTCACCTTTGTTATTGCATATTCTTCACATGGATATTTTGCTGAAATCTGACCGGGTTAAATTCAGCAAAAAAAAAAAAAAAAAAAAAAAAAAAAAAAAAAAAAGGAAAAAAAAAAAAAAAAAAAAAAAAAAGAAAAGCAGCATCCATGCAGTTCACACCTCTGTAAAAGCTTAGACTACGACTCAACGCAGCATTTATTCAAACGCTGTCGGTACATGCAGCTGATTTACAACACAAAAAACAAAACCCCTATGAACGAACGACTGGAAAAAAAAAAGAAAAACAACACAACAGTGCTACAGGTAAATCCAATTCCACTGACGCAGAGTACTGGAGGTGGTTAAGATTCTTTAAGAAGCATAATGAATAAAAGGCTTTGGTTTAATACTAAAAATACTACAAAACCTTTAAGTCATTTTTTTAAAATGAAATGAAGACAGTCTTGGTGCAGAAGAGGTGACCTCAGTTCAGTTAAAGGGTGGCAGTTATGGATAACTTCTCCTATTTAGTGGTGAATAAAAATAAATAAATAAATAAATAAACCTGTGTTAGCTTTAACGTAAAGGTAAAATCAGTGCAAAGGCTTCACTCGTGCCATTAAGTGCCAGGATCTTCCGACTGTCTCTCGATTCAAGCTATTGCAGGATGCCAGGTATGGGCACGGGTACTCCTCGGATCAGGGAACAGCTGTACATGTAGGTAAACGACGTGTAAGTTGGTTGTTGAAATAGTCTGCGCTACTCAACAAAGTGTGTGAACAAAGTCAATAAATTAATGATAAAAAAACATAAAATGTAGCTTTAAGGCTGAGCTTTGCAGGGGGAAAATAAAACACCCATATTATAATTTCTTTCTGGTCTCTTATGATAAAAGAGTAAAGTGTTGTGACAAAATAAATGAACATAGACAAGGCAACAAAGTGGTTGAGGGGAGGGGGGGGAAAGGGGGGTTGGGCGACGACGACGTTTTTTAGCTTTTCATCTAAAACCAAGAGTCTCATTTAGAGCTTTAAAGTGCAATGTCTTATGAAAAACTAAAACAAAACAAAAAAAACAACAAAAAAAACAACCCCATGTATTAAGCCCTGCACGTGAAGTTCTTTATAGTCAGGCTGGTTCTTGTTGTGTCACGACTGCTGCTTGTTGGCTTCCTCTTCATAGGCGTTCCCGGTGCCGTTCTGGACGTAAGACGAACCGGAACCCAGTCCATACAAGTGACCACAGTACTTAGCATCATCAATATGATCCTCAAAAAACATCTGTAATGAGAGGAAATGATGTTCGATACCAAAATACTATTATAGTAGCAGTAACTTCATTCTCTCTCTTAATAAAAAAACTATTCCAATTAAAGTGTGTGTTTGTGTGTATGTGTGTGTGTCTCTTCACATAAAGATTCGGCTAATTAAATGGAATTAGATGTCAGCTGAAGGGTTCAGGTGTTTTATTCCTAATTATAACTAGTAGGAGAAGTGGTGGCTCATGGTTAAGGTGTTGGACTACCAACCTGAAGATTGTGGTTTCGATTTCCACCTCCACCAAGCCACCCCTGAGCAGGGCCCCTAACCCCCAATTGCTCAGTTGTATAAAAGAGATAAATGTAAATCGCTCTGGATAAGAACGTCTGCCAAATGCTGTAAATGTAAATGTATAACTATATATTCGACTCTTTATTTATAGATTATTTATAGATATATACAAAAAGAGGAAATAGTACCAGCAGGTAAAAACAGGTTTTTAGTAGAAAAATGTCCAAAAGTAAAATATAATTCATGGCTCTATGATGTAAATTGTCCTAAAACATTTGGTGTGGATGGTGAAAAAACAGTTTTGTATGATTTTTAAAGGAAATGTCTGCCTAACATGACTGACGAACAGTGATCATGTTGTGCATAAGACTGTCACAATTATTAAATAATTTTATGATCGCAATTATTTGTCCTAACCGTGATCGTTGAATCCGACTGCAATTATTGCACACTTTTATTAGCCACTAGGGGGACCTGCAGCCCCCTAATTTCAACCAGAGTGAGGAGTGAGTGAAGCGGCGCGATTTGAAAGTCAGAGCGTCGGGATTTTCTGACACTCCAAACGCAGCTTTCAAAGACGCAACATCACCACCGCAACTCATGTTAATGACAAAAAATACAATAGAAATGCATAGAAAATAAATCAATTTATATGTTGCTGCTGGGAAGTGGTGGCTTAGTGGTTAAAGAGTTGGACCAGAAAGACCAGGGTTCAATTCTCAGCACCAACAAGCCACCATTGTTGGGCCCCCGAGCAATTTCTCAGTTGTATAAAAAAAAAGAAAAACGCAAGTCGCTCAGGATAAGAACGTCTCCCAGGTGCTGTAAATGTAAATAAACACCACTAACAGGACACAAAGACTGGATTTCCTTAAATACTTTTTATCTCTAATAAAATATTGAGTCATTAATAAGGCACACAATGGCGCGATTATTAAATGCTTTGAGTTGCTTTCTTAAATGCTTAATTATTTTTCCACAAACAATTAATCGTTAAAGCCTTAAAACAGACATTAAATCATCATAATCGCTATTATTTTTTGACAATCATGACAGCTCGAGTTGTGCGGTCATTTTTTTCCCCTTGTAAAATGTGTTTCATAGTAGTTTATAGTTCTACTAACCACACAAGTAGTGTGTAACACTGTCCACTGTTGTCGAGTTTCTACCAATATATCTACATTTACACTTTGGTCTCCTTTGGAACAAAAAACAAGTTAGAAGATATTCTTTTATGTAGACATGGAATTGCACATGGATTTCCTTACCTACCTCTCTCATTTTAAAGAACGCCATTCCTGTAAGAAGGGAGTCTGAGCCTGCCTGATGCTGAGGTCCAATTCTCTCCAGTTCCAACTGCTCAGCTACCTCCTGCAGGCCTCCCTGAACATCACAAAACCATCACGTGTGACTATATCCCAATTTTGCGACTATATCCTCTTTTTTTAAATGACCTGCTTACAGCTTCTTTTAAAACTGACCCATATCAGATTTTCGCATTTACACCATACACGGAAAAACAACCCGAGGTAGACATACTGACCGGAAAAGGAAGCGCAACGATCGATGGACGCAATGGAGGAAGACGATATTATTATTTAGTATTCTGCACCATATTTAAAGGTCGGCAAAACAATTCTCTCTCTCTCTCGAGGCGGAGAAAAAAAAAAATTCCACATGCTTGTTGCAGCCTGGGCGCATTGATCAAGTAATAATCGTTTGTTTTTTTTAATGTGTTAATTGTTTTGTTTACAGACAAAACATATTTTAAGTGAACAAAACTAATAAATATCGAAATACACAGTTGTTGTAAGTTGACGTCATGTGCCACCGTCGCTTCTTTAATGACATTCGACTCGCATTGACAGGTAAAAAATCCGATCTGTCCGTTTACACTGCACACGCTAATGCACGTATCCGATTCATATCCGATCTATTAACACATATAGACAGGACAGCGGAATTCATGTGCTTTTTTTATCCTGCTTACACGGTCGTCAGTCATATCCCATCTGTATTACATTGGAGGAAAAAAACAATCAGAATTGGGTCTTTTCATACACACACAGTGTAAATGCGGTCTTTCAACAGTCCAAAAGCCTGGGGGGGGGGGGGGGGGGGGGGGGGGGGCCCTGTTTTTTTTTTTTTTTTTTTAATATAATTTATTTTTTTAAATAGATGTGCAAACACAAACACAAGGAACGCATGCATACCTTTAGATTTTTACAGCTCTTCATGAGGTATTTCACATCATAGATAATGGGGAAAAATAAACGAAGAATCTCAAAGAAGTCGACTTCTTCCTCTGGCAGCTTAGAGTTGGACAGGATTTTGATCAGGTAGCCGAAGTCATAGCCACTTAACAGGAAAAAAACAAAACACAAATAATCAACAATACATAAATAAACAGGTGGAGAAGAAAAGTATTAGCAGCTCATGGGTTCAAAACATGTATGTGCTAAATATTGTCAATATTAGGGGTGTGATGAGACTGGATTTGTGGAAACGAGACGAGACTTTAAAATACAGAGAAAAAAATTGTCTTTAATTCAACTGAAAACCACAAAATGCATTTTTAAAATTAACTTAAACTTTATGAAATTAAACTAAATTTTACTGAATTATATGCGGTAATTAACAACATGTTTTGCCACAAACTTTTATTGCCCCGTCTGTTATTAATTAGTGTTGGTGGCAGTTGTAGCAGCTTCTGCTCGGACGTCAACACCGCCACAGCTGTTAAACTCTGTCTTGCCCGTCTGAGCAAACAAGCGACACTCACAAAACCAAGTCCAGTCTGTGTAACGAGGTTACTTAGCTGCGTCATTGTGTGAAGGATTAAATGTGCGGCTCAAATCCTGCTTCGCGCACAGCCACATCTATATTACATAAATCATCTGTTAGAATAGCGATGCAGACGGTGTTAGCAGAGGCGTTCGGTATTTATTTCTTGCAATGTTTGCATGTTGTCTTTGTCTTGTCTATCATTTTTTCGCCGTTTTTTATATTCCACCAGGACAAAAACAAAATTCTGAAACACGAATGATTTAAATGTGGCAAAGCATCTCTACATTCTCAAAAGACCAGTCCGATCTCACAAGATACACTGGATCTCGCAAGATCCCGTCACACCCCTAATGAAAACCAATACAAAAGTGAATGTACCTGTGGAAAGACAACCACTTGACCCCTTCGCAGAGCACAACACCTGATGTCATAAGGAGCTCTGCAAAATACAGTGTCTCAATGCCTTCTTCTTCATGCTTTTTGAACTGGATGCCTGATGTTGTCAGTAGCTCAATTGAATCTTGTGCATACATGTCTTCCCTGAAATTATTTTTAGACAAATGACATCATATTAAACACAGAATTCTTTTTTTATGTTTTTAACTGCACACTTGGCACAAGCAATTAAAATAAGCATGTGTCTACCATTGTGCAGGTCTCCCTGGTGCTGCCAGCTGAAACAGCTCTGATCTGTACAGGAATATACTTAACAAGAGCACTAGGGGTCTGCTGGGTATCTGACATGATACCAAAACATCAGCAGCAGCAGGCCCATGAACATCCCATAAACAATAATTTGCACGGAAATGATTGAAAAAAAAAACTAGTAGAAAGGAATTAAGGAGCTGCTTATTAGTAAGACTGTCACAATTTATTAAATAATCGTATGATCGCAATTATTTAAACCAACCACTAGCGGTGAATCCAACTGTAATTATTGCACATTTTTATTATCCACTAGGGGGAACTGTAGTACCTGCAGCCCCCTACTTTCAACCAGAGTGAGTTAAACGACCCATAACGCAACTGCAGAGAACAGGAATTAATTTATATGTTGCTAAACGGATAAACACACTGACAGGACACCAAATATGGATTTCCTCAAATACTATTTATCTCGAATCATATATTTACAGTCGAGTGTTAAGTACAAACAATTAATTGCCAAAACAAAATTAATTGTTAAAGCCCGGAAACAGGCAATAAATCGTCATAATCACAATTACTTATTTAACAATTAATCGTCACCCAAATTTAATAATCGTGACAGTCCCACTTATTGCTGCCACTGTTAGAAAAACATCTGTGTGTGTATGTGTGTGTGTGTGATGTGATTGTAAATGACAGGTGATGTGATGTTAATGTCCATCACAGGACTGAGATTGACTTTACTTTAATCTTTTTTTTTTTTTTTTTATAGAATTAGAACAGAGACACTTTGGAGGAGACGGGATGTAAAAACTCGCCAAGTATTTTGAAATTCAGGGTTTTTACAAGTCTACAAGTTTTAAACATCAGGAAGTCGTTGATTGCAGGCATCAACAATGACAATTTAAAAATATTTACTGATTTGGGATATATATATATATATATATATATATATATATATATAAAGTAAAAAATATATATGGTAAAACTGTCCTTACGTGAGGTTAAATCTAAAGTTGAACTGCCATGTTGACGTTCCTGGTGGATATTCACCCTGTTCATTCATGAAGGTGAGGCCAAGCTGGATAATCTTCAACAAATCCACGTTACACCGCAAGAGCTGATACTGGTAGTCTGCATTACTTCGGAACTCACCAATTGGTCTTGCAACTACACCTGGAAACTCCGTGTCCTATAAACAAAGTTAAAGATTAGAGACAGATCTGACACAGAACTGTACGCAAGGAAGAAAAATAATGAAAATGGCGTACCATGGCGATGTAGTTGTATTTCCGGATCACCTGGCGAATCCTTTTCAGCTCTTCATCCAGGTTACTAGCCCAAACTTCACATATTCTTTGGCTATGATCCACAGTGGCTGCGGGCATAGTGCCACTTTCAGATGGAAGGCATCAAAATAAAAGATCTCCCGTGGGAACACTTTCATAGACTTTTAATCCTTTTCTCCGTTTTGACCTGTGGAACAAAAAAAAACAATCAATTTTTTTGCTGAAATTTGGCAGACGCTCTTATCCACGGTGACGTACAAATTATTTCTATATAACTAAGCAATTTGGGGTTAGGGGCCTTGCTCAGGGGCCCAGCTGTGGGAATTTTTGGTGCTGGGAAAGGTGCAACCGTCTAAGCACATTAACAGCATCTGGCAAACATCTATATTACATTCATATCTTTTATACAACTGAGTTAGACATTAGGGGCCTTGCTCAGGGGCCCAGCAGTGGGAATTTTTGGTGCTGTGAAAGGTGCAATTTAAAGCATTTGGAAAACACCCATATTAAATTTACCTTATTTATACAACTGGGCAATTAGGGGTTAGGGGCCTTGGTCAGGGGCCCAGCAGAGGTAATTTTTGGTGCAACTATCTATTTACATCATAGTTCAGACACCCATATTTTATTCATCTTATTTATACAACTGAGCAGTTAGAGGTTAGGGGCCTTGCTCAGGGGCCCAGCAGTGGTCATTTTTGGTGCAACCATCTATTTAAAACATGGTGCAGACGCCCATATTACATTCACCTCTTTTATACAACTAAACGATTGCGGGTTGAGGGCCTTGCTACAGGGGGCCAGTAATGATAACTTGCTGGGATTCGAACCCCGATCCTTTAATTAATTTAAGGTGTCCAACACCTTAAACACTGGGCTACCACTTCCCACTTCCGGTTAGCCGTCCAACCCGTCAATCACTGAGCTATCACCTTTCTGGTAGAAAATACATTGGTGGTTTTAAAACATTGAGCAAACAAACGTTGGAAAATTAAATATTAACATGTATTTATGCAAAAAAAACCCCAGAAAGTTAACAGAATAAAATGTGTAATAATCCATTGTAACTTCCTGTCGTCTAAAACAGAGGAAAGAAAAAAAGACCACCGGTCATATCAGACCAATAAAAACTTATATTTTCCTTCTTTATTTACTAATAATAACTAAAATATCTAAATAAAACATTTTTATATAAGAATAAGTCTAGCTTTATTTATTAAACCAATAGTCTGTCAGCATCTCCTGTATTCAGCTACACTAGGACCAACAGCAGGGTTAGCAACTCAGCTAAACATGCTAATTCTCCTCTGGAAACCTGGGGGAATTGAACAAACAACACCCTGACCTGGAGAACGCATTTCTCCAAAACTCACGCTCAACTCCGAAACTAAGTGCCGGGTAAATGTGTGGACTTTAACAAACGGGAAATAGTAAACTGTCGTGTTTGATGTTAGCTTAATGCTAGCCAGCTGTGTAAATGCTAACTATTGCTAACGGAACGGCTAGCGACTTTAGCCACATAACTTTGCTCTGCGAGTTTGGACAAAGTTCACTGATCAGCCATCACTTACCTCTGCTTAGTTTAGGTACAATTAAAATGTACTGACTCAGTAACAGGTTGTTGTCTTTGTTTACAAATGACTGGGGGTCGTAAAGCTCTAACGTTTAGCTACTTTTATTCGTTTAACACCGACATAAACAATCAGCTGCCACCTCTCAAACTCCATTACAGCCCCTGGGCGCTGACGCATGCGCGTTGTGATCGCCGACGTCATTACGCTCCGAACTACAAACACTTAAAACCGGAGCCGCAGGGTGGTGTATGTGACTCCATTTCCGCCAGCACATCACATGACATAACATGACATAACATAACATGACATGACATAAAATAAAGACATTCTTAAGACATATTTATGAGATAAAAATCGAAATAATGAATTTAAATGTCATAACTATAAGATAAAAGTCCAAATTATGACATTAAAAGCCATTATTATGAGATTAAAATGTCAAAATTATGACTTCAAGTAATAATTATGAGATAAGAAGTCTAAATTATGAATTTAAAAGTCGAAATTAAGAATTTTTAAGTCATAATTATGAAATGAAAAGTTGAAATTATGAATTCAAAAGTATAACTTTAAATGTCATAATTATAAGATAAAACATAACATGACATTACAGAACATAAAATAGACATTTTTAAGACATAATTATAAAATAAAAAGTCACAAATAAAACAAGTCAACAATGTAAAATTAATAATGATTTATTTGCATTTCAGAAACATTGCAGTAAACAGAAAGCTCAGTCTTTCCTTAATATTAAAGTAGAACTTTAGATTACATGTGTTCATTATATCCCTTCCAACCATTTAACATTATAAATAAAGCAGTTCATGAAGTAAAAACAAAAATCTTCATGCTTTGATTTATTTTTCTATAACTAGGAACAATTAAGCCATTTTCCAAACATACTGATATATATACTTTTTTTAAAAGTGTAATTTATATGTATTTAATATGACTTTGCTGTGTTTGCTTTTTCACTCCCACCTGTTTGACTTTCAGGTCTTAGTATAAATAAATATCCTTGAATCATAAGGCATTTTTTTCTGTACCTTTTTGTAACTTCATGCAAATTTTAAACCAACTTACAAAGAAACTGACAGAAAAACAGACACAAACTTCATAAGTTTTCTTTGGAACTTAAATACATTCTTTATATACCACTTTTGCCCCATTACATTTGCAGCATTTGGCATATGTCTTTATCCAGAGTAACTTACATTTATCTCTTTTATTAACTGAGTGATTAGGGGTTAAAGGGCCGTGCTCAGGGGCCCACAGTGGTGGCTTGGTGGTGCTGGTAATCAAACCCCGGTCTTTCTGGTATCAGTCCAACACCTTAACCACTAAGCCACCACTTTCCATTAAACACAGTCTAAATCCTTGTGTTGTCCTTTCTTAAGGAATGACACCTGAAATAAGCCTCTCCTGCCTTCTGGTCTGAGCTTTTTGGTTTATCTTCAAACAGACTAAGAACTTTAAGTCCATCGGCCCAAAAAAAAAAGTCTCAATTGTTGTCCTGAGGTGCGTTAGCTAGACTTATGTGTATTGGAACATGTTTTTTTACACCGACGCCTTTCAGTGGCTTATTAGCCAATGCAGCCCGTTTCTACAACACAGAATCATAAACAAGTTAATATACACAATAAAAATAGATCTGCATGAACGCAGTGGAAAATCTTGTACTTTTTTTTGGGGTGTTTTAGTTTCCTACCTGCTCACAAACGGCCAGAACCTCTTCTAGTTGATGATTTTCCTCTTTCACTGCCACTAAGCAGTCAAGCACAGACTGACGGGGGTGCAATCCTCTGTCAAACTGATTGTACAAACCTCTCCAGAACCTAAAACACAAGATTGGAGATACAATGTGTAATTGCACAGCAGTGTATTTTTACTGATAAGTCGTAAACAAACACTTTAGTACTGATTGACTGCAAATACAGATGATTATAGATGATATATAGAAAAGGCAGCTGAAGGTGTGCGGGGCTAAAAACCCATTTTATTAGCAGAACCTTTTGATCTGTAGTTTTGTCTTAGGTGAAGGCGCAGAACTGGAGGGATGATGGATATAGAATGTTTGGTGAACTGGGATATCTGTGTGCTGCTGTTCCTCCACTATTACACGTTCACTCAGGTTTGTCGACGGTGGTGTGGTGGGCCGACTCTCCCTTTAGTTATGCTGCTATAGCGAGTCCTGTCGGAGTCCCCAAACTACACAATACCCAAACTCCTACACAACCATACGCTTAATAATCTATATCTTTTTCTTCCCCTCTCTTTCGGGGGAGGGTTAACTTGCCCCTAAGGTACCAGCGATCAGGTGCCTGCCCCTTTTCTCGATTTCAAGGAGCTTCGAGAATAGACTGGGTTTTACTCTCCTCCGGCTGACCCAAAGCTACAGTTAAAATCACATTTGATCATTACAATATGCTTAAATTAACAATAACATGCGGTGTCGCCCAGATGAGGATGGGTTCCCTATTGAGTCTGGTTCCTCTCAAGGTTTCTTCCTACTTCATCTCAGGGAATTTTTTCTTGCCACAATCACCTCCGGTTTTTTCATCAGGGACAAACTCAAACAAGTAGAAAGTCAAAATTTTGAGATAATAGTCATAATTATAAAATAAAACGTCGAGATAAACTTTAAGAGTCGTAATTATAAGATAAAAAGTCGAAATTATGTGGATGGATTAGAATGGGTTCCCTATTGAGTCTGGTTCCTCTCAAGGTTTCCTTCCTACTTCATCTCAGGGAGGTTTTTTTTTGCCACAGTCGCCTCCGGTTTGTTCATTAGGGACAAACTTACACTTTTCACTGTAACTGCATTCTGTCTAAAGCTGCCGTGAGACAATGTCCACTGTTAAAAGCGCAAAACAAATAAAATTTAATTAAAGTAAATCAGACATTATTATTAATGGACCATTTCGACATATTTATTATTGATAAAATAATTGATTATTAGTACCACTGCTAAATAAATAGCATCTGAAAATATTTTAAGGGTTATTTAAAATTAGTGTGAAGATTTTTTAATTATATATAAAATGTAATAAGTAACTGAACATATATTAAATAAAATAATTTACTTGCATTTCCAATACAATTTTTGACACTATTGTACAACCTTATCACAAGTGATTTTTTTTATATATTTTATCTTATTTAATGTCATTTACAATTAAAATAAATTTTAGCATCACATCTATCTCACTGTGATGATTGAATGAGTACATTTCCTTCACAAAATATATAATTCATTTATTGATCGGTTAATAATCTCAATCTTTCGATATATGAGCTGTAACACACTTGAAACAGTAGGGGGAAGTAAAGGGACGTAGAACTCCTTGGGTTTGACTGTGGTCTGGTCTAAACAGAGGGTTAACATAGTCCAGTTTATTCTTCCACAGATGGGGCCAGACGGAGTGAGTCTTCTCTCTAATGCTTTAGACAAAAAAAAAAATATATATATATATTATTATTGTCAAAAGTAAGCACACCCCATCCATGTCAACACTATAAATAAGATGATAATGCAAAAAACAGGACTAATATTTATTTACCCCAGATGCTTCCTTTCTTTTTCACTGTTGCAGATAAAGTTGCCATACTGACAGGAGTTGATGTGACTTTGAATGCTAAGAAGAAATCGCTCGTTGTATTCGAAGGCACAGGGAAACTGCTCCATAAGCTGCCACACACACTCGAAAAACTGCTCTATAACAGGTGACACCTCTTTGGGGTCTCCATTTAGGTGGCTGTACCTGAATACAGACGAATTGATAAAGACTGTCGAGTGTCTCTCTCTCTTATACTTTTAATGAATAAACCAGAAATATGTACAGAATCAGAGGGTAAGGCAGGGGGCGGCAACCTTCAACACTTGGGCCCACAGAAAAAAAAGAACATCAGGAGCCACAAAGCACTTTTGACATCTAAAATGAAGACGATGTATTTTATATATATATATATATAGTTTTTTTCAGAGTTAGTTTTTTACCTAACTCTGAAAAAATGGGACAACAGTTTACAATCCTGTGTGAAAATGAAGGTGACGTCTTATAGTCCTAATGTGGAGACGCTGTGCGATTAAATTCAGGAGTAAAAATCACATTAAACATCTAAAATAAATGTTTTAATTAGCTGTTATTTTATATTTTATATTATATATATATATATCGTTTTTTACTTAATTCCGAAAAAACGCTGGGATAAATTACACTTTCTCATAAAATTATCAAATGTCTATCTGAGTCATCTTCGTATTTATGTAATAAAAGCCAAATTTTAATAATCCACCTGCAGCAAACAAAATTGCAAAACAAAATTTAGTCCGCTCCCGTGTGCCGTCATCTTTATATCGCGTGGGGTCAGCTGTCGAATATAAAAAGGACTATTTCACTATATTCAATATTTATTTTCAAATGGTTAGTGTGATTTTTGTTCCTGAATCTCAGCGCACAGCGTCTCCACATCAGGTCCATAAGACGTCACCTTCATTTTCACACAGGATTGTAAACTGTCCTCTGTGAGGCATGTCTGTTTTTTATATAGTTTATATTGAAGAAGACCTGCTTACATACGTATTTGGATCCGAAGCCACATGGGAGCCGCAGCTGAGGGACGAAATGAGCCACATGTGGCTCCGGAGCCGTGGGTTGCCGACCCCTGGGTTAAGGTATTAAGTGTGTTTCCTACCTATGAGAAAACTTGTGTCCGAATGAAACCCAGTCTTTTTCAACCAGCACCTGCACACAAAACATACAGGCATAAAACGTAAAGATACAATCAGATCGCTTACAGTAAACATATCGGCACATGCAAAATGTCTTTCATTTCTTGAGACGCGATCCGGTATAAACCGGTGACCTGCTACTTTTCATTCTGTACAACAGGAAATTACATTTATTTAAGAAATGCGATCCCACGTTCAGGGTGTAATTCCCGCTGCTTTAGGACATGTTCATCTAATTCAGCCTCAATGAACTTCGCATTTTCTTCTCTTTTTTTTTGAACAATTCTCAGAAACGGGCTTTGATCTAACCCTTACTGATCTCCGGGAGAGTTAGAGAGTCTCCACATGAAACAGTGAATTCAAAGCATTAAAAAAGGCCCGTACGCAATACAATCGTCTTTTTTTTCGCCTTTACACACAAAGTCAAAGATCGGAGGTAACGGAGTACAAATACTTTCATTACTGTACCTAAGTAGATTTTTCTGGTATCAGTTCTTTTAATGTATTATTTATTTTTCTGACAACATTTTACTTTTACACATTACATTTTTACACAAATATCCGTACTTTCTACTTATTGCATTTTAAACCAGACTTGTGACTTTAGTTTTAATCTGTTTAAGATGAGGAAAAGATGAGATGAGGTGAGATGAGATGAGATAATTCCTTATTTCTCCTGAAGGAAATTCTTTTTTTCAGTAGCTGCTTATTAGAAAATATAAATAAAAAAGAATAAAGAAGAAGCGAAAAGAGAAAATAAAAGAAAATGGTATACCAGGCAATTTAGAAATATAAAAATAAAAATATATAAGATTATAAAATATAAAAATACTGATAAATTTTACAGAAAGGTGCTAAAATTGTTTGTATTGTGAAAGAACGTTATTGCACATGAAGTATATATATTACACATATAATATAATATAATATAATAATAATATTGCAATTAATATTAATAATTATTATTGTTTGGTTTCATGATCGATGTTTTTCCTTTTGATGTTATTTCTTTTGATCACTTCCCCAATATTATTATTATTATTACTATTATTCATTAATTCATTCATCTTCTATACTATTCTATTATTCCCTAATTTGGGGTCACAGGGATCTGCTGGAGATCCTGGGATCCTGCCCAGGAATTAAACCCAGGACTATCTTGCTGTGAGGCAACAGTGCTAACTACCAAGCCACCGTGCTGCCCTATTACTATTATTATTATTATTATTATATAACATTTCGACTTACCATGAATCCCTTAAGAGTCCTGTAGTAAGGATCCAGAAGAACACTAGCTACAGAACACACTTGAGCTGTTCGATCCCAACCATCGGAGCAGTGGATCAAGACGCTGATGCCTTCCTCTGCCACAGCCTACACACATAGCAACACACACTCAATCAATCAGCATTGGAGTTTCTAAAGTAAGGGCAAGTAAGTTTCGCTTAAAATCAGTCCGGTGTCTCACCCTGGCGACAAAGATTCCAGCTTCCAGTATCGATCTGATGTATTTCAACCAGTCAGAATTTTCCAGGCCCGACAGGAATTCCCCCATGGATGAGGAACAAAGATCAGACACTGTGGAATGAGATGCGGTTAAGTTCCTAAGATGGGATACGCGAAGAAAGAATTTCACTGTGCTGTAAAGTATATGTGACATAGAAATTATTGGAAGGAAAAATATATTTCGATATTCTTTTACAAAGTAGGGTAATTTGGTGGCATGTAATACATATGCTGTATTTAATTTTTGGGCATCGGGGGGTCACTATCAATTTGTGGGGATTTAAATTGTGTTTTACTTTCACTCTCAATATACAATAGAGCAGACTATGTATAGGAAGCGTCAGTACTAATTTTACGATATTTGTTAGTGAAGATCCGGATTTGTTGCCCACCGATTCCTTTAAAATATCAAATTGTGCGAGCCCTGAAGACGATGCATGTGGAGACCGAAAACCAAACCAATAAGGATATTTTTGAGAAAAAAATAAGCGTTTACATATTTATATTTTCCTATTTAAGATTTGTTCCTGTTATTCAAGTGGAATTTATTTTAAACCTGTAAAAAGATGTCCATTAATTAAATAAATCGTTATTTAATTAATCGTTAGTTAAATAATCGTATGATCGCAATCATTTGACATAACAGCGGTCGCTGTATTTAACAGCAATTATTGCGCACTTTTGTTTGCCACAAGGGGGAGCTGTAGTATCTGCAGCACCCTACTTTCATCCAGAGCACTTGAGCGGAGTGGGAAACGGTAGCGCAGTGGTTAAGGAGTTGGACTGCCAATTGGAAGATCAGGGTTCGATTCCCAGCACCACCAAATTACCACTGTTCGGCTCCTGAGCAAGGTCCTTAACCCCAATTGCTCAGAAGAGATAAATGTAAGTCGCTCTGGATAAAAGTGTCTGCCAAATGACATAAAATGATTTTTTCTTCAAATAGAGCTATTTAAGTCATTTGTGAAATGTTTTCATATCGCAATATATATCGCAAGAAAATTATTGCAATGTAATTTTTGTCCCTAATATCGTACAGCCCTTTTTTATTCATTTATTTATTGAACTGCTTGTTATGCTTGTTAGGGTTTTGCACAGTCAGACTATCAGACTAACAGCAGAAGGTCTGGTGTCCACAGCACATTTTATCGGCCAATAACTGCCCAAGTTGGCGCCTGACTGACATGTAAAACAACCAATCACCAGTTCAGACTCTCATTCTCATGTATAATGAAAATGACAGACTGTAATACATACGTGACTTGCTGTGAAGTGTAGCGAGCGAATCACACACAGTATTCTAGGACGTTCTATCCTGTTCCATGCTGAGCCGGTAATGTGTATGTTACACAGCTACAAGTTACAGGTTAAACACAAATGTAAGAGAAGCCATACCTTCAATTAACTTTTGCTGACTGTTCCTCATCACATGGATATTTTCAATGCCGATGAACTGAAACTTAATGTTGGTGTAGTTATCTTCGTTTTCATAGCCTTTTCCTGTAGCCCGGTTTGCGAGTGCATTAAGCTAAAAACAGAGCAAAATTATTATTTTAATTATCTAAACTTACTATTATATGTACATTTTACTGAACATGTCTAGAGCTCACCTTGGGTCTGGTGTCTACGACATACATGAATCGGCTGCTGGGGTTGGATTTCATGATGGCCTCAAGCATCCGTTCGTCTTCTAAACAGCGGGCACTGAAGCCTGACAGAGGCTGGCTGCTGCGGCATATGGCTGCCTGGCATGGAAAACACACTTCTGGTAGAATGGAGACTTGATTGCATAAAACACACTGTGAGAAAAACTTTACACTGGGTAATCATTTAGGTCACATTTATTTATTCATTCATTTATCTTCTATATCCGCTTATTCCCTAATTTGGGGTCACATGGATCTTCTGGAGCCTATCCCAGGCGTCTCTGAAAGGGCGGACGACCAGTCCAGGTCGCCAGTCCATCACAGGGCCACACATACACTCACACTCACTCCAGAGTCACCAGAATCATCACTAACATACATGTTTTTGGACTGTGGGAGGAATCCGGAGAACCCAGAGTAAATTCACACAAGCACAGGAAGAACATGCAAACTCCACACAGAAAGACCCCTGCGGGGGAATCGAACCTGAGACCTTCTTGCTGTGAGGCAACAGTGTTAACGGCTAAGCCACCGTGCTGCCCAGGTCTCAAACAGTAAACAAAAATCTGTAAAGTCAGTTATTACTTTAACGTTAAATGCAGATATCAGATACGGGTCAGTTTTAAAAGTAGATGTAAGCAAGTCATCAAATAAAAAAATGAAAAAAATCTGATATAGTTTGAAAATCTGCAGTGTAAATGTGGCCAAAGGGTCAAACTCGTTAATTAAAAGGAACTGAATTAATGTTGGGAAAACTTACTTGTGTTTCTTTGCAGTAGTATGACAACGCAGGAAATCTGCCCCGGCTGCGAAACTTGGAGCTCCCTATGATAACAGGAAGTGTGGCTGATTTAGGCACAAACAGCTCAGACGGGTAAGTTTCACATACCTAAAGCAGACAGATGAATGTTTTAAAGTGTTATTGGCAATGAAATAAATAACATATGTAGCACAAATAGCAGCACATGGTGATTCGCTCAACGCTCCACTCGATACGGAGACAAACCTCAGAATGTAAAAGTTGAGATACAAACTTACCCTGTATCCTTGGTTGATCGAAGTGATGTGCCAAAGTTTATTCGGCACCCCCATTCGGCTGTATTCAGCCTTCAAGTCAATAAAGTTCCAATTTGTGTCCCTTTCGGTCTTGTTAAAATTAGGCATGAAGGAAAAACAATAAAGCTCCTCATAACTCTCTAAAGGACAAAAAACAAAAACAATAGTACAAATATTTAGCCAACATCTTTTAAACACCTTTATGTAGCAGTTTACATCGTCGACTTCTTTACTTTATTATTTATTTATTATTATCATATGTATAAAATGTCTGCCTGTCAACTGTAGTGCAACAAAAGCATCAAAAGTCCAAAAACCACTAAGATTTACCTGCCCGTGAGAGTCGCAAGAGTGACATAAAAACATCATCGCAGTCACTCTCCTGTGGGATGATGAGCTGAATATGTCGTAAGTTCTTGCACTGAATGAGAAGTGGAGATCCTAAAGAAGTACTGCCTGCTTTCTTGATGTTACACACCAGACTATGCAGCACCTGGAATAAGAACCCAAAGCAACCGGAACTGTCAATCAGAGATTTTCATATATATTTTAACAAAAAACTCGTTAAAACAATAAGGCCAGTTTTACACTTTGTCATGTGAGACGTCTAACACTTTGAAGACTACATGTTTATGGCCTCAATGGCATGATCAACCATGGTCAATCTTCTCCCAAAAATTAACCCTGCCCACCAACAGGATTCATCCCCAGATAAGTGTTCCGTAAACAAGAACTTTGTACCACAGAATCTGCGTCTAAGAGTCATGCAATGGGTTTACATTTTGTTAAGTTCAGGACAACTTCTTTTGGTGGCCATCTATGACCAGGAATGGGGTAAACTATGTAAAGGCCTGCCATATCTATTCTCAGATCTAGACCCCTATAAAACTTTCTTTTGGTCTCCTCCAACAACTGGCCAATTGCCAATTCCTCAATGTCCCTGCTCCTACTTATCCATAGACTTGTAATGGACTTGCCCATTTCCATAGGTTATACCACCATACTGGTAATTATCGACCGCTTCTCCAAAGCCTGCCGTTTAGTCCCTCTCATAGGTCTCCCCACAGCCATGGAAACAGCTCAAGCCATGTTCCATCATGTTTTCAGGGTTTATGGGTTACCTAAGGACACTGTAACCATTATAGGAACCCAATTACATTTTA